>OAPG01000021.1:0-519521 GCA_900208305.1 Melanopsichium pennsylvanicum
CCTAACCCTAACCCTAACCCTAACCCTAACCCTAACCCTAACCCTAACCCTAACCCTAACCCTAACCCTAACCCTAACCCTAACCCTAACCCTAACCCTAACCCTAACCCTAACCCTAACCCTAACCCTAACCGTAACCGCCCGCCCGCCACACGCCCGCCCTAACCCTAACCCTAACTAGATACACAACCCAAAAAAACCAAGGGTTTCATCTGGACTCATTCTGAGTACCTTAACACCATCTTAGTGTTTGATTGGTATACTGTCTGTATGTGTTGAATTGCTTGATATACTGTCTGTATGTCTCTGAGGTATGCTTGGCTCTGTTTTCAGAAGCTACAAATTGTGGTTTGATGATTAATGATTGAATTACAGAGGCACATGCGACAAGTGATCTAATTACAGGGAGTTTCCGAGGGTCCGAATTCCGAGGAGCCCAACCACAGATGTAATAACGCTAGATCACGTGCAACCTTATAATAAAACGGACGGAGCGATTCTTCCAGCTCTTCAAATCGTTCCAACGTGTCTGTTCGACCCTTTGCAACTCTTCTGATCAACATTTTCGTCCATCTTTCCGCATTCAATGATGAGATCGTCAATGCCGAATGCTGCAGCGAGCATGCTCACCTTTGTTAGAGGAATCTCTTCCACCGCGAGGATCTACGCTGAGGCGCTGCCAACTTCAGCAGCCCCAACACCGGCGGCAGCACCCCGTTTCCGACCCAAAGACCCGTCCCGACGACAATACCAGCCCAAAGGCACAGCTTCAGACCGTCTTCGTACTGGCCAGCGCACTCTTGAGCGAAACACTCCTCAGCAAGATGGGCAGAAGGGTAGCAGAAGCGGCGGCGAACGTCGCAACAAGCGACTGCCTTCCGTCTTCGATGATTCCTCTACCTCCGCACAAGCTCGTCCCGTCACGGGTGCACACGTGAAGAGCTTCGGGCAGAACTCGAAGAAGCTGCCCGCGCCGTTACCGAACACGGACTGGAACAGCCCGCTTTTTTCCAAGCCCGGCTTCGAGCGGCTCGTCGCAAGCGCGCCTCGGCCGTCCTCGATCTTTGCGCCCAGCCTGGCCGCCGCATTTTCATCATCGGCAACACGAGGCAAGGCCAAGGCCAAGGCCAACGTGGCCGCCGCTCCTGCCACGGTGACGAACGCCAAGCTTAATCTTCCCGGCATCAAGACAGCCGTGGGCGCTCTGAAATTCCATGTACAACCTGGCGGACGCAACATCCTTGGTCCGATTAATAATCCCACCGGCGTAGCAGTAGGCTCGTTGTCCCACAACCGAGTCACTCGTTCACGATCTGTGCAAGCCAAGGACTCGGACGACAAGTCCTTGGCAGCGGAACTCAAAGCGGCCAGGATCGCTATCCAGAATGAGCAGATCGGCGGCTCATACGAACGGTTCTCAACACAATCTGTCCTCGAAGCAGCTGGCATTCAGGCAAACTCTAGAGCCAATTCGACAAATTCGAAAGCAATGCTCGATGCCGCTCAAGCTCTCGCTGTCAACGCTGATCTGGCGCCAGACGGAAAAGGCTTCATCGCCAAGACCATTGCCGATCGACTTGGCGCTCAGGCTTAGTTTCAAGCTTGACATTTGCAAAACGCACATGCAATCGCGATTTTCCCTTCTCACATCATCGCCAATAATTGCTAAATTTTCTGACCCGTCTGAATTGCATTTGTACATACTCTATCATGGACTGAGACAAGCCTCTGGATCGGCAAATCGGCGACGTTTGCGCTTGATCTGCTTTCCGAGACGATTGAAATCAAGCAGCGCTGTCAATCTTAGACGGTAACATGCAGTTGGGTGCGGTCAAGCCGGCGAATGGTCCGAGACACGAAGCAGGCGCCCGAAAAAGGGGCAAGCTCCAGCGATGGGTAGTCCTGCCATTGGAGGCTGCGAGAAAATGTATGGGCCATTTGTAATCGGAGACTTTGATGCCACAACTTTCGTGTGCAACATCTATAAAGGCCCTTCAATGTCGCAGTACTGTAATGGCAATGGATCACGGGCGACTCGAAATTTTAGTATGGTGTTTGTGGGACGGTTTCGAGAGCAATGTAATGACAACTTACGATTGGAACGTGATCACTGGCACCGTAGCACTCGTGTCGGATTTCGCACTCGAGAGCCTTGCTTGCGATGCGTTCGGACAGGATGAAGGAATCCAGACGCCATCCGATGCCTTTTGACCGACAGAAACCTCGCCAGCCATAGAACGCTGTTGGGGAAAAGAGCGAATGCATCCACGTTCCAAAGAGTGAGCGGTTTGAAAGCACGGTTCGTAAGTGGATAGTCGAGAGCACAATGATTTGCTGAGCTACTTACTGTAATGTCCAACAGCGTCAGGATGCTTCTGTCTCCACACATCCACGAGCGGCTTTGACGCAGGCGTTGCCTTGCCCTGCAGAAGTCGGCGATGAGCGTCACATTCGATCGCAGTGTAGCCAGGGCTTTTGTTCCATTTCTTGGACGCGGCCGCCAGATCACGCTCGTCTTGAACCACATTCAGATCTCCGGTCCAAATAACGGGCTTCTGCGCATCGAGCTCTGCAAGATAGGTCGCCAACGCTGCATTCCATGCCTGCTTGGTTGCCATTGTCTTTGTGGCCAAAATCGGAGAAGAGTCGGTGGTTAGCATACAGCAGTTGCAATCCAAGTCGTAGGAGTTCAGATGTTTTATAGAGTCGCGAAGATCGAGAGTGGAATGTGGCTAGCTTATCAGGCCCTCGGACGTGAAGATAAATCTGACACTGCAGAATGAGCGCACGGAGAGTTTATGAGGAGAGCTTGATCCTTACGGAGCTTGATCTGTGGGCTGTGCTGCAAACCCCCACCTGATGATAGCGGAAGAGATCGCTTCGAGTGTGCAGCCCAATGTGAGGATGCCGAAGTAGGTGGGGAAAAGGTAAGAGTCGGTTTTGACTGACTTACTTTGAGTCCTTCGCCCGCGTTGACGGCGTACGTTCCTACAAGGAACGTGTTTTCGAACTCGAGGGTGACTATGAAAGAGGATGATACGGAAGGGAGAGTTAGCAATTCTGCGGCACTTTGAACAAGATGACAGGGATCGACTTACCAATGCGACCCTTCGTGTCCTGATGGTTGAGCCCGGGCAGACCATAGACCGCTTTGAGAGGTTGAATCTTGGAGAGGATGGCAAGACCGGCATAGCCCTTCTGTTTGCCGATGCCCCAGTACTGATGTTTGTAGAGCTTTGTGAGAGCGTGATGCATGGGCGCGTCGTTGACTTTGGTTTCTGAAAGTACGACAATATCGGCATTTTCTGCTTCGATATAGCGCATCATGCCCTTTGCCTCGCTCGACTTGAGGCTCGTGATGTTCC
Organism: Melanopsichium pennsylvanicum; assembly: GCA_900208305.1. Lineage (NCBI taxonomy): Eukaryota > Fungi > Basidiomycota > Ustilaginomycetes > Ustilaginales > Melanopsichium > Melanopsichium pennsylvanicum. The sequence continues at coordinate 3,366 of OAPG01000021.1, forward strand.
AAGATGCTATACGGACTGATCCTGGAGCAGAAGGGCGAGGATAGGATAGAGTAGGAGGCATCTCTGAGTTCTTGGGTAAGCTCGGATCTGCAGTTGTGTCGTCCGATTTGGGTGCGCTTGAAGAGTCTGAGACCGAAACAGCCTTTTTGCGTAACTTGTTTGCTGGAGTCGGTAATGCTGATGCTGATGCTGATGCTGATGCTGATGCTGATGCTTCAGTGTCGATGGCGCTGTTCGAAGCTGCTTCACTCGGTCCAGTCTTGAGAGACGACTTTGTTAATATCGTATCAGCAGCTTTGCGTTTCGCCTTTGCTGGGGACGGTGAGGTGGATGTGGATGCATCTTTGTGTGTTTGCTGAGTTGGTGTTGCGGTCGCGGTGCGATTAGAAGAGCGTCGAGGCGTTATTGATGTAAGTGTTGCTCGTGCCATGGTGGAGCTTAGGTCAACGGATCTATTGTGATATCTAAAGGGGGTTGTGCGAGGCAAAGACAGATTGGAGCGAAGGAGAGTTGAGTTTAATCTTGTCACACAGCGTTGCATGTCAGAGAGCTTTGTTGTGGTGAAACGAGTGGGTGTTGATGATGTTTAAGATTATTAACTTTCACATGTTCTTCTCTTGCTGTGAGCATTTGGGAATCAATTATTAATTATTATTAATACTGCAGATTTGGAGATTTTTGACTTGTTGAGCCACTTGCACGTGACTGAACGCGGTCAGATGCAACACTGGTCGATGATGAGAAACAACATAGCTTAGTAAAGTTGTGCAGTCCACCACTAAATTTACCGAGGTGTGATTCTTGAGATCACACGAAAGTGTACATCAAATTACTGTACACTTATAGTGTTGGACAAGTAGGCATCGTGCTCATGATTCACGATCAGACTCTTTTGATCTCATCTCTTGATCTCATCTCTATCCACTTTGTACAACAACATCCTCAAAACATCAATGACGGTTCAGATTCGACTTTTCTCCTAATAATCTTGACACAAAATTCACGGCTTTCCTCTGGCATAGTGATTTGCTCGCTCGAAACCCTTTTCCATCCAAGCGCAGCATCTATAGTAGAAGCATACATCAATAGTTGAAAGCAGCAATAACAGCGCTTGATCATAATGGTGGAGCCACCCTCCAGCATGGGGCCACCCGTCGTCACCCCTCGTAAGGCACCCACTACGCCTTCGCACAACGCCCACAACGCCTATGCCTTTGGTGTTACTCCTCACAAAACACCACTTCGTACACCAGGCGGCTCCAACATCGAACAGACTTCCTCAACACCCATCATCGACTTTAATGCCATCGAAGCGCAAAAGGAAAACGTACAGCCACTCGCAAAGGGCAGATCCGCCCACGCTCTATCCAATACTCTCAACATGCAGCATAAACAGCGACAAGCCTTGCTCGCTCAGCAGCGCGCAGAACACGAGCAGACGGTCACATCACAAGACAACGCCGATGCCGATGATCCTCTCGAAGCATGGACAAAGTTCGTCAAGTGGTGCATCGACAACTTTCCTTCTGGTCAAACACATGATTCGGGTCTTATCCCCCTCCTTGAGCGCGCAACTCGACATTTTAAAGATTCCGAACAATACATCAACGACCCAAGATACCTTCGCTTATGGATCTTGTACGCTAGAAACGTGGAATGTGCTCGCGACGTCTACAACTTTCTCCTCGCCAACGAGATCGGTACCAAGCTAGCCAGTCTCTACGAGGAGCTTGCTGTCGTTCTCGAAGGCCAGCGAATCTATCAGGAGGCCGATGCTATGTACAAGCTAGGCATCGCCCGCAGAGCCAACCCTATCGACCGCATCAAACGTCGATATGAAGAGTTCAAGACGCGCATCATTCTGGGACATCAATCTGAATCCTCAACCCCATCCTCGTTGGGCTTCGTCACCAACTATGCCGACGCGCTCAAAGCCGCCATGACCACGGCCGGAAGAAGCATGCTCGGCGAAAAGGAAGCTGCTGTCGGGCCCGCTCGCAGTCACTCGGCAAATGTCCTGCGCGGTGCTGGAGCAAGTGTCGGGAGCATCGGCCTTATCACTCCCACTTCTGCCATCAACAATGGACGCAAGCTCAATGTCTTCCACGATGACGATAGCGACACCCGTCTCAAGCCTCAGCGAGGCAGCTCCAAGGGGTGGGAGGACATTGGCACAGTCGCTAAGCGCAATCAGGAGAACGTTCAGGCGGATCGCTTTGCTGGAGTCAAGAGCTTCAAGATCGGTGCTTCTGGTGGCATCTCCAAAAAGCCTGGCTCTGGCCTTGCAGTGTTTCGAGACTCGGACAATGATAACGACGACGAAGCTGACGAGGTACCAGCCACTCCCAAGCCTGCAGGCGTGCTCAGCCCCAAAGATCATTCTGGCAAGCCCGTTCCAGGTCTCGGTCGGAAAGCCCAGTTCAGCGAGACCGACCTTCTGCGAAGCAACCCTTTCGCATACTGGGACAAAGACGCCAAGCTCGTCCCTGACCCGGATAGCTTGCGTCCTGCTGAAGTGGCGTCATCATCATCGCGCAAAATTTCTAGCTCCACCACCAGCTCCAACGGCGAGCGACACCGCATCAAAACCACTGTCTCTCGCTCCGCTCAATCTTCCGCATCCGCCATCGCATCCAGCTCCAGTGTCGCTCCTACAGCTACGGCTGGAGGGAAAAGGGAGAAACACGCAGCCCCAGTAGATTTGATGTATCCTCTCTTTCGCTCGTCTGCGCACAAGGCTTTCTATAAACAGCGCGGATGGCAGAGCGAGTTGACTCTCGAGGAACTCATGGTACGCAAGCGGGGCTTTCCTCCTGCCATAGAAGGATGGGAAGACCCCGCAGAGTGCAGTAGAACCCTATCCGATCCGTGGTCGCATCTAGATCATTTCGCAAACCGCTGGCTGCCTGAAGATCCCAACTCCCCATCACCCGCAGCTGCAGCCACATGTCCACCTGTGATCGCAGACAACCCTTTCGAACCGACTTCCGCGACGATCGATCAAACAACTGGCCTCTTCCCCTCACGCGACGTTTACGATCCCGACAACTCCGTCGCCAACGCTGTTGCTCTCAACCTTCGACCGAATCCCAAGAAGAAGAAGAAGCGCGAGGGAGAGAACACTACCAAGGTTCGAATGAGTCCAACGCTCGTCACCAAAGCCACCCTACTCGAGGTTGAAAACATGTTTAATGGCGACAGCGAGTCCAGCGATGATGATGAAGAGAGCAGTGAGGATGACGACGATGACGAGGACGAGGACGATTACATTGCGCCGTTAGCAAGTGCTTTCAGACACGAACACATGCGCGTGGAACTCGGCTCTGCTGCAGATGTTCCTCCCACCCCAACACCTTTGTCGAGGTTGAACCGCTCATCGAACATCATCGTGCAGAACGATGAGAACGCGGGTGTTTCGGCAACGCCCCTTCGAACACCAGCCGGGATGAGGCTCAAGCTTGGTTTAGGTGGCGCCACGCCCATGCGCACGCCCCTCGCCTCTAAATCCTCTCTGTCAAACCTCGGCTCTAAGCCTGTCTTCTGTGAGGAGGACGAAGACGAGGAAGAACGGTCCAGTCTCCCGGTCATCGTCCATCAAAAGCCAGCACAGCCAACCGCTATACCGGCTTGTCAAGAGCGAGCACTCAGCTTGGCCCTGGAAGAACCAATCGCAGCGGTGCTCGCCACGCCGATACCACTCAACCGTCAATCGGCCAGTCGACGTTGGATCGAGCCGATGACTGAAGAGCAGGAGGAGGAAGAAGAAGAAGAAGAAGCTGACATTGACGTAAACGATGAACCCATCGAAAATACAGGCTTTGATAACAATGAACATCTCTTCCGACCCCAGTTCCAGCCTCTTACCCCCATCACGGAGGCAACCTACGAATTCACGCGCTACACAAACGCACGCACTCCTGGCACTGCTACTCGCTCCGCTATTTGTCCTGCATTCAAGCCTTGGCGTGATGACGAGGAAGAAGATGAGGAAGATGAGATTTCGCAAGGTGCAATCCTCACCACTGGTCCAGTCATCGCAACGCGCTCGGAAGAAGGAATCAAAGCCAAGGTGAACGATGACGAGCCAACGGACGACGAGCCAACGGATGAGCGCTCCTTTGCCTCTACCTCCGCAGAAGACGCCAACAGATCAGCATGGAACGCAGACAACAAGGCCTCATTCGAGCTTACCAAGGGCCTGACTATTCGGTGTCCCGCTCCTGAGGACGATGAAGAAGGTAATCTCTCTCATGACCAACCCACGCGCGAGTTGCATGAGCGCTTCGAAGACTCTCTCGTCATTCACGACCCCGATTTCGTCTCTCAACACGAAGCCGCCGACGCCAGTGTAAATTCCTTCTCGCCACCCAACCCTTGTTCTCCTGTCAACCCTCAAGTTCTAAACTGCATCCTCTCGCAGCTTCCAAAACCGCTCGAGAGTCATCCAGCCTTCATCGACCTGACAAGCACGACGTCTGCCGACCTCCTCGCAGAATTGCAAAAGAAATGCAAGTCCGCCCTCGCAAGCAACCAGATGACGCGCAAATCCATGGGCGGAACCATCTTCCATGGTACCGGCGTCCTCTCTTCTGCCTTCAATGTGACCATCGGTGGGCACTCGTTTGAGATTCGTGGCAAGCTTGGCGAGGGAGGATATGGAGCAGTGTTCCTTGGCTACGATGTTGGCTCGGTCGCCACTGCTCCCAGTGGAAAGGGTGATCAGGACGATCCTTTGAACTCGGATGACGAAGATGAAGAGTCGGATCAGAGAAAGATAGCGATCAAGGTGGAGGCTCCGGCAAACAGATGGGAATTCCACATCCTATCGAAGCTTCACGGTCTTCTCCCCGCTTCCATCACCCCTTCTATTGTTGCGCCACGAAAGCTGTACTGTTATTCCGACACGAGCTTCCTACTACTCGATCTTGGCGAGAAGGGAACGCTGTTGGACGTGGTGAACCACAGCGTCTCCGCAGGGGTTGCTGCGGCCGGTGCTGATACCTCCACTGGATCAGCTGGACTTGAGGAGGTGCTCGCCATGTTCTTCGTCACTCAGCTCCTTCAGGTCGTCCTTTCCATGCACAAGGTGGGCGTCATTCACGGCGACCTCAAGATTGACAATTGTCTTCTCCGTCTCTCCGACAATGGTTCTAGCTGGTCCAACATCTATGCTCGGGATGGAAGCTCTGGGTGGAGCTCGAAAGGAGTGACGCTGATTGATTTCGGCCGGGCGATCGATCTCAGTGCTTACTCGGCAGGACAGAAATTTGTCGCGGATTGGAACACGGACGCAAAGGACTGCGTAGAGATGCGTCGCGGCGAACCTTTCACTTTCGAGACGGACTGGTTCGGAATCGCCGCAGTCGCACACTGTCTGTTGTTCGGCCGTTACATGGAGACAAAGCAGGACGGAGCCAAATTCAAGATCGCAGCGACCTTCAAGAGGTATTGGCAGCAAGAAATGTGGACGGAGCTATTTGATACGTGCCTCAACCCAAAGCTTCGCAACGAACAGGGGCAGCCTTTGGAAGAACTGAACAAAGATGACATCTTGCAGAGCTTGGAAGAGACGCTGGACAAGATGCAAACTTGGTTGGAAGGAAATTCGAACAAGGGTGGCAAGAACTTGAAGGGTTTACTGCGAAAGCTCGAGATTTGGGGACTGAAGCAGGGTCATTGATCATAGACTCACCTGTCTGATGACGAATTTTATTGCCATTGTACTCAAATACAAACACTATATATTATCATTTATGATAAAGTAGACCGCAGTAGCTTGAGACCATTGCATCTTTGCCGATTGACTGTTACTGTGAACGAACCAGGATGCGGACAGAGAGCGGCATGAACCGCCTCGCAAAATAAGAAGCGCTCGCATTTATATCGCCTCACATCGTGGCCAATCAGCGGTCATCACGTTCTGCCCTCGTTTGAGCGCTCAGTGGAACCAAATGCTCGTGGTCAGATATTTGCACACACCCTTCGCACTGACCAGCGTCGCTTTCGAGAGTGAAACACTGAAAATTAGCCACGTCAACGAAAAAGACGCATACCATCATCCCTTGTCACTCGGCTTCTGCTTCATCTTCATCCCTCTCACTACTCATCACCCGTTCTCCAGGGCGATCGATGGAACGAAAGTAGCTCATGACAGTATAATCGAACGGAGCCGTTTTGGTCATGAGGTCGGGAAGCTTCTCCCCGAACGACTGGGTTGTGTCCCTTCTAGTCGAGCGTCTTTTCGAGTGTATCGCACTGTTCTGAGCTGTCTTTGACTTTGATGCGGAGACCAGCACGGAAGAAGGTTTGGACGCTGTTGATGAAGATGCTGCGCTTGACGCCTTAACAGGCGATTTGGTAGGTTTTGGCAAAGCGCTCGTCCTGTTCTTTCCAAGAGGCGTGGTGCCAAGAAAAGCGGCCAGAATGCTCTCCGCCTCGCTCTCTGTCAGTGCACCTCCAAAAGCTCTTCCTTTTTCACGCTTCTCTTCGTCCTGCGCGCTGTCTTCGGAATCTAAGGCCTCCGCCAGTCGCTTTTTCACATCGCCACCAAGACTGGCCACAGAGGGTGAGCGAGACAGGACCACTTTGAGCCTCTTCCTCGCACCATCCCCTCTACTCGCCAATTCCTCTGGATCCGCGTGTGGCTCTGAATGGAGCACAGGACTCGAAGCGGCCTCCGGATTAGTGGCCTGGATCTCAGCCAATGACGTGGAGACTTTGAGCGAACCCGTTTCTGGGATGGTTGGATACATATAGCCAAGTGAGGAAGCGATTGAGGATATCGACGAGCTTGATGACGATACCGATGGTGAGCGGGAATTACGCCCTTTGACGGAAGATCGGCGGAGCGTATGGCTCGTAAGTCGAGTAGATGAAGGGTGTTCGGCCGAGTCGGATGGCGCATCAGCCTCGAATGCAGAGTCGACCTCTGCGACTTCGTCTTCGTCATCATATTCAAAGTCGGAGAGCGATCGTTCGGCGTATTGGCGTTGCCTTGCAGAGGCGACAGCAGCGGCTGCAGCGGCGGCACGCTTTGGTCGACCGCTGCTTCTTTCTGATGAAGCCTTGCCGTCGTGCTTTGACTGAGACTTGGCTTTGTAGCTCCCACCGACTTCTGGGCTGCCTCGTCTGCGCGGACGTGATTCCGCTGAGAGCGCACCCGCATCGGATCGACCTGTTGTTGGAGTTTCCTGATCATGAACCGCGGGGCTCTGCCTCTTTGAAGGACTTTCCTGAACTCCATGGCTATCCGACCGCCTGCGTCGCTTACGACGATCGTCTACAGCCGCAACAGCAGCAGCAGTCAAAGGCGTAGGTAAGCTCTCGACTCTCTGCTTCGGCTGCCGAGAGCTCACTCTGCGCGATACCTCAGGCTGGTCGGTAGGAGCTGGTGACTGCCTTGGCGTGGGACTTGCGCTCTCAGCAGTCTCCCAAGTGGCGCGACCGCCCTTGATGCGGATCTTGAGCCTAGGCGACTGACTGCGCGCAGCAGGATCGTCTGCTGAGGAAGCGCCCGGCTTGTTCCATCCAGTCTCGCTCTTGCTTGACAGCGCGGACGGTCCAGGAGAAGCAGTCTTGACATCATTCGATGTGGACAGAAGAAGGTCATAGCGCTTCAACGTCTCATAAGCATCGGCGAGAAGCTCTTTTCGCACATCCTCGACACGCTCGTGCAAAGGTTTGGCCTCTGTCTCTGTCGGCTTTGTATCTTGATCAGCGACATCAGATGCCTCTGCCCTGACTTGGTCTCGAGCAACGACAATCGGCTGAAGCAGTCGCGCTTCAGCGGTCTTGAGCTGCTCGATGCGCGATAGAAGCTTCTGGCGATCGCGCGAGAGACGGTCAACTTCGGCCTTTCGTTGACGCTTTTCCGCAGTCTCTGGTTTGCGGTGCCTGCGTTCGTATGCAGAATCGGAAGTATCTTCAGCCGCTTCGGAACGGAGACCGCGTGTTTTGGGCATGTAGAGGGTGTCGTCGCGAGGCTTGAAGTCGGGCGTCTCGATGAGCTGTTGGCGCTTGATGGCGAGCGTTGAAACGAGTGACGACAGTGCTGGCACTGACATTGGGCGCTTGAGGACGCCCGCGATCTCGCTTGCCTTTGTTGGCGTCGCTGATGTGGCTGACGAAAGCGGGGCTTCATTCTTGCGCGTCTTGTCCTGAACATCTGTCGACGAGGACGCTTCGCGAGACAAAGGCGCGTCAGGGAAGATAGCACGAGCGAGCAGCTGCTTGTCCGAAGTAAGTACGATCACCGACGAAGAAGTGAAAGGTGGGGTGCACTGGGAAGGATGGGCTCCATTTCTTCCTTTGAACAAAGCTGGTCCTGGTGCAGTCGATGTGCTGTTTGACCCTGAAGCATAACTGGGAAAGGTGGAAGCGGAAGGCGAAGAGGCCGGATCAAGCAAGAGAAGCTCTTCCTCGAGCATAGAACCGGCGAGCAGGGAAGAGACTTGAGATAATCTGGCTGGCATCATTCGTCTGCGAGAAGGACGCTGGGCGGTAGCCGTCGAAGTTGAAGTTGTACGCCCTTTCGATGCATCGCGGTGTGTTGCAGGTGTGGAAGAGGGGGAGTCGGACATCGCTAGCTTGGCTGAGCCAGAAGTTGATGGCTCCATCTTTGTTGCTTGCGGACTAGCAGGCGAGGCCAGAGCGTCCTGGGGTGTGACTGGTACTGTTGGTGGAGGTGAACTTGGTGGAGACGATAGCTGCATATTCTCATCTGCTACTTGTCGCGCTTGCTTGTAACTCATACCATTCGCAAATGATGCACCTGAGTTGGTTTGGGAGCATTCTGCGTTGATCATGAGTTGATCTGGATCGTGTGACTCTAGGCGTCGCCGTAGCTTGACATCTCTCTTAGTTAGAGCGTGCTGTGCATCGCCTTGCTGTGCCGAGGAAGGCTCTGAGCTCGTAGAGGTTGCCGCAAAGAGCGACGTGAACAATCCGGCGGCCATGACTTGCGGACGCGGCTCCACCAGCTGCAAAGGCAGCCCTTGTCGGCGTGGTCCTCACTGGCTGAAAGCTTGCGAGGTTTTTCACAGGAAAGGCATGGGTGCTATACGATGCGTTACGTAATTGTGCGATGATGCGCTGGAGAAGTCGCGGTTACAGATGTGAAGAAGGCTGTATTGCTCCAAGGGGCTGCTGAGGAAGCCGATGCGTATTTTGGTAGAACACGATTCGCACCGCAGTGTAACGAATGCGCTGAATATGATAGGTTGTAGATGGAACAGATTGCTGCTTTGTGTGAGCTAGATATGTTTGATGTCGAAACGTAGTCGATAATGTAATGCTGTGGAAGATGGTATAGAGACTCTTAGTAGCCAAAACAAAGCATACCAAAGGTCTTCGAATCAAAGGACACGAGACAGTTGTGGTGCACATTTATTTTGCAGGCGAAAAACAAGAAACCAAAGGTGCCCTTTCTTAACATGTTTCTAGATTTGACCTCGTCAATCTTGAATGGCTAACGATTCCTTCTTTGCTCAATCCTCTCTTTGCTCTGGCTTGTTTGTCGCAATCAGAGGTGCAAAGGCGCTCTACAATTTGACCTATTCATGAGCATATGTCCAAGTGAAATGCGAGACTGCGAATGATTCGGTAAGGTCCCAAAATTAAAACATCCGATGAAATGTAAAGTCAAATAATCACAACCATAAAAAGGTCTAAAAATTGGCACGAGCCCAACCGCTGTTGTTCCTGAACCACACTCGTCATTCATATACATCTCTGCAATAGTACACAAGACATTCTAGGAAATTTTACAATGGAGCATGATCGAAAGGACATGTAAGCATGGCACAGCAAGGCACAGCAAGGCAGAGCAGGCGAGATAAAATACAGGCGTCAGGGAGCCGAGAGGCACATTTCCATGAATGTGTCGTAGTTGATCTGAACCCAGCCGCTCCTGTTGGTATCGTGTCGCTGGAAAGACTCGGTCAACGTCTTTATCACCACACACGCACGTACGAAACGGTCGAATGTGATACCAGCCGCAGTCATTCCAGGTCCTGTCGAAGGCATTCCACCTGTGGACGCGGGGGTGGCGTCAGAGATGACTGGAGCAATCGAAGGTCAGCAGTCAGTCAATCGTTTGTCAGTCACTATCGAGCCCACATCCGACCCGAAGCCACTCTCTCTTTCTTTCTTTCTTTCTTTCTTTCTTTCTTTGACACCTATGATACTCACTGTATTTTTGCGAAACAATGTGCAGCAGCTTTGGTGAAAGTCTGTACCCGAATGACTGGAGAGCATTCGAAAGCTCGTTTTGATCGATCGATCCCGACCTGTCCTGGTCAAAGTGGCGGAATACGCCTTGCCAGTCCTGGATGTACTTCCACAGTCCAGCAAACTCGTTGAAGCTGACGTGGCCGCTGCGATCGACGTCAAAGACCGACATGAGCATCTTGACCGTATCCAGATCGAACGGCGTCCAATCTCCATTTACCAGAGCTTGGCTGAGTTCTTGAGGGTTGATCTGACCACTGCGGTCACGGTCGACTGCGATGAACCATTGCCAGAGTTGAGGATCAGCACCGGGAGGCGGTCCGGTGGATGCGTTGAACGCTTGCGGTCGACCATACCCTTGTTGCGGAGGGCCACCATACGACGACTGTTGAGCCCCACCTCCGTACCCGCCATGCTGTTGGCCGGGAGGAGGAGCGCCATAGCCTCCTTGCTGAGTTGGAGGAGCGCCATAGCCTCCTTGCTGAGTTGGAGGAGCGCCATAGCCACCACCACCACCACCACCACCACCACTATACTGCTGCTGCTGGCCATAGCCTCCCTGGTGACCGGGAGGAGGCGGTCCGTACCCACCGCCACCGCTACCTCCGTAAGAATATTGGTTAGACATGAACGTTCGCGTTAAGGCACTGTGCGTGTTGCCGTGAGAGTATATGTGGAAATGGATCGCTTGGCCGGGTTGGTGTACTATAGCCGGTCAGCGACAATGGTGAAAGTGCAACGACAAGCTACGTGGCAGAACATAACCGCTAGGATCTACAAAGCTTCAGGGCTTGGCCAATGCATCAGATGACGTCGTGACTGGGTAGCGTCTACAAAACTCGCTTGCAGTTGAGATCTAACAAGCCTGAAGAAAAAACCAGCTACCATCACCGGCCGTTTCATATTCGTATTTGAAACCTACATCCGCCCAGAGTCAGAGTCATTCGCTCGTTGTCTCGGGTTTCCATGTAAATGTTAACGCAAACGGCTTAGAGTGTTCTTTACGACGATCTTGATGTGAGATTGAGCGTGTCCCTCACCAATCAACAGTCCTTCGCCGCAGCAAGCTGATCAAGTAGACTGCAAAACGGCTGAGCCATTCTTTTTTACACCGGAATACCTTCTGAGTAATTCATTCATCAAATCCAAAGTACCACTCAGTCGTCAGGCCGGATATGTTCATACTGCTAATTTGCAGACCGTCACAGATTTGATTTTTGGCTTCAACTAAATTCTGTAATTGCCTTTCCATAAACTTTTGTAGCGAGAACGCTATAGGAGAGAGAAACGACCTAAGTTAGCAAGATAGCGTAAACCAAGGCATGGAAGTTGTGCTACCAAGAATTCCGAGCTCGTATCTCGGGCTGCTCGCACTGCCTTGACGCGAGGGACAAATTGGATTGTGACCATGTGGTTGGCAGGGACAGAGAAAAAACTTAGTAGATAGCGTAACCAAAGGCATCAAAGTCGTACTTCCAAGTGTTCCGAGCTCGTGTCTCGGGCTGCTCGCACTTGACTGACGTAAGGGACGAATTGGATGATGACCACGTCGGGCGAGTGGGCCAACGACATACATTGACGGACTGGCCTTCGTCGCTGCTGCTCTGGGTCGTGACGGTAGCATTAAGATGGGCTGGGGCGGTGTCGTTCTCTACCCAGTCGATGATTTGACTCATCAGGCTTTCGTCCTCAGGGAACGGTCCGTTAGGCTGAAGCGAGTTGCTTCCGCAATGGGCTCCGCCCGGAACAAGGAAGAAGCGGTACCATGCGTCCAGCTTTTCTTCCCGCTTGCTCTCTGTGAGCTTCGGATGCATCGTTGTCGCCACGGAATTGCGATAATACACTGACGATGCTGCTGGGATACTCGGGTCGGATTCGCCGTGGTAGTGAATCAATTTTCCTCCACTGTTGGCGAAATCTGAGAGATCAGGCCAATTGGTCTGCAGCGTGTCAAGGTACTCACGAGTGCCTTGGTCCATCCACTGAGCGAGTTTGTCGTTTGTCACATTTGCGAACGAAGCAGCATCGAGATTGTCGAGGTCGAGGCGCTGCAAAAACTTGCGCACAAAGACACCTCCTGTGCTTGGAATGTTGAGCGTCCAAGAAGAAGTGGTATTGTCGTAAGTTGGCTCGGCATCGCCTAGCGAAGAACCAATCTGCCACGAGAGGTACGCCCTTTTGTGGGACGAAGTGAACAGACCTCTGTACACTTGCCTCGCAACCTCAGCATCCTGTTGGGTTACGTTGCCCTTTTGTTCGGGTTGAGAGGTTGTGGATGATCCGCCTGCCGACATCTGGCGACGACTGAAGCCGTATCCGAGCGAAGTGGAGCTCTGAGCTGCGCAATAGTAGCTCAAGCCAACGGTGGACGACACGTTGTAATTCAGCATGCAAAGGTCGGTCCTCGAGACGACACCATCGGAGCGACCATCAAGGGGGTCGCAAGCCTCGATGGTGGCATTGACGATGCGCTGCAGTGCGCAGGGAGGTGGAAAGTAGTCAAGCTGCTGCTCGATCGCGGCTGAATAAACGTGCAAGACCTGCTGTTGACTTTGGCGAAAAGCGGGCGCGCCGGCTACAACACCATCGTAGAGTTGACCCCATCGCTGGACCTGGCTCATGGCCTCACGTCCACCATCGGAGCAGCCAGAGAAGTAGGTGTAAACTTTGCTGGTGTCGGTTTCGCCATAGAGTGAAGGAAGAATTTGCTTAACGATCATGGTCATTTCGCCGAGCGCTTGGTACGAGAACATTCGCACGGCGTTCCAATTGAGCGTTCCATTCGCGCGGAGAACTACCTCATCCAAGGAGTTGCTGAAAGCGTCATAGCCTGCATCAGTGACGGCGGATGCTGCGCCATAGGTGAGTCCACCGGTGGCATCGCTGGAAAGGCTGTAGCCACCGCCTCCACCAACGTAAAATCGATTTTTGTACTCGGACGGACTGGGAAGGGCAACAACAAGTCGAATGACGTTGGATTCGGCACCGGCGTGCACATAGTCAAGCGTGACGTTACAGTAACTGACGGTGGAGGCAGAAGACGAAGTAGAAGTGGCGCCGGGCGCTGCACCACCTTTCGCAGATGAAGCATTGGCTTGCTGTGCGGTAACGCTGTCGGGTAGCAGATGAATTCCTAGCAACGTTCCGTTGGTAGGGAGAGACGCGCGGATGTTGGCAACCGTACAGAGTGTGTCGAGTGTGGTGTTTGATGCTGCATTTGTCTTTGACGCAAGAAGCAGCGTGAGTACGATACAGTACAAAGTCACGGACAGTGCCCTCAGGCCGAGTCGAGGGACGGCTGAACTCATCTGAAGAGAGAAATTTAGGTAGCAGAGAGGAATTGTTTGAGGAGTGGAATGGGTGAGATTATCAGGTTAGGACTTGTTGCGCTGGCTGTTTATATAAGAGAATTTGCTTACATCCATTTGATGATGCTCAGTATGAGTATGAGGGACGACACTTGAAAGTTTGTCAAGGGAACATGAAGCGAGTTGTAGGGCCAACTCGATGCACAGCCGTGTTTCTAGACAAAAGACAGGCTTATTGTGGCCGCATACGGTCCGACTGGATTGCCATATGGGCAATGCATGAAGTTTGATGCGTAGCACAGCCGCGAAAGGGGTCTAACTGGGTCGGATCAATGGTGTCACAATGATTGACCATGCGTGACGACAGATTGTCACGCTTAAGAAGTGCAGTAGATCGACCTTGACCACATGGTCATTCAAAATTGCAGCATAGCCTTTATGCCGATGACCAAAAAAACCGCGTGTTGTTTTTGACAGAGCATGTCGAAAGCTTGAGCCAAAGCGTTAAAATTATGCCGATTCCATGCATCGTTGCTTTATACCGAATCGGAATCACAAAATGAGCTATATTTTCATTATCATTATCAATATCATTATCAATATCATTATCAATATTACTATTACTATCTTAAAATACACTAAAGGGTTCGAGGAGGTTTTTGATTATAAACGTCAAATTATGTTAGTTAAAGTAATCTACTGTCGAGTCAGAGTAAAGTAAAAATTTGAAATCCGGTTTGGTTTTTGAACAAATTCGCCGCATGGTTTTGGCGTTTGCTGGCGGCCATGTTGGCCACATTTGAACAGCATTTGAACAGTGCAATTTGTAATTTCGATTTTGTCCAACATCATCCCGAGACGGGCCGTGGAAGTGAGGTGATTTTTGAATCCAAAAGAATAATAAAATGTGTCAAACTTGTGTGACTTAACTACTTTAAGTTAACGTGTGTGTTGGTTGGCTCGCACGGTCTTTTTTAGAGATGACACTTCGACTTAACAATTGAGCGAGTAGTAATTTGTATTTATCTATTATATTTATACACGCAAAGTAACACAAAAGCTTAACCAGAAAGGTGTTGTCTCACATCGTCATCCATTCCGCTCATTCACACATTGATTCTCCTTCTCTCTAAGCTTTGAGCTGGTCTCAGAAGTCGATACACAGCCTTACGATACACAGCCTTACAATTGAGCGAGGCTCGCTAGCACATACACCAACACCACAAAAGATGCAGTCGTCGTCCAGCACACCAGACTCGCGCACACGCGCAAAGGTTCGCATGCAGCCTATCTCGCCGTCTCTCTCCGCCTCATCTGCATATGTCGGTGCTTCTTCAATGCTTGGTTTTCCGATCCCAACCGATCTTTTGCTAGGTCTGCTGCTAAACAAATCGCTTGTCGCTTCCGCAGCGTTGCTCGTCAGAACATGGCTTTCATCACCGCATCAGGAGTCAGTACACTCCCAGTTTTCTCTCAGCGATACAGTGGATGGTGTTGGTACCATTTCAACCAGCAGCACGAGCTCCTGGGCTATCGCCACCTTCGCGTTCTTCATAGCAGCCGTTTTGCAAGTAATCTGGTTCAAAGCATGGCAGTGGCTGCCCGCACTCAACCATGTCGACAAACCCAAATTGTGCACCCTCGCTGCCATCACTTTCTCCCAACTGCTAATATGGCTCATGGCTCTGCGCAAACTTGACGCTACCAATGTCATTATATTCACTCAGTACTGCGAAATTTGGGCCGTTGATCTGGCAAAAAGTCTCAATGGTCGCAGCTATGGTGGCTACACTATCCTTTTCGCTCTCGCCGTCTCCTTTCTCTCATCCATATCGAATGCAGCCCCACTCGCATCATCCTCGATCGACTACTCTGCCCATCTCTTGGAAATGTACGCAGATGCCGATTTGCCAGACAGTCTTCGAAAAAATAGACCCGCCGGCTTAGCGTCGCCTTCCCAGCTTCGTGCAGCCTCGGCTGCCGTTGAAGCATCGGCTGCAAGCTTTAGCGTCCTTGGCACTCTCGTCGGTCATGCCTACTTGCTCATCTTTGCCATGCTCACCATCGAGAAGGAAAGTGCACTACTCAATGCCAGCAGCGAGACTGGTGGTCGACGCAAAGCAGGCATTGTAGCTACCATTGTCGCTTCTGCAATCACTCTACCAGCCTCGCTACTACTGCGACTGTTCGGATACTCTACCTTCCCTGTGCTTTCGTCGCTCATACCTTCATACTCAGTCAGCGCGCGCTCCGCAGCGGTTAGCCACTTGCCAGCTTACCTCGCCATCAGCTTTGGGTTCGTGATCTTGGAACCTCTCGTCAGCACTTCGATCGAATCGCACGCCTCGACCAAGGACCGCGTGGCCCATGGCTGGCCAATCGTAGTCCTTGCATCCATCGCTATTGGCTTTGTCGGATTTGGCTCCAAACCACTCTGGTCTCAGATCGTCATCGCTCTGCTCGTTGGCCAAACTTTGCGCACTGTCTTGAACAACTCGCCAGATCATATCTCTTCGCGCTTCACTTCTTCTCCAGTCAAACCAGACGCTGCTCACGCTCAAGTAGCAACGACCACTTCGGCAGACCTATCCGCCATCCAGGAGCTCTTCGACTCTTTCAAAGCAGCAGTAGTATCCACGAGGCGAACCATCAAGATCATCATGGCCAACCCTGACTCGAGAAAGATCTTTCAGTTTCTCTTACTCAACCTTGCCTTCATGGGCGTACAGCTCCTGTGGGGTGTCTGGACAAACAGCCTCGGTCTCATCAGCGATGCAATCCACATGTTCTTCGATTGCGCTGCCATCGGCATGGGTTTGTTTGCAAGTGTCATGGCTACTTGGCCCACCGACTCGAGTTTCACGTACGGGTATGGAAGGGTGGAGACGCTCAGTGGATTCGCGAATGGCATCTTCTTGATCCTCATCTCTATCTTCATCGTCTTTGAGGCAATTCAGAGGATCATCGAACCACCGGTCATGAACAGCAACACTCAGCTGCTCATCGTTAGTAGCATGGGTCTCGGTGTGAATCTGTTTGGTATGTGGGCTACCGGTGGTCATCATCACCATCATGGCCACTCTCACGGCCACGATCATGGTCACGATCACGGACACGGGCACGGACACGGGCACGGGCATGGTCATGCACATTCGCACAACATGATGGGCGTCTACCTTCACGTCATGGCCGACACACTCGGATCGGTTGGTGTCATCATCAGCACGCTTCTTATCGGTCAATTCGGATGGACAGGATTCGATCCCATTGCATCACTGTTCATTGCGTTTATGATTGTCGGCTCGGTCATTCCTCTCGTGCTCGAGTCAGCAAGAATCTTATGCCTTGAGGTCGGTCAGCACAGCGAAGCAGAGCTAGCAGAGGCTTTGGATGCGCTTCGAAGCATTGAGGGCGTGGTGTCGTATCACTCTCCGAGGTTCTGGCCCAAGGACGCGGAGAAACTGATCGGTGTGATTCGTGTTCAGGTCACGTGGCCCATCCATGCAGTTGCTCACCACGAGCATGCATACGATCACAACCGCAGTCATGGACACAACCATGAGCACAGTCACGGAGACGGAAATAGTCCCAGCCACAGCCATAACCACACTCATGCAGACCAGCACCTCGGCGATGGTATCGCGCCTCAGCCAGGCTCTGCGACACCAGAAGCGATTGCCAAGAAGGTTGAGAGCATGCTGAAAGCCAAGATTCATGGGCTGGAGAGTGTCGCGGTCCAGCTGGAAAAATCGGGCGGAACCACAGCATCACCTGGAGGAGCGAACTTTGCTAGCATGCCAATGTCAGCTTCTCCGTCATATAGCAGCTTATATGAGGGCAGCCCGTCAGTAGCACGCAGCAACAGTGGTGCGCCGAGTCTTTCTCCTGTTGTTACTCATCAACTTCATCACCACTAGAAGAGCTTAGCACAGAATGGCATTACTTTTAAATCACCGTTCCTCTGATGCGATTGACATGATTTAGATTGCTTGCAATTTGTTGTGTGGTGTGGATCTCCAATACACGGACCAGATCTATTCTTAAGCTTTGTGGCCTGCGCCAGTACACTGCTGTATCGATGCAGTCCAAACTGATCTGGTCAAGAGGTATTCAACTTTGACTTGATTTGCTGTTTGGAATAAGTTTGTTCGACTCGGATTGAGGGCACCAAGGGCGATTGACATGTAAGGAGAACATGGACGAAGATTTTTATTCCTCGCCTAAATGTTGCTGTGGATGTTCCGGAGGTAATAATATGAACTCATTTAGCAAGAGGAAAAGAAAAAAAAAAACCTCAAAGGGCGAAAATAGAATTTTTGGAGTACAGCAATCAAATTGACATAAATAAACTAACGTGAAGAAAAATGATGCCATGAAATAGAATTTTTTCAAGGAGAAAGAGCCTTCTCCGAATAAGCAGGTTCCAAATTCTCGGCAGCATGAAGCTCACCGGCATCAAGCTGGTTGAGTGTGTCCTCCTGAGAATCTAGCTTCCTGAACGAGATGGAGAAACCGATGAAGCCTGCGAAAGCAAGGCAACCGAAGACGGTGTAGGACCAAACAAGGTCGGGGTCTGCGGAAAGGGAAATGAAGGCCTGCTGGAGGGCGGAGGCGATGGCAGATGTGAAAAGGAACATGGACATGACAAGCGAACGCATCGACTTGGGAGCCTTGGAGAAGGCGTACTCGAGACCAGTAATGGAAGCGAGAATTTCCGAGATAGCTATGAGAATGTAAGAGCCGGACTGGATCCATACGTTGAGAGGAGCGGGAATAAAGACGGCACCATCCTCGCTGCCATCAGCGCCAAGGTCAGCGATGCCGTCACCGTTGATGTCATAACATGTGGAAGCATTCTTGCCACACTGTGACTTGTTGTAAATGTAGTGTTGAACAACAGCGGCCCACACCATGGCGAGTGCACCAGTGAGAAATCCAAGTGCGATCTTCTTCAAAGGAGTGAAGTTGATGCCAGCCTTGCGAAGAGCAGGATAAAGGAAAAGATCAAACATGGGAATTAAGATGACGAGGGCGAAGGGGTCGAGGTTCGAAACGACTTCGTTGGGCAAACCGTTAACCTCCATAGTGGCGGCCTGAGAAACGAGGTTGTTGGTGATTTGATTGTATGTGAGCCAGTACAGGGGGAACCAAAGGAAGACTGTACATGCCTTGAAACCACGGCGAACTTCATCAACCCAGGCGTCGTCGAAAGTCATCCAGCGAGGCTTGGACTCGGCAGACTGCTTCGAGGGCTTGGAGCTCTCCCAGAAGTCGTCGGCACGCATGTTCTTGATGAGCTTGAGAGGGTTGGCAGACCAACGACCCTTGGCGGCGAACCTCCAAAGACGAAGGCACTCTGCGAGAACCGAACCGGAAGGAGGCGTTTTGACGTAGAATTTGCTTCCAAAGATGAGAACAGGAATGCAAAGAGCAAACACAATGGTAGGCAAAGTGTAGGCGAGCCAGAAACCGACGTACTTCTCAGAGAAAGACATGCCGAGCTGTCCACCTAGAGCTCCAATGTTGATGAACAGATAAAAGTACATAAAGATTCGGCTGACCGTGAGGACAGGATCGACAATGACACGTTCACCTGTCTTGAGTGTGTGAACCATCTGTTTACTGCCATTCACCTGTTCTGCTATGAGCGGGCTAATGGAACTTTTAAAGAAGCCGGTTCCAATTCCCATAATAACGATAGCGATAGCGAAGCAGGCCATGGCGCCGTTAGGCTTGTCGAGGACGGTGGGGAGGGCAGAGACGATAAGGAGAACGTGACCGATCATGGCAATGAAGACGGCGACGCAAATGGTTTTGAAACGGCCTAAGCGGGTATCTGCGATGTAAGCACCGAGGATGGGCATGCAGTATACCCAGAATGTGTTGAAGGTAGTCAAACCAGTAGCGGCCTGCTGACCCTGACCGAGAGCACCAGACTGATTGTCGGCGCCACCGGCACCGGCACGGCTGTTGGGGGGACGCGGTTGCTGAATAAAGTTTTGAAAGACCTGAACACAGCCGTAGTACGAGAAACGCTCGGCGAGTTCGCAAAAAGCGATGGTATAGGTGGTCCAGGGGAGCTTCTCAGGTACACGACGAAGGGTGGAAAGCTCATGGTGGGTGGGAACAACAAAATCATCGTCTTGAATGTGAGGTTTTTCGGCACGGACGCCAGACTCGAGGTGACCGACGGGATGAAGATCTTGCTTACCACCGTGGCTCTTGATGTCTGCGGTGAGGATGTCATGCTGAGCCTCTGCGTAGCCAGCGACCGCATTGTCCTGAATGTCGAGAGGCATGATGAAAGACGATACTGTGTCAGATGCAAGGACGGAGGGATTAGGTGAAGGAGGGACCACAAAGAAACGGACACGGAGCAAGGGGAAGGGGAAGGGGAAGGGGTGGGGATGGAGCAGCCGTATTCGTTTCAAGACAAGGAGCAAGAGACCTTTATATAGAATTGAGACGAAGAGGGTTGAGAAGAAGAGGTGGGTATTAAAAGCACGTCAAACAGAGGAGAACGAGCGCGATGTTTGTTGCTCGACCTCAGCCTTGAACCTGGAAATTGCGTGGTTGTGCGCCAATCGGTAGCCGCTTGCTCATCGATCCGGAGAAGGGATGATCGACTACAGATCGCAAGGAGAAGAGGGTGAGCGAGGCAATCTTTTGCACCCGAAAGCAAAACGCAGGTCCTGGACAATAGAAGGTCGGATGCCTGGATAAAGGAGGACGAGGTAACAAATCTATAATCTTTCTTTCCTTCCTTCTCAATGCACACAAGCACATACACATACACACATACACACACACACACACACACACACACACACGTCAATCTACTGTGCACTAGTTGAAGGTGATAAGCGCATGGTAACCACGGAGTGACTGAGAATTATAGTGACTTGATTGTCACGAGAGAAGAGCGATTTGAGGCGGAAGGGAGCGAATGAGCAGCCATCAGTTGCGAACGCAGCAAGGATTCGATTATACTAGATAGGGCGCAATGATGTGATTCAGCACCCTTACCTTGGCTCTTGTTGGGTGCACGCTGGTCAGGTCAGGCACTTGAACTAACAAAAGTTGAACTAACAAAAGTTGAACTAACAAAAGTTGAACGAATCGAAAGCCCGAAGAGAATCTTGTCTGTCACACGATAAAGTCGATACAGTTGATGGAGAGAGAGGCACAAGGGTGAGCAGAGTGAATTGGATTGGATTGGATTGGATTACCGTTCTCTTTCGACACAGGTAATTTAGTCAACTTTATACCGTACCTTGATTGGGGTTCAGTATAGTAAATCAAATTTACAGCCAAAGTGCCTTGTTTTTTGACAGCTGTCTCTTGCTTAAATTTCCAACCTTACATGAACCTTTTTTTCTTTTTATTAAAAAAAAATAAATATTTTGGATCACGTCCCGACATTTTGTAGTGCATCGAACTGCATCTTATTGCGTACTGTATCTGTAGGTTGAGCATTTTTGTGGGGAGTTGAGACAGCCTTGAATCATAGATACATTAATGTACTTTGGTGTACAGCGATTGATCGGACGTGACCCGCTCAAAATTTTCCCCACACAATCACGAACCATACTATCGGTGTTCAAGAAAAAGAGCATTTGTCAAGCCAATCGCTTGACCCCGACGAGCTCTCATACTGTGTGCTTTCTGCAAGTTCTTAGACTGTATAGTTCTCTTCCCCCCTAGCCTGTCTCTATCGCTATCCCATTCCTCGAGTTTAGAAGACCAGTCGACTGGCTCACCATTGATTTGACTCAACGCAAACGTGATACTGTATGTGCAATATGTGCAACTTGCTAGGTAGACCTTCCTAGAACGCAAAACCTTTTAGACGAGGTCAGCCAAACCAACACATCTCGACAATGTTCACTTTCGTTCACTTATCTGCGAGAGCCAAGAAGTTCGGTTGCACATTTTCTCGCTTAGGACACACGAATTTCCCATCTCATCTGTCTCCCCTCTTGGGTGGCGTATAATAAAAACGTCGACAGGACAGCACCAATGCAGTTGTTCAAACGTTGATTCAAGTTCAATACGGATCAAGCTTCTGGTTCGCATCACAGTGTTCCGAGCGGTAACTTAAATCGACTCCGCTCCGTTGGCTCAACAAGGAACAAGTGCAGATGGCTTGTTTCCGCAACCGCCGATTCGAATGTAGCACTTGTCCAATCTAACCTCAGCCATTGTTTTCTTTCAAAGTCTGTCGGATTTCGACCGAATCCCACACAAACTTCACACACATACACACACACACCCCGAAATCAATTGCAGACCCTAACCCTAGCCCGACGGTCACGGTCGAGAGCGAAAGAGATTAAAGTGAGAACACGGCGAGACAGCCAGAGTTGTTTGAAAATTCGACTCTGCACCAACCCACACCGATCCGATAAGGGGGATAAAAAAAACTCAGAACACCGCGCTGCAACAACATTGATGAACCGCTTTGCATTTCCCAATTCACAATTCCTCACTTCCTATCTCTCTGAGAAACGGTTCAAATTACAAATTCCGTGCATGCTTTCCAGGCTTGGCATCGGTCAAAACGCCGTTTGGATTCATGCGTTTTTCATATTTCAGCTTTTCAGCGAGCACCTTACGAAAACCCGAACATTTTTTAGCGATAAGGTTTTTTCTTTTCCTTTGATACTGTCATTGGTGTCTTTAATTCTTGCTCAAAAGCAGCGCCATACGCCCACCTTAAAACGCAATCCAGACGAAAAACGGTGGTATGGCGTGATTCAGAGTTGACAAAGGCCTGGAAATCTTAGATGTCCAACCGTGATCTGGGACGATCAAAATCACGTGACCCCATCACAGTATGAGTGATGATCTCTCGAATATGTTACCATATCATATCTGGCCCGCTCAGATGATCAAGCAGTCACGATAAGGCATTTTGGACTCCAAACTTAAAATCTCATTCCACAAGTATGAGCAGTGACTTAACATGCGATTCCCACGTGCAAAATCCAGATTCAAATCGATCGATCGGGCGGGCGGGCCACACACATCCGAATCTCTCCCCTTTCACCAGCACAGGCCACAAGATACAGGCGTTTGTTTGTACGAGACCCTGACTCGCCCCAAATCCTTCTCGTGCATCGTTCTGCAGTAACCAATCAACACATCAACACGTTTCACCTGCACCACTTCAAAGCTTCTCTGGGGGCTTGTTCTTCCATGTCCTCTCAGGTGTTTGACATGGCCAAGGTACAGCCGGGCGAAAGCTTTTCGCAACCAGCAACCTCGCCAATTTTGGCATACGAATCAACAATCACTACATCGGCACCGTCTACATCGCGACCGCTCACCTCTCGTATACGTCAAATTTTACTGGCAAACCCTCCACCGAGCGATGCCGCCAACTTTCGCACTGCTCTCGATGCCCTTGCTCAGATGTATTCAGCCCCCTCTACCGAGACATCGAAATTGTCTGTGGGCAAAGGCAAATCCTCATCTTCGACTTCATCCATCGCCCAGCCCTTCACACTGATCGACACACCTCGAGCAAGGCGCGACATCAGTACAGACCTTCGTCAACGAAGCCTGAGCGCGATCGATACAATTATCGACATCCTCGCCGATGTTGACAACCACCTCGTCCAACTATCAGACAGCATCAACTCCATGCACGCCAGCTGCGATAGCATCTCTTTCAAACTCACTTCGGCAGAGCAATCGTCTCGCTACCTGATCGAACACGCAGAAGGACTTGAAAAACAAAGAGCTGCTGCTCTGGCTCAGGAGCAAGTTGTGAAACTCTTCTTGACCCGCTTCACTCTTTCTGATGCCGAGCGACAATCCATTTACTCTAGAGAGGTTCGAGTTGGTAGCGATGTGTTCCTAGCTGTGGACAAGCTCCAGCGAATCCGCTCCGAATGTCAGGTGCTCTTGCAAGGCTCAGAGACTACCTCTACAGGCGGAGGCACTCGTGCAGGGATGGACATCATGCAATCCACCTCGACCGACCTAGACCAAGCATACCAGAAATTGTACAAATGGTGCAGCTTCGAGTTTCGACAACCCGTCAAGGAAGGACTCGAAGTATCTCCAACCCTTCGTGAAGCCTGTCGTCGACTCAAAATTTCCCGACCTGATCTTCTAAAGACTGCGCTTACTACGCTAACCCAAACGCGATCATCCATCCTCGCATCCTCGTTCATGTCGGCGTTGACGCTCGGGGCTGGTCCACCCACCTACCTGCCTGGACCTATCGAACTTCATGCACACGACCCTATCAGATACGTCGGTGATATGCTAGCATGGATCCATCAGACCGTCGCCTCCGAACGAGAATTTCTCACTTCATTGTTGGATGAGAAGGAGGGCGAAGGCGGTCGACGCATTGGACAACGTAGACGAGGACTGGAAGGATCGGTGGATTTGACAAGTAGCCATCCCGACTCTTTAGCTCTAGGTGCAGGAGAGGCATTGGTCAGAGATGTCCTCAATTCCAACCTAGATGGATGTTGTAGACCTTTGAAACAGCGCATTTCGCAAACTTTGCAGAGTCAGGAAGGAAGTGTGACGTCGTACCGTCTAGCTCATCTGGTTCAGTTTTATCGGATCACTATGGACAAGACAATCGGTTCTCGCGCCACGTTGAGTAGGACGTTGAAGCAGCTGTGCGATGCGGCAATGATGGCGTTCGGAGAGACGATCGAGAGGCAGAGTAAAGGAATTGAAAGGTATGACGGAATGCCAGAAAGGGATCTTTCGCTACCAACACCATTGGTGGCCACTTTGGCAACATTGAAGGAGCTTCTGGGCGAATTCTCTCGATCGCTTGCTGAAGATCGCTTCGCTTCTTCTGCAGATGGCTCAAATCAATCGAAAGCAATGGAGGAGACAGGCGCGAGCTTGACCAAGTTCGACTGGGTGCTTGGGAAACTGGTCGATCCGCTCACAGACATGATTGTGCGCATGGCAGATTTGCTTGTCACGCGCCGACCTCGAGGCAAGACGGAGCAGATGGCTAAATGGGAAGCTTGTATATTCATCTGCAACTGTCTTGAATCCCTTCTATCCGCATTGTCGGCTTACAGCTTCACAAGCTCGAAATCAGACGAATTGCGACAATCGCTCGAGACGAGACTAGGAGAGCTGTCAGAGATGCACTCGACCAAGCTTTTGGTGCAGTCTGGATTAGCCGGGGTTGCATCTGCGATGGAAACACATGACGGGGCGCGCGTATTGTCGAGCGTATCGGGAGCCAAAGAGAAAGAGGTGGAAAAAGGTTTGGAAGGGTTTGAAAAGTGTTTGGCGCAAGACGATTTGCTTACGCCTAAGGATTTGGGTCGTTTGGCGAGTCCAGTAGCAAGGCAAAAAGTGCATGAATTTGCGTTAGAGAAGCTCACCCACGTTTATGGTCGCATTGTTGCAGCGGTGCTTGACGAAACCAACGGGTATCGAGTTGATTTGGTAAAGAGGTCTCGAGATGAGGTGGCGATTTTGCTTGGGTTTTAGAGAATTCAGTACTTCTCTCATGCACACAGATTCTTGATTTCAGAGCACAATGCAGCACATCGAGACACAGATACAGTTTCAGTTCCACACTGCGCGTGTGTATGGTGCCAAGGAGACAAAAGTCTGCTTGACCGTCGAGTGTGTGATAAAGACGAATGACAGTCCTGTTCACTTAAGATTGATTTGCGATGTCGAGTCAACTTAGAACAGTTGAAGACCGAACCATGCTGTGCCCAACGCAGTGATTGCTGAAGCGACAAAGTTGACTCCGTTGTTACTGAGAAGATTGTATCCAGAAACGTTTGTCCATTGACCGTTTGAAAAGTCTGTGGGTTTTGCGTCTGTGAATTGGTTGACCAATACCCTCTTAGTAAGCTTGTTGACTAAAGTTTGTTGAAGTGTTGCTCCCAATACGCTATCTATGAGTGATCCTACCAATCCTGCCGCTGTCAGTAATGCTGTGAGTTGCGCATATACTTGTACGTCCTTACCACTACTCTGATTTGATCCATAATAGTGGTAAGCAATACAAACACTTTGTACTACACCGATGAGAGCTCCTCCAATAGCGGAAACAAACAAACCCCAAGTCGAGACTCCACCATTGGTACCCTTTGGTACCACTCTGAATGGATTTGTGATGAGTCTCGGTTGGGATTTTGACAATATTCCTAATTCAGAGGCTAAAGTATCGCCCAAACAAGCTGCATAATGACCTCCAACAATAAGCGTTAACAGAAGATTGTTGAGACCAATTTTGACTCGACCTAGTTGTATAAGTTTGAGCATTTCTTTACCTAGTGGATCGATGGCAGCTACGTTGAAGCCAGAATTGAGCTTTCGAAATACAATACATGCCAAAGTTGCAGTAGCACTATTGCACAGCACTTGGATGGCGCTTCGATTGCCTGATGAGACATCCTTTTTCTTATTGTCATCAGTGTCCACTTTGATAGCGCTTGTAGGGCTGGAATGCGCTTCGAGTTGAGCTTTGATGTTCGCCTTGTATTTTGTAGCACGCGAACCAGTCAAGTAGAAGCAGATTAGGGTTAAACCATGCCCTATGTAAGGATTTGCAAGGTTTGCATAGCCCACCAGAGCTGCTGTAATTGCACCGGTTTGGGAGAGACTACCCTTTTTGTAACCGTTATAACCCAGGTATGACGCCACGGCCAAGGCAACTGGATACGTGTCCACAGTCGTCGTCGACATGGTCCTCCCAATAACAGCAAGAAGGAGGAATTCAACGATGTTCCAACGTGGTGTGTGAAAGTTGTACGTAGTCAAAGGTGGATGAGGTCAGTACAAGACACAACAAGGTGGGAAATTCGGGTGGGTCTGTGCAACACATATGTGATACACAGTAGCAATGAGCAAAACAGTGCATCAAATCGGGCTGCAGTAGGTTTGGCCCCGATTTGTTCCACAAATCGAATGACGAGTCCACTTTTCATGCTGTTCACCCCTGGACATACAATACATCAACATTGTCAACGAGCAAGCTTGAAACACACCTCTGAACCTGAAGACGTCGATAGAGATTAAAAGTACAAGAGAAAAGTGCGACCGAGGGAGAAACGCTGTTGCAGGTTGTTTTGAGTGCTTTAGGTACAGTAAATTTACTGGCAGTTGTAGTAGAAACTAGACAGTGCGAGGCAATCAACTGTGAAGCTCATCCACATGCAAGATAGTAAGAAAGAAAACGTTAGATTCTTCCGCCACTTTTTACAACATCCTACGCTTCTTTGGACGCACACCGCCGATCTTGACTGGAGTTTTGTCGGTCATTTTACTAATCAAGCCCTTTGTGGTTTGACCTTCACCTGCTAGCATTGCCCTAAACACTGCCTCTCTACCCTGACCAAATCCGTTCCAAAGAACTTCAACATGACTGATCCTCCAAGCATCCTTGAACTCGTTGATCTTTCCAAACATGCTGAATGCAGCCCTGTATCCAGCCTCATAACCGCTTCTTGCGGATTTCTTGAATCCGACGCTACCACCGGATGCACTGGCGAGCGGATCACCCGAGGGCGAAGTGAGGGTGAGAATGGTATTGTTCCTGGACGAATTGACAAACAGACGATGTGGCGCAACCGACAAGGTGTTGAAGAGCGAATTCGAAGGAGCATATCGTGATGCTGCAGCTCCACGGACAATAGGTGATCGACCTTCGCGAAATCCACCTGCGCCTACGCCTGCAGCAGCGTCAGTAGCTTCGTCACCAGGAAGAGAGGAGGAAACGGCAGAAACAGACCCTAGAATATCGTCGAGGTTGGTAGATGCAGCCTGTCGACCCGAAGTAGTAGTAGTAGTGGTACTAGTAGTAGTAGTATTGGTGGATGCAGAGATTTCAGCATCGGCAGCGGAGTCAAGATCTCTTTGAAGCGCATCCGAGACGTTGCTGCTACCAGCGGCGGTGGGATCGGTTGTAGGTTGACCAGAGGATTGGGATTCGAGAGCCTGCGTTGAGGCAGACTTGTCGGATTCGCTATTGAGGTGGTACGACGATGAAGCAAAGGTGCGAGAGAGTGAGGATGAAGTGTACGAGAGTTTGGAAGCAGAGCCAGATGCGGATGGCAAGACTCGCAATGCCGGTGTGCACTGCTTGGCGAGGTTACGAAGCATGGTAGTTAGGTTACCAGATCAGATTGTTTCTACTCGATTCGGTTGATGATGGTTCGGTTGATGGTTTTGACCAATGTGGCGAAAACACGTCAGAGATAGACTAGAAATGGCAATATGTGTAGTAGCGAGTCCTCAATTTCTAACTATATTGAATGGTCCGTCTGAAGTGGTGATCGATCGAGATGGTGACAGGTTCATGTGGAACAGGGTAGGACAAGTTTTGGATCGAGTTGGTGTCAAAGCTGCCTTCTTTCTCTTTCTTCTCGTTCAACGACGGGGCCGCTTTGCATCAAAATGTCACGATTATATAATATCGACATGAACTCGCCACGTGATCATAAATAAACTTAACAACGAAATCTCACAACCAGGCGTCGCGACATAACACAGAGTATCAATAGTATGCAACAAAATATATAATTTCAATTAAAAATAAATGTATTTCTGTATGTATGGCTCTTTGAATTTTATTCAGATTACAGTGTTTAGGGGCTGAGAGACACGTCGTTCCTAATCAGGCAAGTGTTGACGCAGCTGTCAAACAAGGAAAAGGGGCTCCAATGCGAAACATATATTCACACCCCTCCTATACACCGCTTATCTTGTTGAAAACGTTCTATCTTCTGCGTGGTCATCCCAGACAAAGTTGGGTTATACTGTTAGAATTAGGAAAGCTTCAATTCTATACCTCAGAAACCTCCAAAGCCAAGCAATCAAAATCAGCAAGACGGGTACGACAAGGCGGAAAGGTGGAGAACGGCAAACGACAAGGTTTCATGTAGCTTCTACTTCTTGTTCCCTCCTCGTTCCCTTTCTGCGGCGACTTTTTTGTGTGTTTGCGTGCATTCTTGATAGGGGTTGCGGCAACTCAACTTGATCCCCTCTTCAAGCCTCATCTAGACTTCCGGGTATCTCTTTCCGCCATCTCTTGCAACTTTGCTGTGACCTTTTCATACACTGTGTGCATGTGTGCATGTGCACTGACCTCATTTCAGCTCCCACAATGCTTACTCTACGCCAAGCTCAATGGCTATGTCAACTTTGGCCGTCTCCTCCTTTTCAACTGACTTTGAATGCTCAGAGTGAGACAGTACAACCTTTCGTCCCTACCATCATATCCACTGCATATACCTACCCTCTTCATCACTCCCATCGTCTCAAACCTTGAATCACACTCTTGCATTCACCCATCGAGCATTGCCTGCCCAACATGGCTGGCCGCTACACCACTACAAATCGCTCGCCCTTGATTTCATCATCCTCGTCTTCATCCCATCATCATGGCTCGTATGAAGGGGGTGTCGATGCAGACGTGCAAGACTACTGGGACGACTCGGGTGTTCCTGCCCCACATCGTCTTTCCACTGCTCACGCTGCTTCTCCATATCCAGCTTCACCCTTTCTCGACGCAGCTTCCCTATCTCCTCCACGATACCACCCAGGTGAAATGCAACAACTCTACAACGCACCCTCTGTCTACCTCTCACAGTCCCCTTACATCCCCTCGCTATCCTCTGCTCCCGAATCTCTCAACCACTCGACTTACATGCCCACTTTCGAATCACGCGAGTCTCTCTATCACAAAGCTGCTTTTGACGACGATGAAGAATCTTTCGATTCGCGTCGAAATAGTACTGACGCGTGGGGTCTGTACGATGCGCAACACCAAGGTGCTCGAAACTCGCTAGCTCAAGCTCGAGATCGTTACATGATCCGCAAGGAAGCTGCTCTCAGTGCAGCTGGCAATGTTTACGATTTTGTCCCACCCAAATCATCGCGTTTTACACCAAGAACCAAAAAAATCATGATTCTCGCAGCCTCGCTAACAACAGCCATTGTCTGCGCTATCGTTATCTTTTTTGCTACTCGTCACAATACGAATTCGACCGTCGTCGACGGTGCCCAAGCATCTAGTTCAAAAAACAAGAATGGTGGGGGAAAATCCACGGCAGGGGTTGTTACGAGCGATAAGAACGATCCTTCCCAATTCACAAAGGATTCGAGGTTGCACAAATCCATGTTTGGCTTGTGCTATACACCTTTGCATGCACAGTATCCGGCATGTGGCGCAACACAGGCCAATGTGACGGAAGACATTCAACTCATTTCGCAACTCACCTCTCGCATTCGTTTGTACGGATCTGATTGCGAAACGTCGCAATTGGTGCTCGAGGCAATCGACCAAACCAAAGTGGATATGCAAGTGTTTTTGGCGGTTTGGGTGGATGATAATAGCACAACTTTCCAACGTCAGGTTGACAACATTGTGGATGCGGTTAAAAAGTATGGAACGGATCACATTGCTGGTATCAGTGTGGGTAACGAGTATCTGTTAAACGGCGGTAGTGTTGATACGCTCATCTCACGTATTTCATCCGTTAATACCACAGTCAATGCATTGCCAGATCTTGGTAAGTATATACCGATTGGAACTGCAGATGCAGGATCCATGATCACAACCCAACTCGCCACTGGAGCAGATTACATTATGGCCAACGTTCACCCTTGGTTCGGAGGTGTTCCCGTCGATCAAGCAGCCGGATGGATTTACGAGTATACAAATACAAATGAGCCTTCAACCGCCCTTCTTGCACCTAACAAACCTACATTGTATGTTGCTGAAGCAGGTTGGCCAACCGGAGCCAACGAAACCTCATTTGAAACTTACCAAGGTGCTGTTGCGGGTATTGATCAACTCAACACTTTTTTGAGCACTTTTGTTTGCCAAAGTAATACCAACGTCACTCAAAAAGGTTTGCAACCCAGTTTCATCTTTGAAGCGTTTGATGAACCTTGGAAAGATTCACTTTATGGAGGTGTAGAGGCTCATTGGGGTTTGTTTGATAGTAACAAGAGCTTGAAGGATGGTTTGGTAATTCCAGATTGCACCGCTCCCTGAAAAAAAAAAAAATTTAATAAAACATAATTCCTCTTTTTCTCGTTAAAAGTCCAAACTTTTAAAGTTCGGAATCTCGATCTCAGAAATACACTTATACATTTCATTTATCGTGCTCATGCGACTGTCTTGTCTAACCCCCAAATATACATTTCTCCGTCTTCTTTCGTTGTCGGCCTTGTCTCATATAGTCAGACAGTCGCTTTCTTCTCATTTGTTTCCAACAACAACTCGAACAAATAACTTAGAATTTAAATCATATTCTTAAAAGACGATGGTCACAATCATGTTGATTATCATAATCCTCGTCCATCTGTTCTAACCCAAAAAAAAAGAAAAAAGGAGCAGAGAGACAAAACGCAAACACCCGGAGCGAGGCGAAAACTGAGAAACAAAAATCATTTCATCACATGGTGCTACCCATACCAGTCTTTCTCCTAGCCCTGTCGCGAGGTTGTCTAAACACCTTTTCGTCCACCTTTTTACCGTCTTCTTTCTTCTTCTTGTTGTTGTTTTCCTCGCCGACCCTACTTCCAACTTGACTCTGATGCTTCTGGTTGTTCTTCTTGAAAACATCCTTCTCAGCTCTTTCCTCACTCTTGTTCACCTTGGCCGATTCGAAACCATTGGGAGCCAAACTGAAATCAAACTCTCCTTCAAACTTTTCCTTTCTCTTCTTGGCTGGAACACTTGCCGTCACTTCATCACCTGCTGCAGCTACGGCTGCTGCTTCAGCTTTCCTCTTCTTCTTTAACTCCTTCTTGATCGTCATTCTCTCTTCTATTGTCGCGAAAGTGTCTGAAGCTTGTTTCGCCTTTTGACCCTTGGATTTGGACTTGGATTTGGACTTGAGATTGGACGAAACGACGATGAAATCTTGTTTCTCTGAAGATGAATCGTCGCTAACGTCATCATCTTGTTCCATTGGATGATCTTGCTTATTCGTAGCCAAAGATGCGCTCGGAGAGAAAGCAGCATTGTTGATGGTGCCACTGGGTATGTCGCGTTCGGGATGTTCGCTTTCGGCGAGCATCTCTACATCTTGAGCGAATGCAGATGCAGGAGCAAACCCACCTAGAAATCCACCAACTTGGCCCACAAAGCCCGCTTTGACCGCATCGATCTTGGCGCCCACTCCTCCACCGCGGGGTTGAGGAGCGGATCGAGTCGAGGCGGAGCCAAATAGCTTGGATGTTGTTGAAGAGAGCGTGCGTTGGAGTGCGGGTGCAGCAGCAGCGGTGATGCTTGTCGTCGTCGTAGGAGTTGAACGACCAAACAGGTTCGAGGCAAAAGAACGAACTGCGCCGCGAATACCTGACTGGGTCGCCGCGGCGGGTGCAGGTTCAGGTGCAGGTGCAGCTGGGGCAGAGGTCGCCTTCTTGTTCGTAAAATCGAACCAGATCGAAACATCGACCTTCGGATCTGTGCTTGCGACGTTGCTGATGGCAGAGATCGAAGCCAACTTGACGGGAATCTCTTCTTGCATTGTTGCTTCGACTGGTGCTGCTTCCTCCCGTGCAATTGTTTCACCAACATCCATCTCTACATCCTTTTCATTCGCAAGCAAACGCGCGGCGAGTTTCTGCTTCTTGTCCTCCCTCTTCTTCTCTTGATCTTCTTCCCATGCCTTGACCTCTGCATCGATCAGCTTGGCCAATTCGCCAACACGCTTCTTCAGTCCCGTGGCATTGGGCGGCACGCAGGCCAAAACGCCTTCCGGTTTCACTGGTGCCCTCGACGCCAACATCATCATATTGTTCGCACCCAAAATATACCTCGGACTCTCATCCTCCTCCCTCGCCACACCGTCTCTCCACTTGTGCAACGCCCTCACCAACCTCTCCTCCCTCTTCATGTGCTTCAACTCTTTTCTATCCTCCGTACCAATCGCGGCTTCACCTCCCCACTTTCTCCAAACACTTCTCCAACCTTCTCTACTCTCTCCCTCGGAATCCCACTCTTCCTTGGCATACGTTGCCATGGCTACATCCTTGGACCTGTGGAATACCTCGCGGATCGCATCCACACCACCTGCCTCCATCAACTCGTGGCGCAAGTTGTCGTAAATGTACAGAAGCGTATGCGTATCGCTCCTGGCATAGTAGAGCATTTCCTTGGGTAAGGGACGAATCCTCCAATCTGCAAGTTGGTATCTCTTATCCGCGTCAAAGTTGCAATACCTCGCCATTAGGTAATTTAAACCATGACTTGGGAACATCAAAACGTTTGTGGCATGATATGTATCGAAAAGATTCACCAGGTACAATCCTAGATCGCGCTGCAACCACAGAACATCGTGATTGGCTCCGTGCAAAACTTTGACCTTGTCCGGATTGGTGAAGGAGGAATTGAGCACTTCGGCGTGTTGTCGAACGTCTTCCGATAGGGTATCGATGATCCAATCGCCCCAACGGGTGCTGAGCTGCATGAGGCAGACGATTCCTTGGTAAGTGCGGTAGGAATGATGTTCAAGATCGATGGCGATCTCTTTGACTCTTTCTTCATCCAAGTGATCCTGCAGCGCTTCGATCTGCGCTTTGGTCGAGACCCAGACAAAGGGACAAGCATCAGTAGATAGGGAGGGGTCTTTTTCGTTGAGTGCGGGTGGCGGCGTTTCTTTTGCTCCAGCTTCCGGTTTGGTGAGAGCGTGAGTGGGTGGATCTGAATGACTGATTTCGTGATAGTATGGATTGTCCAGTGGATCGCCTTCCGCACAATACATACCCCTCCTTGGACCGCGGGGAAGAGGCTTGCCATCGATACCGAGCCTGGCTGGGTTGTGATGACCCAGCGGTACCTGCGCATTGGGCTTACCATACTTGAGCCTTGGCTGCCACGGCGTGTCTGCAGAGTTGTCCGGCTTGGTGGTAAAGTTTTTCTGCGGAGATGGAATGGGAGCGTTGAGAACCCATGAGGGCAGATTTCCCGTCTTGGGTAAAGCCTTTCCATTCTGAACAGCTGTCATTGCTTGCAACCTGCCCGTTAAGCCCTTTTCGACTGCACCGACAGCATTCTCTTCTATACCGCCGTGGTTGGCAAGGTTTCGTGGAGCCAGCTTTCCCGAATATTCGTCAAGGCATGTATCCGCGCTTTCCAAAAGGTGATCGACCAATTCGCCGAGATTACTCGCGAAGCTTTCATTTCCTGTTACATCTGCACAATCCAATTGTATGTCCAGCTTGGTCTTAGCGTTTTTTTTGGCAACTTCGGAAGAAGAAGAGGATTTGGCAAGGGGGATCTTGGGCGCACGAGAGTCGGAAGCGATCCATGATGCAAGTTGGGAGATGGATTGAATGACGCGATCGGACTCTGAGTCTAGCCTTTTGGCGAGCTTACGATCCATACTACGATGAAAGGCGAGGTCTCCATGGGATGGGATCGCGGCGGCATTGCGGGTGAGTGGTTGGAGAGCTGATTGCAGTTTGAGCAGATAGGCAGGGAGATCTATCTTTGGGTCTGGTAAGAATGTGGTCGAGGGTTCAGGAGTGGGAGAGGTCGAGGAAGAGGCGGAAGAAGATGTTGTTGCTGCTGCTGCTGCTGCTGCTGCTGTTGTGGTGGTGGTAGTGGTGGCGGTGAGCTCGGAGCTAGACGCTTTGGTCGAGCTTGGTGAGTTTGCGCCCGCCATCGTAAGACGTATCTATGGTTTGCAGTTGAGTAGAAAGGATGGACCGTTACTGCTAGTAGCTCTGAGTTGCAGCAAATGATAGATGGTGGTGAGGATGAATGATGCCGTGGGGAGTGTACTGTAATTACAATGTATGTACAAACGAGGTTGTGACATTGGACACTCCAAAGTCAGACTTTTGAAGCAAACAAAAATTTAAAAAAGAAATATTCATATATATTCTCAGATTCGGCATTGAAAAAGTTGTGGAGGGAATTCACTTTTTCTTTTCTTTTCCTTTTCGTTTTTTTTTCTTCTCCTTTTCTACCGAAATATTTGTGCTGAGTAAAATGTAGGTCTAACAAACGTTATATAAATCGTCACGCCACCTATTTACGCGATTCGCGAAACACGTCTCTCTCTCTCTCTCTCTCTCTCTCTCTCTCTCTCCCTTCTTGTGTAACCAACACTTGCAAACGCCGATTTGACTCGTGAACCCTTCTCTTTTCTCCCTTTCCTTCCTATCGTATGGTAAATTTACTTTACTGAACCTTGATTTGATAGTTCTACGTCGCTTTGCCGCCACAAGTCATCACAATTATGCCATCAAAGAAGAAGAACATCTCCGCACCTGCTGCCAAGAAGCAAAAGACAGCAGCACCCGTGGTCGACGACGTCCATGATTTTCTTGACGTTCAACAAGACCAACTCTTCGATGACATTCCCTTACCACCTATCCCTTCAGAGCCCACTGACCCAATCACATCATCCTATACCTACGCATCTCTCGTTCCCTCCTCGTGCTCCTACATCGACCCTTCCAACCCCACCGTCAAGGTGCCATGCGTGTTGGGTGTGGACGAAGCTGGTCGAGGACCCGTGCTAGGTCCCCTAGTCTACGGTATAGCCTACTGCCCGCTTTCTTACCAAGAAGACATGAAAGCAATTGGTTTCGCCGACTCCAAAGCGCTCACTGCCGATCGTCGTGATACACTCCTATCCGCACTCATCGATGACAGTTCTCATCTCGGATGGGCTGTCCGTGTCATGTCACCTCAAGATATCAGTGCAGGCATGCTTAGAAGGAGACCCATCAACCTCAACGCTCAATCCAGTCAAGCCACCGTCACCCTCATCGCAGCTGTGCTCGAAAGCGGTGTAGATGTAACCGAGATCTATGTGGATACGGTTGGTGATCCCAAAAGCTACAGTAGGCTTTTGAGTAGCCATTTCCCAAGGCATCCACACATTAAGTGGACGGTGACGAGCAAGGCCGATGCCATCTATCCCATCGTTGGGGCGGCGAGTATTGCGGCAAAGGTTACGAGGGATAGGTGTATTGAAGGTTGGAGGTATGCTGTGCACCTGCATAAACGAAAAACGGTGGGATTGAATGGTGGAGAAAGTCAAGGGCTGACCAGAGTGTTGGAGGATTCCACCAACTATAACAATCCCGCTCCGGCTTTAGAACAGTACCAGCAGGAGGATTCACAAGCAGAGATGATGAAACGCAAATCTGCTGACACGCACACAAGAGCAGACGTGGATGTTGGCAATGTCTGGTCCAACATGGGTACGTTGGGGAGTGGGTATCCAGGTGATCCCAATACGGTTGCGTTTCTCAAACGTACGCTGGATCCAGTGTTTGGTTGGCCTGGAATTGTGCGTTTTAGCTGGGCTACCGCAAAGACCATGCTCGATGAAAAAGTCAAACCACCAACATTTCCTCCTCCTCCTCCACCACCTCCTTCTTCTTCTTCTTCTTCTTCTATCTCCAAGACCGATTTTTCCCCATCAGAAACCGCTCCATCTAGGCTAGGGGGGAAACGGCTCACACGCTCGCTCTCGCGCACATCCTCATTCACGCCAATCTCCAATTATCCAACAAGAACTATAACCACCGCCACCACCGAATTAAGCATTATAAACCCACCAACACCATCATCCTCATCTTCGTTACACAGACGGCCTACGAGTATGTATGGAACTTTTGTACCCCAACCCAACCTTCCTGGAGGTACAGCCTCACGCGCATACAAGGTGAAATGGATCGACGAACCCGTTTCCATCTCGAAATTTTTTGATTCCGCTTCGATTAAGAAATCTGCAACTTCAGCAAAGATCCAATCCACTCAGACAGATGCATCTCTACGAGCACGAGAAATAGATGAGATTGCATCATTTCAAGTCAGCGCATTACAAACAACAGTCAACGATTGGTTGAAAACTGAAGCTCACTGGCGAACCAAACAAGCCATAACTACTACCACAGCAGTACAGATCAAAGTAGCCAAACTTGTGAAGGACTTGGGTCTATCTTCCGTCGATGGTGCATTTTGTTTGTAAAAGGCCATCCACCACCACCTTGAAACCATCACTTTCTTCCACCTGTTTGGAATCTCTTTTCTGATCGTTTCACGACGCGGTTGCATCACGTCGAATGTCGGAACAAAGGTTTGTGTGTATGTATAAAAAAAAAAAAAAAAAAAAAAAAAAAAGGACTCAAATGAATGAGCGAAGCGTGCTTGTTAAATAAGACCTTGTCTCTTTAACAAATCAAAAGTCTTTTTCGTATACGAATTACCATGTTCATCCTCAACTTCCATTCCATCCACCCCCGTTTCACTCTGTTCCACTTTACCTTGCTTTCTCAATTTGTCCGCCAATGCCAATGCATCTGCGATACGAGTCACATCTCGAAATTGTACCGTATTGGGTAAACCCAATGCCTTCATTCCAAACGCATGTCGAGTTTCGGTAAAGTGTTTTTCGAAATTCTTTCGTCCGTGGTAAACATGGTCCGAGCAGATTTCGCACTTGAACTCACTACGCAGGCCATGCAACTTGTAAAGCCAAAACGGTATCGGTCGTCCATCCCATCCGATAGGTAACTTGAGTGGATTATAGACTCGAGATGTGGCATCATCGTCATCATTACCACCCAGTTCGTCATCCAACCCTCCCCTACCGTTCGCGCTCCAACCCGCCGGATCGGATGCATTGACGAGCGTATCAAGACCAGAGGTAGCATGCAGCGAAGACATGCGATTGAGTTGGTCCTCGGCATCCAACGCTTCCGCTTGCCTTTCCCGATCCGTGAGCGCTGCTTTACGCTCCACGTTGGATTTGGTATCGGATCGAATGGAAGAGAGTTGTGAAGCAAGACGACAGATGATGGCTTCTTCTCGTGCAACAGCTTTGGCACGCATTCGATTCTTGTTCTTTTCCGCTTCACTATGCATGCCGTGGTCACTTGGAGCGTTGTTAGTGCTGTTGGGTGCGGGTGCCGACAACGATATCTCTGCAGCATCCTTGCCTTGTTGGTGTTGTAATTGTTCCCGTTCGAGCCGTGCAGCAGCTTTGAGATGTTTAGGGCTTCTGAGATGAGCATCGTAGACTGTTTGTTTTGAATAGAATCGGTTGCAAGCTCCACACCAAATCCCTTGTCCACCTTCTGCCGCTAATGAACCAGCTGCGTTTGCTTTACTTTTGCCCGTGCCACCACCAAACACTTGGGCGCCCTGCTGTTCCCACCCCTCTAGCGTCCCATTGTCCCATTCCTCTTCAAACCGCCTCTCAGCCTCGGACGAAAGCTCGTCTACATTCGCCAACGGTTGTGTTTTCCTCAAAAACCCATCCAAATACCTCCTCAAATCGACGAGATAGTTTCTGTACGTCTCCGCTTTCTTGGCATATGTCGGTATGGGCGAGGAAGGACCTGCTAGCTTGTCAAAGTCGTCAATGTAGGCTGTATACGAGATGCGTTTGACACCTTTGAGGTTGAGATACGCTTCGTGATGAAGGTAGAGATCTAAAAATCTGCCTGCCATTTCTTCACCAGAAAACATGCGATCGATGAAGTCCATCCCTGTACCATCGGCGTAACCACTACCGTTACCGCCTTCGCCGCCACCTACTGCTGCTATATCATCCAGTCGAGCAGCAGAGGTGTTAAATGCACCCCCGGATTCGAGTGCAGAAAAATCGACGTTAAAGTTGTCAAGTAAAGCACTGGGGTATTTGTCGTGATACTCTTTAATCTTGCTTAGTCTGTGGTAAAATTCTGTGAATGTACCATCTTGCTCATCATTGAGAGCATTAGTGTTGGGGTGAGAAGAAAGTGATTCGAGCTCGCGCGATCGATCTCCATGCTCGTCAGCGTAGAAACGATCGAGGTACTGAAAGCGGGATGTGACGCGGTCGAGTAAGTCGGACGCTTTGTGTGCACGTTTAAGCTTTTCCTTATGGGTGATGGAGGTGGAAGAGGTGGCGGTGGTGGAGGATGAAGAGAGAAGAAGGTCGACCAGAGCTTGTTGATATCGTTCTGCTTCTTCGTGGGTTTGCCTTGCGACTTCAATGAGGGAAGTATCGGCCATTGTGGCGCTCGTGCTGCTGCTGCTGCTGATCAAAGGAGAGCTAGCGTAAGCGACAGAGATGGTAGAACAATGATGTCGACAAATGTTCAACGTGAAAGGGATGAAGAGAGAGGAAAGAGAGGATGAGAAGGTGAGGATTGCAACGATCGTCAGGTTTGTGGCATTGTGAATCCGAAATCCGAATTTTGCTTGTGAGAAGTCACGTGATGCAAGAATTTTTGGGCTCATACCATTCAAACTGTTGTTCGACCATCTTAACATCATCACCACTACCACTAACCGCAACGTCGACAACGACCACACGCGTCAATAACTTTCTCACTCTTTCTTTACACCTGTACAACAGCCCGTGTCAGCTCGGGACAAAACTGCGACCATGTCGGGCGGCATCAATGCAGGCGACAGCAAACTCGCCTTTGACTCTTCCGAAGAGATCAAGGTGGCTACCACTTTTGACGCCATGAATCTAAAAGAAGACCTCCTTCGAGGCATCTATGCGTACAATTTCGAAAAGCCCTCTGCCATCCAACAACGTGCTATCCTCCCCATCATTCGAGGTCGTGATGTGATTGCGCAAGCACAGAGTGGTACTGGTAAAACCGCCACTTTTTCCATCTCGATGCTGCAATCCATCGATACCACGCTTCGAGAAACGCAGGCATTGGTTCTATCACCCACACGCGAACTCGCGATTCAAATCCAGAGTGTGGTTCTGGCGTTGGGAGATTATCTCAACGTCCAATGTCATGCTTGTATCGGAGGCACTTCTGTGGGTGAAGATATACGAAAGCTAGACTATGGTCAACATATTGTATCCGGCACACCCGGTAGAGTGTACGATATGATTCGAAGAAGACATCTTAGGACTAAAAACATCAAAATGCTCATCCTTGACGAATCGGACGAACTGTTGAACATGGGTTTCAAAGATCAGATCTACGACGTTTATCGTTACCTTCCTCCTTCAACCCAAGTTGTACTACTCTCTGCTACTTTGCCACAAGATGTACTAGAGATGACTTCGAAATTCATGACCGATCCAGTTCGGATCTTGGTAAAGCGAGACGAACTTACACTCGAAGGCATCAAGCAATTTTTCGTGGCTGTCGAAAAGGAAGAATGGAAATTCGACACGCTTTGCGATCTGTACGACACTCTGACCATCACTCAAGCTGTGATCTTTTGCAATACGAGGAGAAAAGTGGATTGGTTGAGTTCCAAAATGAAGGAGAACAATTTTCAAGTCTCATCCATGCATGGAGAGATGCAACAAAGGGAGAGGGATGAAGTTATGGCAGAGTTTAGACAGGGTAGTAGCCGCGTTCTCATCACCACGGATGTTTGGGCAAGAGGCATTGATATTGCAAACATCTCTTTGGTGATCAATTACGATCTGCCGACGAATCGGGAGAATTACATTCATAGGATTGGAAGAAGTGGTAGATTCGGTAGAAAGGGTGTGGCGATCAATTTCGTGACCGTGGAAGATGTGAGGACTTTGAGGGATATCGAGCAGTTTTACAGTACGCAGATCGATGAGATGCCGGTAAAGTTGGAGGATATGCTTTGACAACATTGATGTAGTAGTTCGATTGGGATATACCTAGTTTTGCAATGTGTACTTTTATATGGGTCTCACACTGAGGGTACCGGTGGGGAAGGTTTGTGGGTCAACTCTCTTGGACGCTACTCCTCTGTTCTGGAGGTGTGTGTGTGTGTGTGTGTGTGTGTGTATACTGTACAGTAAGTCTTGTGTTGGGGATGTACTTTCAGAGATTGCAAATGACATTTCCACGTCGTTAATACTGTAGATGCTGTTCGATATCGTGGGGGTTTCCGAAACAGAAATCACTTGCGTCATGTTGTTGACACGCCTTGAAACATCTCTCTCTTCTTCTCGCCGCTGCGCTCAATACCGCGATCATCTAAACAGCATAGTTAGTATCATCGGGTTAGCAACACCAAATTTCCCGAAACAAACCCGGATTGGGCTCAAACCCTATCAAATCCCCTTCGTCCACACGCACAGCCACTTTTTGAATATGAAGCACACCTTAGGGAAGACAAGGGTCAAGGTAAACAGTGGAAGTATATCTAGATTTGTAAAGCATGGAACGAATGAATGGATGGTACGATATGCAGCGCTTTTATCGCGAGGAACACATTTGGAATGAACGAATGAAGGAGGAATTTTCTGGGCTTCTCTTTCAAATGAGAGTAATCATGGCGATCGCCTCCCCCACATCAGAAGCTTCCTCCTGGAAGAAAAAAAAATTGATTTGATTTAATTGACTCTGCTCTCCCATCTCCTTTTAGGGCTGAGAATCCTCTCGAGCATGCGTGGGTGTCACAGCCCGCACAGCAGCAGATCATCTTACCAAACTTTTCCTCACCATCACCACCATCAAGAACAACAGCGTCAACTTTACATGACCGCCGTGATGGTCTGAGCTGTCCTCGGTCTTACATTGGACCTAATTGGAACAGGTAATGGTTTCATCATCCCTTCCCCTCCTTGATCCCTTTGAAATTCAAAACATTCACCACCAACATCATTAAATTGACGATTGCCTCCGCTACGGCTACTACTACCTCGTCCTGCCACTGTCTTGAGACGTGGTTGTGCATGTTGCTGACTCAAGATCCTCCTTTGCTGGTCTGTGTAAGGATACTGACTCTCACCCCAAGCATCCGCCGTGAAAGGCCTCATCTGCTGTTGCTGTTTTCCATGATTCTCCATCGTCCTACTCCTCTGTCTCCTCTGTCGTCCCACAACATCGACTGTAAACGAAGATGGTGTCAAGAGAATTCCTTCAGCATCGGCATTGTAACCTGCAAAGCTCTTTTGATGTCGCAAAATCCCCTGTTGCTGAAGTTGCGGCTGTCCCAGCCCCTCCAGAGCGGTTCGAGCGAGGTATTCGAGCTTGATACTCTCACTAGCCGTAGGTGGTCTACTGCAGCTACTCATTCCCGTACCCGTACCCGCTGTACGAGGTGTGTTCCACAAGAGACGCTTGGTAGGATGGTTCCCACTTTGATCTCTGTTGTGTTGATGAGTCGGTTCCGAACTTGGTGAAGAATTCATGGAAACATTCCTCTGTTTTCGCCCCACTTCACCTTGATCACGACCACCACCACTTGTCGTGTTACTTGATACAATATTGGCCTGCAACAATGCCGGATCAATCCTCTTGCTCCTCGCCAAACCAGCAGGGAGACTGATAGGGATCAGCCTCCTTCCATTTACCACCATCGGTTTGACTGAACCAGCAGCGGCAAGTTGAACACTGCTTACGGAGGAATCCGCACCGAGAGACGCCATGGATGCTTTTTCTTGCAATCTCTTGCTGACACCGAGGTCAAGTTGCAGGCCGGGGGAAGTGGCACTGGCACTAGGACTGGACATGGCGATGGATCGAACGTGACGAGGCGCACCGAATTGAGCAGATACAGGGCTTTCTTGAAGAGGTGAGCGTGATGTGTCGATAGTATTGTGACTGGTAAAGTCTCGACCGGGGTTGGTGGGTTGGGAACAGAAGGAAGAATCGGCAGAGTTGAGGCTATTTGCAAAAATGGCGTTGCGCGAGGTTTGACGAAGGGGACTGTTGTAACCCAGCACACCACCATCAACAACACCACCACATTGAGCATTGTTAGCACGACGATTGGGAGAGATGGGCTGCTGCTGGCATTCGGGCACAAACTGCTTGTTGGACCGTCTCGAAGAAGCGGGGGAAGCTGTGGTGGTACCCATACCATCCTCGTAGGAAGAACACGTTGTAGATCGAGGCGAATCGACACTTGGCGCTGCGACTGCTTTGGACGCCAAACTTGGTACCACGGATTTTTTAACCAAGTTCAACAGCCTCGATTTCCTCGCTCGTTCCGGATTGAGCAACGTCGCCGAACACGAGAATCGCAGTGGAATCAGTCGTCGTACACCTGTAACACTATCACCTTCAACGACACGATAAGCCAACTTCCAAGCCAGCCTGCCTCTCCTTTCATACCCAGAAACCTGATGAGTTCCAATCGTGTTGAGTGACAATGCAGCTTGCCTGGTCAACAGATCCGCTTTCGTGTCTTCACCAATGGTCAAATGCTTGAGCAAGACCGAAGTAGAGTCGGACTTGGAACGAGTTACATTGATTTCGTCAAGAGCTTCGGAACGATCGTTGCAAGGTCCAAATTCGAGCGTACCCGACTGTTCGGCTTCTGAATCCTTGTCTCCTCTTGATTTGGGCCGTTTGGGTGTGAGAGAACGTGCTTCTTCAGTATCTTGGACCAGTTGCTCTGGCCTTCCAAAAGGGTCGTACGCAAGGTAGGTCATGTTGATCTGACAGGTTCGACCATGATCCGCCTCGAGATGCAGCGTCAAACCCGAATTGAGGTAGGATGCCCATCCACCTCCGCTCTTGGATGCGCAACCAGTGCCACGGCTCTTGGGACGAGGAAAAGCAGTGGTGGATCGAGGAGTGACAGGCAGCGAGCTATTAGTGGTAGCTGGCGAAGTGGTTGAGCAGATCGAAGAGCCTGGTGTTGGTTGCATATACATTGAAGAAGGGAGGTCAGAGCTGGCAGCCGAGACTTGGCTCGGATGGCGTTGAGGTACGGTCGAGGGCGATCCGATGTTGTACGAACGAGAAACGAGCCCACATCTTTGGGATTGAGCAGAAATGGGCGATGGCATGGCTTTGGATACACCGACAGCAGCTGCATGCATGTTGGCCGCTTCATTTCGATCCGATTCGCCCAACGTACGCGATCGGAAGCGTCGCCCAAAGAAAGGCGCTCGACCATCCATTTGTGCAGTAGATGAACGACCATCCGTGACAGAACCACTTGGCCTTGTCGGCAAGGGCGGAACTGAATGTTCCACATGCAAGCCGCGTTCGCAACGGAACAAGGAGCTTGCATCCAAACGCAATTTGGGAGTAGAGGCAACACGTCCGCGCAAGAGTCTCGACGTGGTCGACTTGTTGTTGCTCATCTCTATAGGCCTGGTACTGGGCGTCTTGGATGAGGGTGAAGGAGCAGGAGCTATGCTGAACGACTGAACTTGGTATCGCACCGAATCAATCGACGAAACCATCGGCAGAGGAGGCGGTAGCTGCAAATCCGAAAAAGCGCGAGGTGAAACTTGATGTGGCTG
The DNA here is from genome assembly GCA_900208305.1 of Melanopsichium pennsylvanicum. Taxonomy (NCBI): domain Eukaryota; kingdom Fungi; phylum Basidiomycota; class Ustilaginomycetes; order Ustilaginales; genus Melanopsichium; species Melanopsichium pennsylvanicum. The sequence continues at coordinate 47,041 of OAPG01000021.1, forward strand.
ACTGTAGACGTCGGCGGTACTGGGACGGCGTCGTAAGTCTCTCGCCATATCACCTCGAGTGGCAGTGAGGCTAGAATTGAAACTAGAGAGAGAAGGAAGCGAAGGGATTTCGAGGTTGTCAAACTTATCACAAGAGATGTTGCGCTGACGCTTTGGCGTCAGTGTGGTATCCATCGAGCTCGGAGCCAAGTGCTCTGCACCAGCAACGATTGCGGCACCGCTTGCGAGGCTGCGTGACATACAACTCTCGGCACTCCAAGCTGAAGCAGAGTCGGATGAACTTGCTTGTGTCGAGGCCTGCGATCGAGAGCACGAGGGCAAAGAGCCTTGGTGGTAAAGCTCACTGCATGCGAGAGATGGGTGATCAAAGCGTTGCAACGTGTCGTCAAAGCTTTGCGCTGTGGGTTTGGATTCGAGTGAGGGCTGCAAAGTGTAATCTTTGTCAAACAAGCGGTATGCACGGCGGTAGAGGTCGGTGGGAGCTGCCTGTGCTGCTGCTACTGCTTTAACTTGCAATGGAAGCACAAACGCTTCCGTGTGTAGGATAGAAGAGGAACGATCCAAATCGATTCTTGATATTTCCGAGACGCCCGAAGACTTGCGCGGCACCGAAAGCCTGACACCAAATGTACCCTGAGATGTCGAGTGAGACAGATGTGGCTCGTCGATGGTATCCTCGGAAAACCTTGACGACAGTACTTGTTGCTGAGCGGTGAGACTCGGTGGCTGATAAGCGAATTTGGAGATGGGCGAGGCAGTGTGCATGGGCTTGTCCTCATCGATAGTACCAATGTTGAAAGAGGGCACACGACTTGGTGAGCTACCGCTGCTGCTGGAAGCTGAACCGGTAGCACGAGGTGGACTCAGCCGAATGGTGTCCGGTCGGCGAGGATATTCGTCTGGGATGTCAATGCTGAGTCTGCCAAAATCGATCGAGGTTTGACTGGAGCGCGCAGAGTGGTGCGAGATGGAGCCAGCAATCGAGTGAGATCGCGACGGGTAAGCTTGATAGCTGTCAGAGGAATGGTGTACACGTGGATCGAGACATAGCGGAACCTCTGCTGAGCTCCAGATGGTGGAGATGCTGCCAGTTCTGGAAGCGGCACGCGACATGCCAGCGTCCGTGGCTTGGCTTTCTGCGTAGGACGGCGCGGACATTTTTTTTGCGTAGAGAGCCAAGTGATGATCGGACAACAAGGTGAGGAAGAGATTGAGATCAAAGTAGTGATGACCACGGAAGGGCAGCGGAGCTTTCTGCTTATGAGTAGTCAGCCCACATGCTTTTTGAAGTTGATTCTGTAGACGAAAGTGGTGATCCGGTTATGGTTTGCTGAGCGGGCCAACTCGGAAGCGATAAGAAAATGAAACGCTATAGTAAGTGAGGGTATTTTGTGTAGTCTTGGTGTTTGCTGAATGCGGTGTCGTAAGCTGAGTCTAGAGCAGGATCGAAAGGAAAGGCGGCGGTGCAGATGCTGGTGGGACGATGCAGATAGACGTCTAGTGTGGTGGAGAGGATCGTGGGTATCTAAGGAGGGATGGAGAGAAGCTGCACAATGATGGATGGGGTGGGTGGGAACGAGAGGGTGATTAAGGTGATTAAAGAGAAAGGGGAATGTCGATTGATGCTGAGGCAAAGATATGTCACTAAAAGACGGAAGGCGAGCAAGTTCAAGGTAAAAGGTGGTTGATAGAGAAGGAACGTGTGGTGACGAGATAGAAAGAATAAGTCAGTAGGCAGCCGATGGTGGGGGAAGGGGGTGGTGGGGGCAAGTGTCGGGCAAGAGGAATGATGTGGATGGTTGCGTGTACGATGAAAGCCAAAGGAGGGAGTATGAGGAGTGTGGGAATGGAAAGCCACGATGAAGTGGAGCGCGGGAGTGGCAGGCAGGGGGTTGAACTCAAGGGAAAGACTGAAGCGGCAAGGAGTATGTGCATTGATGAGAAGCAGCAGACAAGTTCAGGTACGCAAGGAACGGCGTGAGAAGCGCATTTGGGAGATGAGGGGGTGGTTAAATTGTATGACTAGACACTTTGTGGTTGGTTGGTTGGTTGGTGGTGACGGAGAGAATGGGTGGGTTGGCTCGCTGTCTCGTATTGGTATAAAGTTGCGGTGAACGAGGATAGCGTCGAGGAATGTAGCTGAATACACCGTCCACAGAACGCACACACATACATGTGAATACAGCATACAAGCGAGACATTTGCGTTGCCAATCCAGCAGTACAGTATAGAGTACTGTACAGAGATAAATGATGATGGATGAGCTTTTTTGACAGGTCCCAATTTCAGACTCAGCGCAGCTCTGTGAGTAGTGTCACACACTCTTCTGACTGGGTGTGATGGTGAGAATGTGTGTCAAAATGTATATTCTTATCCGCGCAGAAACACTAACACCTCTTATAACCAACATGGTAGTAACACATTTCCGCTTGTGAGTGAGAAGCCCATATCTTTTACCAGCGGAAGCAACGAGCTCAGCGAGAGTACTGTATAGTAAGCGACGGCAAGGGGTCCGTGTCATGTCTCTCATTTCTTTTGTCTTGCTTGTCATATTTTCACGCTTCCGTGGTTCCTGTGTGAGTCGAGGTGTTTGGAAAGAAAAGAAACAGAAACAGCAGGGTGCAAGGAGAGTGTAAGGTATATGCAGGGGTTGAGTTTTGAGGAATTGGACGAGCATTCACCACCATCATCGTCGCTTCCAAAATTTATATATGCGATGTGGAAAAAAATAAATAACACAAAAACCGTTTTCTGCCTCGCTGCAGTCATGAAAAAAAATGTTTTTAACAAGAAAAAAAAAAAAAAAGAGGGCAGACACACAGTTCAAGAAAGCTCGCTTATCCCCAATCGCCTCCTGACATCGCTCTTTTTTTTTGTCTAATTTAGTTTTGAACTTTCAATTTAATTTTTTTGCCTGTGTTGTATTGTCAACTTCATTTTCGAATCGCAAAAGGAATAACACGAGTCTTACTTTTTCATATTTATAATTGTGCCTCGTGATGAACATACGCAAACCCGACACACTGTTTACTCCACACGGCCATCATCATCATCATCATCATCATCATCATCTCGCACTGGTTCTCTCTTCTCTTTGCGCTTAATTGTATCTTTACACTGTTTCCATGTCGACCTGTGAGAAATAATTTCTGTTCTGTGCTTTTTGGCTCACTCGAAATCAATCCGTCAAATCAACTCTTGGTTTGTGATTGTACATCAGAGTGATCATCTTGGGTAAATTTCATTTGCCTACTCGTTTCTCATTCAAAAGTGCAAACCGGCTCAAGTATTCCGACCATTTTTTGTTCTTACGCACATTTACGATACGATGGTCACTGTTGTTCTCAAGAACTGATTCATGTCTGTGTTCGCATTTTAGATTGTCTTTCTTCTCAATCCTTTTCTTGACCATCGCTCTATCCCTGTTTGTTTTGCGTCTGTTCCATGTACGATATGAAATACTGGATCTTGTCCAACTTCTCCAAACATAACCATAAACTGATCCAACATCGATATTGCTGTTGATCAAACCCAATATGTGCCAAGTCCATACAATACTTCCAACACGTCGTGGTTCCATCATCCAAATCCCTCTCAAACCCCCCTTCCTTCTCATGCCGCAAATTTGGACCATTGTTGGACATCAGCCATCGAGCGCTGACGCCCTTTCTTTATTTCCGCTGTGTCATATGTGTGTGATTTCAGATATTGTTTTTGCATTGAGTATGAACGTAGATTCAGCGTAGGTAAGGTACGAACATGTTCAACGTGCGTATACGTATGTATTTGTGTGTTTTTATATTCAGATAAGATCCCCAAAGGTCTTTTCTACTCCGAGTCCTCGAGGTACTGTAAGTAGTAAGTGTCAAGTGTATATCAAGAATCAGTATTCAATCATGAAAATATCGAAAAGAAAAAAAAAAATCAAAAGCGAATGGATGGTCGAGAGATATCTATGTTGCTTACCTTTCCTCGGATGTCCTTCCACTGCTTCTGTTAGGTGTCAATGAACAAAATAATACCAAAAGGAAAGTGGAATTAAGAAGGTATAACGTCAGTATTTGTTTGCTCCCCGGATCGTCGGGGCCAAAAAAAGAATCAAATTTTTAGGATTTTAGAGTGAGATTAGAAGACTCTGAGGACGAATAGATCAAGATGGAGATGGATAGTCGTATCCTGGCAAGGAAGTGGGCGAGAGAGTATGACATGTGCGCTTTTGGTTTAGAGCGAAAAGGGTGTTTATTGAATGCATGCAACTGCCACTACCTTTGCCAAAACCACTTCCATTCTGTGCCTGTACTACGTAGCTGTGCTCTGCTCTGTCTCCAGACGCATGATTGTGCATCGTCGAATGAAATAGAAACCAAGGAGAGACATGGGGCAAAACTTACGCCCTTGTTATGCGCATCCCACCATGCTGTGGTGGCGAGATCGAAGCCGATACCGAAAGCAAAGGCGCCAAAAAAGATGGATCCGACGCTTTAGTCAGCGTAAGCGAATTGGATTTGAATATTGGGCAAGTTTAAATGTAGAAAGCAAACCGAAAACTGTCAGTACTTAGTACAGATGATAGTAGCGCAAAGAGGAATGCAGCAGCCAGTCGGAGGATCTGAAGAAGTCATGGGAAGTCCGAAACGCCATATGAACCAAGAATGCCGATTTGTTTGGTTGAAAAGAGGTGTGTGTGCGTGCTAGTGCAAGAGAAAGAGAAAGAGAGAAAGAGAGAGAGAGAGAGACGCAGAGTAACACTCACTAAACCGAGTTACGTTTGAAGACGGTGTTGTAGACGGACTTGGCCAACGACATTGTAAAAGAGATTGCGTGTGCGTGTGTGTGCGTAGGGGTGACAATGTGGTGTGGAGCAAGATGATGTTGACGACGACGACGACGACGATGACAAGGTGAGCTCACAGATACGCGAGTTCTTCTACAGGAACGGAACCGTCTTTGGAGAGATTCGATAAGGTCGGGTACAGGCGGATGCTTTGTCATTGCTCTCGGAGCCGAATCAAAAACTTCTTTTTGTCAGACTATTGCAGTCGCACATTTCAAAAACATTTCAAAATGTTTTCGTGCGATTGAATGATAATGCAGAGTCCTGATTTTAATTAGGATTCTTTTAAAAAAAAAAAAGGTATTGATGTGAGTTAGCCCCTGATTCTCGGCTGTGAGGGTGAGACAAGAGGGGCCTAATGCATGGTTGCCACGCGGAACTGTAGACAGAGAGACCAAATTTGAATTTCCCCCCTCACCAAGAAGTCATCTTTTTAAACAACTAGAATCTCAATACGAACAGCAACATTGAAACATAAATTGTATGTTATTATAGTGTTCAACGCTTCAGAATGGTCAAGTGAGTGTGCGATGTGATTAGAGATTGGCTGAATTCTCTTGCAACACAAGCTCGAGTGATTCACATTAGTGTGATTCGACAAAGGTTATCTGTGATATTGTTTTAGACACAGTTTGACATTTGCATGCATGCATGCATGCACGCATACACATCGTACGACCCTGTTCTTTCCTTGAATTGCATTTTGTCCTTCATCATCATCATCATCATCATCATCATCATCATCATCATCATCATCATCATCATCTTTCATCATCATCATCTTTCATCATCGTCGTCCTACTCTTTCCAACTGATTGCTCGCCAATCGCATCCATAACACAAACCTTTTCACCTCTTCATATCATACTCAATTCACCTTGCAAGTCCTCCTGCGTGCTTGATCCTCTCCGATTGCAAGCATACTGCTTCACTACCTCCACTTGCCTTACACTCTAGCCCCCATCAAAACCACACTCCATCATGAAAAAGGTACAGCGCTTCATCGGCGTAGGCGACTCCAAACCCGCATCAGCTTCCTTGATCGCCAGCCCTGCCAACTCCTTTCTCGGCTTAAATCAATATGCTGCTCCAACCACCCCCGCCGCCTTGCCTACAAGCCACGACTCGACCCTCAACCTTCTCTTGCCTCCCTCACACGCCGCTCAATCCCATCAGTCAACCCAACATCCTCAGTACGCTTCCTCCAGACATGTTTCGCCCCAATCATCCCAAACCTTGTTGCCTTCTGCACGTGCTTCTCCCCAACCATACAGTCCATCCGCACAGCAGCAGTATTTTGATCTACCAAGATCGGTCTCTCCCGGTCTAGGCACCAGTCCACGTCCTGTCTCGCCCCTCGCCATAGCTCTACCCACCCCATCTGCTACCACATCCGCCCCCGCCACCATCACCAACAACAACAACAACTCCATCTCCGCCCTCCATTTGGTCGAGCGTCCCGATCTCCACAAATCCCTCAAAGCGCTCGAATCGCTTCTCGTAAACCTCGATGAATACCGCGACCTTTCCGCTCGTCTGGCCAAAGTTGAAAAGAGATTGGCCAAAAGCGCTTCGGAGCTCGAGCGAACAAAGGTTGTGCTTGACACCCCTGCCAACACCTTGCAAATCACTTCGGCCATGTTCGAAGGTCTTGCCGAAGTTTCCACAAAGCATGCCAAGTATGTTCAGCGCGAATACGAGGCGCTCAACGATGCCAGTGCCAAGTACTTTAAGAAGGTCGCCAAAGAGGAGCGCGCTCACGACGAGCTGGTACAAACACTAGACGCAAAGATCAAAAAGGCAAACGCTGCCCATGAGAAAAATGTCAAGAAGGCTACACCCAACAAGGCGCTCGAATCGCACGACAAGTTCATTGCCACCGTTCAGTCTCTCACCGCCGAGATCAGCCGCGCCAAAACAGCTCACGCTTCCTTCATGGCTGCAAAGAGCCACGTCTCTTGCCTTCTCGTAGCAAGCACCCTCGGAGGACTGGCCGATGTCGAGTTCAAACGTCGTTGCGAATCGGTTCGAAAAGTAGGTCCACACGTTGGACGCCTCAACGAGCTTCTCTGCTTCACCTCATCCGAGTATATGCCTGTCCTTCAGGCTTCCGAATTCGAACAAGCAGAGCAAGGACAGGCAGAGTACCTCGCCGGCCTTGCCGCCCAGGTCGAAGCTCAAGTCGCGGCGCAAGCTCAGATCAATGCCAAGATCAACGAAGACACGCAGACCATGCTTCGTGCTCAGGAGTTAGGATGGCGCCCTCCCTCGCCCTTGGCACCACCCCCCACCGCCAGCTATTCCAATTTAGGAAGAAGCAGCAGCACCAACAGCAATGCCAGCAGAGCTACCGATACACCCGCCGCGAGCAATCGCCAACACATCCAGACACCCATCTCCAACAGCAGCCAAATCAACAACGTAACAGCCTTTCCAGCGCAAGCCCGAGTCCCAGGCCGAGTACCCAGCTCTGCATCTGTACAGCAGCAATCTGAGCGTAGCACCGCACGATCACGATCCAACTCTTCCTCTCAACCGCCTTCAAACCTCGCTACGTCGTTCTCTACACCTGTGATGGCAGCTGACAAAGATGCTACATCCAGTTACAGTGAAGCTACCGATCAGACTCCACGCCCGTCCAATGGCAGCTCGCACGCTCCGGCTCCGACCTCATCGACACCACCCAATGCTCTGCTTGGTGCGCCAAGCACCCCCAGTGCCCGAATCGATCGCGCGCCCACTGGCTCGACGATGAGGTCGATGGCCGTACAACCGCAAAATTGGGACGACGACCCTGCATCATCATCATCATCCCCGCCATCAGCTGCAAGCGCACCCTCTGCGGGTAACAGTCGAATGAGCAACGCACCTCTGACTCATGATCTCGATCGCACCGACTCATCCGCGCGAGGCGGCAGCATCATCCACAAGCTCTCTGCACCTCGTGAAGGCTCTGATCTGATGCCTCCGAGCCTGAGTGCGAGTCACAGCGCACAGGGCTCCGAGGATGGCAACCGTATTCCACGCACACCCGATGACAGCGAGTCGGTGTCCGCAGTACAATCCGATCGCGAGGGCAGCGCAGACAAGCCCAAGGAACACGGTCTTGTCGACTACCGCAATGCTCAATCTGATGGCATCAGCACAACTGAGGCTGAGCTGACCAAAGTTGACGGTGCGTCGTCCAACATGCGACCTGCACAGCGCGCGCTTGAACAGTACCGCGAACAAACCAGCAAACTTGCCACCTCGATTCCTCCTCCTGCTACTCGACTCGATCGCGGCAATGCATCTGCCAAAAACAGCGACATTAACAACAACGACACTGCTGATCTCGGCCGGTCGGACAGCGTCTACAGCGCTTCGAGCCAGCACAGTCTTACAGCCGAGCAGTCCAATGCTCGCAAGACCAGCCTATGGGAACGCGAGCGCGAGCGAATGCGTCAATTAGAGCGAGAAGAGGACCTCTTACGAACATCCATTTCCGTAACAACTGATCCGGCCTCCTCTCGACTATCTTCTGGCATCTACTCGAGCTCCGTTGCTTCCTCTTCACACAACAGCAACAACAACAACGACAACAACAACAACAACAACAACAACAACAACAACAACAACAACAACAACAACAACATGAAGAGTGGCTGGTCGCGATTCAAGATGAGCGAGCACAGCAAAAGCGGCAAAGCCGCGGAGTCGCAATTGGGTCTTGGATACCCGCGTGCTTTGGCAGGCGACGCAGAGGAAGTGGATCGCTATGCACCTGCTGTAGGCTCTACCAGGCTCTCGGCTACGGGCGTTACCCGATCGCTGAGCACCGACACCACCGCGTCTGAGCGTAGCTTTGTGGCTCGCATGAAAGCTCGCTACCAGGCGGAGAAGGATCTGGAGCGCGAACAACGACAGCTGAACGCGCTCGAAAAGGAACGTGCGGCTCGAAGGGCAACCATGGATTCAAACTTGTCGCTTCCTTCCCTAGGTGGTTCGCGTACAGGTGCAGGTGGTGGCGGTATTGGTGGTCGTGTGCCGGAGATCGCTTCTCGTTTTCAGATGTCTGGTACGGCTACGTACGCTCAAGAGGTGGTTGGGGATAGAAGGTATCACGACAGTCTTCCCGTTGGTGCATCGAGGATCAGTGGTGGTTCGTCCAGTCTTTCTGCCAACAGCGCTCATAACGGTGGAATTGACGAATTTGGAGGGATCGTAAACAGGAGTGATGCGAGACATGGAGGAGGTGGTGGTACGCTTCCAGTAGGAGGCGCAGGTGGTCGTTTGGGTATGATGGAACCACCTCATTCCGAGGTGTGTGGATGTCACCAGTGTTCGGCAAAGCATTATGGTAGTGGAACCACTCGCATCAATGCTTCTGCTCGCGGCGGTGGTAATGCAGCAGCAAAAAGTACTAATCCAAGGGAGTTTAATGTAAGAAGGACAACGATGCCAATTGCTCCTCGTGAATCGTCCATGCAACATCAACATCAACAGTATGGAAAGCAGCAGCAACAGGCGTACGCATCATCACCCCCCAGAGCATCCCACAATGATCGTTTTGCGTATTCGTACCGCCAACCACAACAACAGCAGTTGGGCGCTCCACAAGCAAGAGATTCTGCTGCGACTACGAACTCGAAAAGTTCATGGAGGAGTTATGATGACGATTTCAATTCGGTTTCCAATCCGGTTGAGGAGAACGGTAATGCTGGTGGTGGTGGTGGTGTTTCGAGGAGGGTTGTTTTTGCTCATGACCCGCAGACGATTCGTTGAGAGATGGCCTCGACGACGTGCATACAGAATAGAAACCATATGTATTTCGGTCCACCTACATGGATTCGACACGGTCAGACTTCTTACTTTTTACTGGTATTATTTATATGACCACAAACGAGACAATTTTTGTGTCAGAGTTACCGCGTGCTATCACGGCTTTCTTATTTGTACAACACAGTCAATGTTGTATGCAGAATAAAGCCAGATCGCTTTGCTGAAATGAATGGGTTACTGTAGTTTGAGTGCGCTTTTTTTTTTCTTTTTTTAAAAAAAGATAAATTTACCTGAATACATGTAGATATGAGAGAAGAAAGAGGGATCGGAGAAAATATATTATGAATAGTTGGGGACAACATGATGCTTTCAGCTTGAGCAAACAAACGCACTTTGGTTAAAGTTCAAAAATAGTATAGTACAGCATCTCACAAGGTAGGAAGCGGTTAGCTTGGATCACCGGTTTGGGCATACGCCGGTTGTACAATGATACAGTACACACTAACAAGCGCCTCGTTTTTTTTTGCGGCGTTTGGTTTTGACATTACATGCGTACAGTATCTCGGCCTTCTACCATTTAAATATTGCACTGTAGCCAATCGATATTCTGTCAAATTACAACCCGCACCTTGCATCTGTGGCGCCGTTGCTTCGAGAAGCAGCTCACCTTCTGAACAAGATACGTCAAATTGCAGTGGTGTAGTGCAGCAAAGAAGGAAGGAAGTTCTCCAATCCATTCCCCCCTTTGCCCCGCCCACCCGACCGGCAATTCCTTCATAGCTATTGTATTCTATCCTTAAGTAACGATACTTTATGCTTCAGACTTCACACGCACAGCTCCGCACCACACGTCGGTACCGATCCCTATCTTCCCCGCCTTTGGAACTCGCTAATTTTGTTTTCGTGATGGACTGTCAAGTGCACTGAAAAGTCCCTCTCCTCGCCTTCACAATTTGTGCTCGATTGATCATGGGTTGGTGTCTCGGAAACGTCGGTCCGGTCCGCTCCATTTATCTTTAATCTCGCAGTACTCGTTGGCAAATCGCTTACAAGAACAGCACGATGTGTTTGGGACGAGGTTGCCGGTCGTCCAAGCTTGCTTGCAGTCTATTCAAAACAGTGTAAAGGTAAATTCCTTTACTGTGCTGAGAGAGGAAATGATTGTCAAAAGCGCAAGCGACATTTGACCGAGCTAACCGGTCTACTCATTATGAAGCGCTCTCACTTAACTGTCATCATGGCAAAAGGTCCCCGTCACAGCAGGCTTCTCAGTCGCTTATTCAATACAAGGAAAGTTGGTGCTTGTGATCTTTGCTCAATCTTACCAGCTCAATTTGTGATGGACCATGGCGTCATGTGACAAGTCAAGAGCGTAGGTGGTGTGTTAAGGGTTGCCGGTCGCTCTCCATACTCGCCCTTCATGGTAATGGCGCTAGCTCCCTCCATTCCATGACACGTTCTCAAACACTGTATAATGCTACAGTGCTCCGCACCAAGATTCTGTGACTGCCTTTCATATTCGGTGTCAAGACTTGATTCTGAGACATACTATTACACACATATATATATCCTTGCTGCGTGGATCTACAACATTACCTGTCTGCTCAGACACGTTGTATATCGAAGACCTACACATCACCCATATGCGCTGCTGGAGCACGGAACATTTGACCCAAATATGCAGACTCTCACAATGTTGTGGGCCTTTCTCGCCCTGAGCCTGACCACCAACAACATCTTCCTTCCCGTCAGCGCTCAACTTAATAATACCTGTCTCTCCTTCACTTCCACAACGTCTTCGAGCTACCTACTCGCAAAAGCGGGGGAGACAACCACTATCCTCACCTCCCGCGATGACGCAACTTTGATTCACCATGCAGCTTCTTCATTTGCTTCCGATCTTATGATCATGGTCCCTTCGTCCACCGTCGTTGTTCGAAACGTCACGTCAGCCTCACTCAGAATGCAATCCTCCTCATCTTGGAACCAGGATCGAATCATCATCGTCGGTTCCATTTCGCAATCAACCTTGATTCGCGATCTAGCATCTATGGACAAAGCTGTCAAGAACGAAATGGAGATAGTGGAATCAAGCTGGGAATCGTGGAGTAGTGTGATCACAGGAGGCGGATTGGTCATGTTGGGCTCGGACAAGAGAGGCGCAGCGTACGGATTGTATACTCTGAGTGAAGAGCTTGGAGTTTCTCCTTGGTCATGGTTTGCTGATGTAAAACCTTTGAGTAACCATACCGAGGTGTATTACTCTCCTCCCCGCTCTTCTTCCGTTGAAGAAAATTTCGGAAGCACCTCATGTTCTCATGGTCCACCTCTGGTCAAATACCGTGGGATCTTTCTCAATGACGAAGCGCCTGCACTCACAAATTGGGCTCGAACGTACTTCAAAGGTCCTTTTCCTCCCATGTCGGCTCCACAAAGTTTCAATGATGCCATGTATACGCACGTTTTTGAGCTGCTCTTGCGACTGAAAGCCAACCTCATCTGGCCTGCCATGTGGAACGATTCGTTTGCAGTCGCAGGATTGCCTGATCTTCCCAATGACGGGATGAATGGTACCGGTGCTGCTGGACCCAATCAACTTTTGGCGGATCGAATGGGTATTGTTTTCGGAACTTCACATCAGGAACCAATGGGTCGCAACACTCCCGAATGGAACACTTGGTACCAAGGTCCTTGGGATTACACCACCAACCAAGAAAACATCACCACGTATTGGAAATACGGTGTCGAACGCGCCGCTGGTCTCGATACCATGTTCACCATGTCAATGCGAGGTAACGGAGACAAGGCTCTCGATGGCGCAAACATCGACTTGTTGCAGACGATTATGGCTAAGCAGCAAAGTTTGTTACCCAAACACCAAAGTTCGGGAAAAATATCAGTGCCTCAAATGATGTGCTTGTATACCGAAGTGCAAGGGTATTACAATGAAGGGTTAAGAGTCCCAGATGATATCACGTTGCTGTGGACGGATGACAACTTTGGCTTCATTCGAAGGATACCTACGGAGCAAGAAAAGAACGAAAGAAAAGGTGGAGCAGGATTGTACTACCATGCCGACTATGTTGGTCAACCGAGATCGTACAAATGGCTCAACACGGTCAACCTCATCAACACTTGGGAACAACTTAATGTGGCATTCCTCAATCAACAGACAGAGATCTTCATCCTCAACGTAGGCGATCTTAAACCTGTCGAAGTTCCAATTCATTTCACGCTCAACATGGCTTACGACAACACCAATTTGCTCCACCCGAGCGATGTCAATGCCTGGATGGAGAGATGGGCTGCTCAAACGTTTGGAGAAGAGAAAGCAAAAGAGGTAGCAGAGGTGGTCCAAGGCTATTCCTGGTTGAATTCCAGGATCAAACCCGAGTTGTTGAACAGCACAACATGGAGTGTTGTCAACCACTTTGAGGCTGAATCTGTCCTATCTCACTGGCAGCGACTCACAGATCTGGTGGAGAATTGCCTTACGCCTTACTTTAGGTCGACACCCAACTGGGATGCATACTATCAGTTGGTTGCATACCCAACCCTTGCTTCTGCCAATCTTAACCATCTCTATGTAGCTGCTGGTAAGAACAATCTCGCTAGCACGCAGAGCAAAAATTCTGCCAATTCCTGGGCCAATCTTGCACGAACCTTGTTCCGACACGATCAACACTTGACGCAGCAGTACCACGAATTGAGCGGAGGAAAGTGGAGTCACATGATGTCGCAACCGCACATGGGGAGCCAATACTGGCAGCAACCGATGAGGAATGCGCTGCCACCGTTGAGTTACGTGGAAGTGCAGGGGGAGATGTGGCCGAATACCGCGCTTGGAAGCAATTTGCGGGTGAGTGTGGATGCAAGTATGGGTGCATGGCCCGGTGACAACCAGTACAACTGCCAGGATGGTTATAATTGCCCGGATCCAAGTCTAATGACGTTAAATAGGTACGATGGCAACCAGAATAGGAGGATTTGGGTCAGTGCGGGTGATGACAATCCGTTCTCTTTTACAGCTACGTCCAATGCCACCTGGTTAAAGGTGGATCATCGTTTGGCCACCCTCGACTCGATCACCACATTCTCGAGCGACTCAGTGAACAATCCGGGAAACATGCAGAGAGACCTGCTCAGAAATGCAGGAGAAAGGTTCTTTGAGCGTAACAGTGATCAGTCTTTCTACGCGGGTGGAAACTTTGATGACGAAGTCGAAGTTAATCTGTCGGTGGATTGGTCTCAACTTGCTTCGACAAGTTGTGCAGATGCAGAGCGAAATATGGTCTCTGGTATGGTTTACATCAACACGACGAGCATGGCGGCAGAACAGTACGTTGGAATGTCAGCTTTGACCAACGTTACCGTGACTCTCACTGTGGATCCTTGCACTCTTTCCAACAATTCTTCCTCTGATGTGGATTCGAGTACCTTTGTCGCTTCGTCAACCGACTCAAGCGTATCTATGCTTGCTGAACATGCCACATTTGAGCCTTCACGCAACTCGTCAACTTATCTCGAAACCTTGCCCGGATACGGACTCTTGGGATCCGCGGTAACTGTGCTTCCTCCCACCGCCGATTCCATCCCTGCTGGCTCTGGTCCTAGTCTCGCATTCGACTATTTCATCCCTGCGACTAACGGCAACAACATTACTGGAAGGAGCTATGCAGTCAACGTAACCACTTGGTTAGCGCCCATCTTGAACTACCGCGACAAACGACCACTTGAGTACATTCTCGAACTTGACAATGATCCCGCATCGCGTGTGACGGTAACCCCTGTACCGGAAAACATCTCACCAGGAACAAACAGCGCAGATTGGGGTAACGTCGTCAGCGCCAACATCCGTAAAGTCACCACAATGCTCGAAACGCATACAACCACAACTACAACAAACATGCAAGGAAAGCATGTAGTGAGATGGTGGCCACTGGAACCAGGACTGGTTTTAGAAAAGGTTGTCGTTGAACCAGAAGGAGCCATGAGTATTTTGACCAGTTTAGGTTTGCCAGAGAGCAGACGTGTGGGGATGGTCTAAGTTCCCAGGAAAGGAGGAATGATGATGATGTTGTTTTTTCCACTTCTATGTTGTACAGTAGATTTGATTTGCTGTCGTAGTATGAAAACAATTTCCTTTTTGTTTCGCATCCTCTGCAAGACTTGGGTTCCAACAATCCTCATCCCCGCCTATGTGCATTCTGGTCTGTTAGCTGTGCAACTTCGAACAGTGGTCTTTGACCGAATTCAAGATCATTTTGCTATCTTTTAGAACAACAAGAAGACAATTCCAAGGTATATCGCATATGGGTTCAAACAGGTGGGTATAGTAAATTTAGATCAACAACAAAAAAAAACAAGTGTGTGTGTGTCTGTGTGATTGCAAGACGAAAATCCATCTCGACCTCTTTCTCTTCCAGCAATATAATAAAATCTGGATTTAGTGCGACGACCAACCGGGATCATCTGTTTTAAACTTGTTCAAAAATGTTGCTTGGGTGTACCCATCAGCAGCATTGTATTGGGTGGTGTACAGCAACGTGTGACCATTTCCTTGAACCATAAAGTTCCTTGCATTGATCGTATTGGTATCTTCCTCATTGAACAGTCGAACCAATTCTGCGCTGAAGTTCGCACTGCTAACGCCCTGGTTGCCCGGAATCGTTGTGTCGTTACTGTAACTCATCGAGGCAAATCTCGAATCAGTGTTGGCTTGAGCTAGACCGACAATGTAACTGTCGAAACTTTCATCGTCGCAATTTGGACATCTAACCTTATTTGGCACTTGAATGTTCTGACTCGGGTGCATCAGGATGGATTTTGGCGTTTCACCGGAATCGGCCAAAAGGTCGACACGTACCCCGTTGAATGCATCTTGAGCATTCTGATACTGCAAAATGCTTCCAAACGCTCCGGCACTAGACCCAGCAATCCACACCCTTTTGAGGTTTGAAACAAGTTTCACAAGCTCGGCCATGTCTGCTTTGACATTGTTCCAACCCTTGTGGTAGGTAGGAGCAGAAGCACCGTTATACTGAATCACATTGTCACCAGCGTGAAAATCACCGGTGCAGTAAGGAATCCAAGCATAATTGCTCTGTTGCCATGGGTTGTACTGGTTATCGCGTGCAAAAGGGAACCACCATTTGATGTTGTCAGGGATATTTAAAGCATTGAAAGTGGTATTGGTAAAAGATCCGGGGATGTTGTATGCCTTCTTGTCCACGTAGCACGTTTGGTAATCGTGGCACGAACCGCCTTCTTGAAGACCAATGACGAGTTCTTCAGATCCAGAATGCAAGTTGATGGCCATACCAGTTTGTGTACCATCACTGCATAGCGTTCCAGCAACGTCAATCCAAACCCACTGGTCGTACTGCAAAGAAGTGCTGGTGGAAGAAGGGGTACTAGCTGGAACTTGACCTGCATTACGAGTAAATGTGTACGAGGATTTCACATGCCCAGCACCGTGGAACAAGCCTTGATTGTATTTTGCTTCGGATTTTGGCAAGCTCTGGCTATACACAGCGCAAATCACATTTCCTTCCGCAAAGTCGATAAACTTGATCACCGTCGCCATGGCACACTTTGGAGTCTCGTCGCAGAAAGCTACACAAGCATTGACGTGATTCTGAGTCGTCCTTCTTGCATGCTTGCTGACCGTGTACCTGGTCAGATAGCTCGGAGCACCTCGGGTGTTCATTGCAAGCCTATTTCCATCAGTCACCCAAGAATACGTGTATCCACTGGGCGCGGTGAGCCCAGAGACGTAGCGAGGCGAGAGTGCGGCAGCTTCATCGCGTTTGTTCCTCCGCTTGAGAGCTCGAAGTTTTGTGAAGCTCATACCAGGAGTAACAGCGATGTCGCGGTACGATGAGGAGGATAGGAGGTGGGAAAGCTTGGCTGAGGAACGGCGCTGGGGTAGAGATGCATGGCCATATAGTGGATCGGTGGGGTCGACCGTACCATCAGAATCGCCATCACCAACCGCAGGAACTTTGAGGGCTGTAAAGGAAGTGTGGGGGGCGGCTTGCCAAGGAGCTTCGAACAGCAGATTCGCAGATGCACCAGTCACAGCCAGCGTCAAGGCAACTGCAAGAGCGCACAACTTCATCGTTTCGAGGTACGTCCTTCCTGCGGAGTTGAGGGTGAAAGACGTTTGGTGTTTTACGTAGTGAGATAGAGATGAGGAGTTGGATGGTTCGGTAGCAGAAAAGACGGGGCGTATTTATATTCTCAACCGATCAGCGGCTCGGAGTACAAACAAGGCTTCTACGCTGGTGGGCGTGGAAGCCCTTTGACACACGGAAAGTTTGCAAGCCAAGGTAAAGGAGGGGAGGGGTCCTTGTATCGGAGAAAGAACAGGTGGGGGGTTGACAGCGTCGGAGCCAAAGAATGTCCTGAGTTTTGCATCATTGAGCGACCCAACAAGTATCGACCGAACCCTCTTCTCCTGATATCAGTGCCTCGGTCTTGCCCAACACGGCTGTGCTTACCGAAAGTAGACGCAAGTGTTGTTGTTGTTGTTGCTGTTGTTGTTGTTGTTTTGATGCTTACGAAGCTTGTTCGACCAGCGAATTCGCTCGGCGTAGGATCTACTTCAACTAAGATGGTCTTCCGTTCTTTCTGGCGCTGGTGACTTGCATCGACTCGACCCAGTCTCCAGCAACCACTCGAGTGCATGTGACCAGTCAAGTACACGTGTTTACATCAGACAACAGGGAGGTGGATCGGAGTTGATTGCATGCATTCGCTTGAGCTCGGAGCCGTCTCCCTCCTCAGCCTAACTTGGCGAATGTCACGTTTCGTCGAGAGTAGAGAAGGAGGGAGGCGACTTAGAGAAGCTCTACCCTGCTGACCTGCAGCAGAAGCCCAACAGGTGCCCAATTAGGAAGGAGCAAACTATTTGCCGAAGAGAAAACTTAACCTTATTTCTATAGAGGATCAAAACCAGCTGCGATGAGCCCGACACTGCATGTACGCATGGATGCAGAGAGAAAAGAAGGCAACGTCGAATCGAAAGGAAATCAGAGAGGGAGAGGGGGAAGGGAAGGAAGACGGAGAGGGAGAGGGAGAGGGTCGGAGAAACGAAAAGTGTCTGCATGACACCGAGACATGCTTCCGAAGCGCATAACGTGCCATTTCCTCGAATTATGCCTTGCCTTTCGCATTCAAAATCGATCGATCCCTTTTCCGATTTTCGTCAGGTAGGTTGTGTCTGAAAGAGTCAGAGCCTGAATCCTGAGTATGATTGTGATCCTCGGAGCGCCACCTTGCCGTACTGTCGCAGCCTCGACAGGCTGAGGATGAGTAAGATCAAGCTGGTCTGAGATAACGAGAGGGTGGGTGCACCTTAGATACAGGAGCAGAGACATTTTGCCGCGACCCTTGATTCATGGCGTGTTTATTTTCCCCTTGACATTCTCATAATGACAACAGATTGTACCACATCCATCCATTCATACCGCTTTTCCAATATATGATAAGATGCCATGCTTCGCCGTGTCACTGGCTACATCTCCACACGCCCAGTTGACGGTTTGACAAGCAGCGCATGCTGAACTCTGTTGTTGCAAAGTATTCGTGCACGATATCCAAAGTTTCTTGACGCCACTTTGGAGCGGAAAAAAAAAATGGAAATTCGTTCAAGAGTGCTGAGTGACTGGTTAGGCAAGTGTTCGTCAGGATTGAATACGATTCAGCTGGAACACTTAGGTTCCGGATAGTACAATATGATCCGATTCGAATCTGTGAGATGAGTTTTTGCATGGCGGTATATACGGTAAGTTAGGTGCGAAGTGATTTGCACTTTTCGACGTGACCGATAAGCGCCCGGGTATATCGAATTACCAGTAGTTTATAGACTTATTTTCGAGGTCGACGTTTATTCTTGATTTTTATTATTTATTTGTTTTCTTTCTGAATTTTCTGGCGAGATGGCGATGTCGATCGATCTTAGTCAGAATTTGCGTCCAAATTCACTCGATCGAAGAGACTGTATCTTGCAAGATGGGCTCGACCTCGATCAGGCTTTGAGTCACTCCTTTGTTGGAATTGGACGGTCTGACATTTTCAAACCGATCGCAACGTGAATCGCACCAACAAAATAAAGGCATGCCTTTGGTAGCCATCATCTGACAATACCACCAACCCACATACTGTCTACTGTCAAGAGCACGATATCATGACGGACCGACAAGACCGAAAGCTCGTCCCTGATTGAAAGCAGTGCTCGGGGGACTGATATCCGCGATGATCACGCGGCCTGCGTGTCTTCAGGTAGCTGGGGTAAGTTGAATGTTATTGAGGCACATTCACAGATTGCGGCTCAGTGCCATCTCTTCACAAAATCATAACCAAATCCAAACTCAGCTGTTGTTCACGTATGCAATCTTTGTTATCCTGCACCGAATTCGACTAGATTCCGCACCGCCGGCACCTATCTCCCCACGATTTGGATCATGCATGACCTTTGGTAACTTATATCTTGCTCATCCACACATCACCTCCTCTACTTGATGGGAACTTCAACGTCCGCATATCGACTATACCTCTTCTCACGTTTAAAGATGTGCTTGGATGCATAGAGATCTCTTACCACCCAATTCAAGGCGCAGTTACGATGACAGTGTTTTGGCTTGGTTAGCCGAACTAAAAAAAAAAACAGTGCATAAGCGAATCGCACTAAAACAAGTAAATCGCTCTTGAGAATTATCTATCGGCCAAAAACCACTTTTCAACTCGGCCACAGATAGAAATACTGTAGAATGGCCGACCAGTGCAGCGGCAGACAACCCTCCGTTTTCTACAACATGTATCATGCCGAAGCGTCCTTCGAACAGCAAAGCCGATATTCTTGACAAAAGAAGTAACAGCTGCCGGCGCGAGGTAATCCATCCAATCATCGCGGTGCCACGATAATCCCGTACCGTCAGTGGCCTATCTAAGTAGGATCCTCAACAGTGGGGTTCGAGAGAGACCAAGTCGGCATTCTCGTTCGTGTCTCGACGTTGACGTTGAGTGGAGCTATGACGAGGGTAAGCTTCAGCAGCCTGCGTCACAACGGCAAGACGGCAGACACAAGCTCTTGTTCCACCGTGCCAAATAGGAGTAGAAGAGAGGTGGAGGACACAGGTCTCGCTTAGGTCCATCTAGAATTTCCATCAATAGCTCCGAGTTGCTCACGATATCGCCTCGCTCGACTACTCGTCGTGGACACTTGCATTGCAAGTACAGCACAGCGGAGGAAGGAGAGGATTCATGGAAGACCCTGATCCGCACGCTACACCACCGTCAGACGTCAAACTACAAAGCAGATGTTCCGTTATATAAAAGACTTCGCTTAGAGCTTACACAGACCTTGCAAATTGGCGAGAAGGTCTGAATGAGACTAGGAAAACGAGAAGAACAAAGGGAAGAAGGGTTGAGCAAACTTTTCGGCGCATCCTCTTCCGCTATCACATCAACTCCACCCGCACTGGCACACTCGTCTACTGTATCACGATGCGATGCAATGCAGCTCGCTCAAGAGATCGCCGGCGTGTCTGCGCAGTGCCGCTGCTTCACTACAATCTGATAGCCGACGGCCCTACACCATTCATGCGTCGAACTTCTTGCCTTTGCTTCAAAGTTACTGAACGGGTTAGCCGTGCACAATATTGAGCAGGTTTCGCACCGGCTTTGAGTAGCCATGTTCTAGGTCGGATTTCCCCACCATCTTGAGCCACTGATACGTTCACTGTTCCTTGTCTGGTCGTTGTCAAGTCGGGTATATATTGAGTCAAGACTCAACTAAACACATTGACATATCCCATCCATCCATCTTCACCCCGTCCCTTTCCCTAAGCTTGCTTGTCGCGTCTGTTCCAACCCTAACCCTAACCTTGTCCCGTCTGTTTCACCTAGGCTACGCCCCGCTGCGGACACCTGTTCATCTCGTCTTGCTCTTCCAGATCATCAATTACACCCTTTCTGTCCAAGAGATGAAGTTGGTGACACTCAAGGCTCTGGTAGCCTTCATCTCCCTGAGCTTGATGGCCGACGCCGCTGCTGTTCGTCGCTCTCCTCTCGTCATCAAGGAATCCGTACCACTTCCATCCACCTGGGTTCGTCGTTCCGACGCTGACGACAATGAGTCTGTCGCGCTCCGCTTTGCGCTCAAGCAATCTGACGTCCCTGCGCTTGAAAACCGAGTGCGCCAAACATCAGACCCTAACAGCGAGCTCTACGGTCAACATCTTTCCGCCGAGGATGTTTCCAAATTTTTGCAGCCTCACAAGCGAAGCACCGAAGAGGTGGAACTTTGGCTCCGAGATGCCGGCATCCATATTGACGAAGATCTGGCTGCTCGCTCGCCTTCCAAGGACACGTTCACCGTTCACGTTCCTGTGTGGCAAGCACGTCAGCTGCTCAACGTCGATCTAGGCGTTTATGAGCACAAGAGGTCGGGTGCTCTCGCCGTTCGTGCTCAACAGTATTCGGTGCCCGAACATGTCAGCGAGCACCTCGATTACGTCGGTCCTTTGACACTTTTCACCGATCCTCGTGCTCACAAGAGTGACATTGCCGGCGTCAAGATCGCTCTCGAGGAGGATACCTCGTATGAGGTGCTTGCCCACTCGTCCTTGGCCAGTTCAGATGATCAACCCTCGGTTTGTGACACGAACAAGGTCACCTCTTTGTGCCTTCGTACCTTCTACAAGACCGTAGACTATGTGCCTAAGGCAGCAAATAAGTTTAAGCTCGGTCTCTCTGGATTCCTCGAGCAGTACGCCAGCTTTGCCGATTTCACCGGCTACCTTGAGCAACAGCGTCCCGATGCTGCCAAGGCCAACTACAACTTTACGGTTCAGAGCATCGCTGGTGGGCTCAATCTCCAGAGCAATCCTGGTGACGAGGCCAACTTGGATGTTCAGACCATGGGCGGGTTTGTGTTCCCCATTCCGTTTGAGTTTTACACCACCAAGGGTTCGCCTCCTTACAACCCGGATGTTGCGACGGTAAACAATACCAACGAGCCTTATGAGCTTCAGATGAACTACCTGCTTGGTCTCAACAACAACGATCTTCCCAAGGTTCTTTCTACTTCGTACGGCGACGATGAACAGTCGGTGCCTAGGGCTTATGCTGAGCGGGTTTGCAACTACATTCTTGCTCTTGGTGCTCGTGGCGTTTCCACCATCTACTCGTCTGGTGACAATGGTGTTGGTGCAAATGGTACTTGTTTTTCCAACGGTGCTACCAGTCCCAATGGCACTTACCAATTTCTGCCCGCCTTCCCTGCTTCGTGCCCGTGGGCCACGACTGTGGGTGCCACGCAGAACTTTGCACCCGAGATTGCTGTGGATGGAGACCTTCCAGGATTCTACTCTGGCGGTGGATTCTCGAAATATTTCCCGACGGCTTGGTATCAGGCCGATGCGGTGTACAAGTACGTTGGTTCGCTGGGTAACCAGTACAAGGGCCTATACAATCCTCGGGGTCGTGGTTATCCCGATGTCGCAGCTCAGGGTTCTCGTTACGTGATTCGAATTGGTGGTAAGAATTATCTTATCTACGGTACCTCTGCATCGGCTCCCACTTTCGCCAGTATCATTGGTTTGCTTAACGACGCTAGGATCAGTAAAGGTTTGCCTTCGCTAGGATTCTTGAACCCCTTGATCTATACCAAGTGGTTGAACACCCCTGCTTTGAACGATATTACGATTGGTAGCAGCAACGGTTGCAACACCACCGGATTCCCGGCAAAACAAGGATGGGATGCGGTCACAGGTGCAGGTACTCCCAACTTTGTAGAGATGATGAAGACGGTGTGATTATTTTCGAATCGGCCGAAGTATACATGATGGAATTGGTACATTCTTGATAAGAAAGGTGAATCCGTGACTGGTTGAGAGATTTTGATTGATACAAGACGTGTGTGCGAGTGCGTAGTAAGAGCGTGAAAAGGTATGATTTTTTAACTTTTGCCACTTGACATCTGGTGACGGGGTGATTTGATTCAAAGTGGTTGAACAGGCTTGTGGTGATTGAACAGTTTGGTTTGATCCATGCGCGATTGGTTGAACAACATGGTTGAACGTGCTACGACCTGTAGTCGAAAGTGGGTATATATCGACAGCACAGTCAAACTTTGAAAAGAAGGTTGAAGATGAAAGCTCTCTGGGTTGAAGAATGATGTTTACAAAGACAAATTTATTTACAACATATAAAACTTGTTGTATATAATAGATCAATCTTTGAATTTTTAGCCATGCTTCCAATAGCAAATGTCACCGTCCTGCACCTTATATTCCCTTCCAACCTGCTTATATTTACCTGCGGCCTTTACACCGTTTTCACTACCATGTTCCTTGATATCTTGAATCCCAAACACTTCACCACAAACAAACTTTTTTTGAAAATCGGTATGAATGATACCAGCAGCTTCTGGAGCTTTAAGACCCTTCCTAAAAGTCCATGCCCTCACCTCATCCGGACCTGCAGTAAAGTAACGAACCAAGTCCAACCCATCGTAACCTGCCTTTGTGATCTTTCCCAACGCTCCCGTGATATTATCACCAAGCGTAGCAAGTTCAGCCGCTTCAGCTTCAGGAGAACCAAGTTGAAGAAGTCGCTCTTCAAGTGCAACCGAAAACGGAATAAGCAAATCACCAGCATTATTCTCGTCGATCCACTGCTTAATCTTGGCAAGCCACTTATTCTTTCTTCGAACATAGTCGCGTTCCGAAAGGTTGACAAGGTAAATCACCGGTTTGGCGGTTAGAAGTTGAAGGTTGTTAATCACCTCGACCTTAAAAAAAACAAAACAAAGATAAAACCACCGGATACGGATCGGCAGAAAAAAATAAAACAAGTCAGCGTATGCGTTTCCCCCATGATGTTGTGAGTTTCATGCGCAACGACTGCTGCCACCGCTACGCAAAAGTTCATGATATCTCGGAGGGTATCGTGATGGAACGAAGAAAAAAAGGGAATCAGTTGTATACTAATTATCTCATTTTGGCTTGATGGGCCATCGACGAGCTGGGTTATTAGAATTTCGAGTGTCTCAAAGTTGCGCACTCTTTATCATCATTTGGAAGTGGGTCCTCCTCCTTCTTGTTCTTCGCTTACTCTTTAATCTTGTCATGACGCAGCAGCAGCAGTAGCAGTTGGGCCGATGAAATGCAACTTACCTCGTTGTTGTTCCAGTCACCCTTGCGAATGTCCTTGTTGTCTTCCTGAACGTGCTTGAGAAGTCTCTCAATGATGTTGACCTCTTCCTTTTTCTTCTTGTCATCGAGACTGACGTTACCGGCACTCCTTGCAATCTTTTTGGCATTGTCAAGACCCTTTTCGATCCACTCGATATCTTTCAATCTCAACTCGGTGGAGATGATCTCCATATCACGAATAGGGTTGACATCACCTTCGACATGAATGACCTCGGCATCGTCGAAAGCGCGTACGACCTGGAAGATACCATCTACGTTTCTGACGTTACTCAAAAACGCGTTACCGAGACCGGCACCGGTTGAAGCACCTGCTGTCAAACCGGCAATATCGATGCATGTCAAAAAGGCAGCTACCTCGGATTTGGGTTTGTACTGCTGGCACAACCAGTTGAACCTGTCATCTGGTACGGGAACACGTGACTCTTCTGGTTCGATGGTTGCGTAAGGAAAGTTGGCAGCTTTACCCAAATCGCACTTTGTCATGACGTTGAAGAGAGAAGACTTGCCAACGTTGGGCATACCGACAATACCCATTTTGAGGTTATTCGAGGGACGACCCAAACGAATCTTTTCAACAACCACTTGCTTCTTGGGAGGCATCTTGTTGACTCTATATGATTTTGCGCGAGTGAAAAGAGTGGTGGAGAAGGGGCGAAGTGAAACTTTAGCTGGAGTTGCTACTCTTGATAAAGGGCAAGAGGTGGGAATGCAGTGGAATAGTGATGCGCTTGTACGAGTATAGATGGCAAAGCGCGGGTTGAGTGTTGTAACGATGGAAGTGGCAGTGGCCAGAACGAGATGAGCCATGTAATGACAACAGTGAGAGAGAGAGAGAAAGAGGGAATGTGAGCTGTGTCTGTGGGAGGGATAAAGGATGGTGGTTTGATGAGTTCAAGATGGGATTGCGTTATTTTTTTCTTTTTCTTTTTCTTTTCGCTTTTCTTGACGAGTTCTTCGTGTGCTTCTTTCTTTCTGATCGGATTCTCAGTTTAATTCGCTCTTACGTTGTGAGAGGTTCGGTAAACGACCTTATTTCGCCCGAATGGAACCGCTTCTTTTTGTTGGGTGTTATTCGTGTGAGATCGTAATATCTAATTAGAACACATTCGAATTTCAGTCAAATTTCACTCGCTTTTGGCGATTATTCGAAATCAAGTGAGTTGTTTGTGCACTTCTAAATAATGTCAGGCGCGTCTGGTTTGAAATTGTTGGCCTCCTGTGTGTGTAATCATGAAATCAAATTTCAATTCAATTCTTTACGTGGGGCTCGGCAACCCCGCAACACTTTTACTTGTTCAATTTCACAATTTTCAAACTTCAAATTAGATCAATACCAACCGATGGAAGTGTAGTTCAAGCATTTACAGAATTATAAATTCACTGTACTTTACAGTGTAGTGTTGCTGCAGTGCCGTTCCCTTGAACTTTTTGGCTTGGCGATCCATCACCATTACCAACATCATCCTCAACGAGACCACCACCACCACCACCACCACCACCATCACCGTCTCCTGTCTCTTCCTTTAATCTCTCAGCTCTCAACTCACACACATACTACATATACACATCAAACAACAATGCGATCCACATCATTCGCACTTGCGCTTGTTGCGCTCATTCTCTCGTTTATCACCCTCGCATCAGCACAGGCAGCAGCTGGTGGTGGTTCTGGTGTCACAACCACCTACACTGGTGTTCAGTCCATCTCCGGTTACACTGCTCCTGCTTCTTCTGTCCTCGCATCACCATCGGTCTCTCGCGGTACCATATTGACCACCATCCCTGGCTACGGCAACTCTTCCACCACGAATGAGAGTTCCGGCTCGTCTAGCGGCGCTCTTTCGTTGATCACCTCTTCCCACTTCATGTCCAACGCCGCCTCAGTCACATTCATGCTCGGTGCTGTCGTTGCTGCCGGTGCTCTTCTGCTCTAAACCACATTCGACTGCAACACTTTTTTGTCTTGGCTGGGGTGCAAAGCAAACACTCTCCTCGATCATTTGTCATCGCTCAGTCTGCATCTATTTGCCGCATCACCAACTTCGCAAGATATCAGCTCGAACTATCCTTATACCGCAATTACGGACAATTCCATTTCTCACTCCTCACATGTACATTGACCTCTCCCCTTTTGCCTTGCTCCGCGTCGCTCTTTATATGCTTTCCTTCCCCCCGTTGACTTGATTTGATACTTTTTACTCCTTGCAATGCATCGCTTTCTTCCATATCAATCAACTCAAAAGCAACAGAACAGGACTCGACCGTCCAGCCTGTGTAACATTTCGACGTTGTGATTGCACAACAAGAAAAGAACGTAACCAAAAGCATCACATTGAACAAAGTAGAGCACGAGTACAGCAAGTGAACGCTCAGGATTTACGACAACAGAACGGGTAGCGTTCGAGATGGCGTTCTTGCAATTCCGGCAACTCGACGTTCCTAGCCAGTGCAATCAAGATAATAGCTGTTTCGATTGGGTGTCAGGATGATACACATATAGTATGATATGTATGTGTGTAGTCTTGAGCGAGATGGTCATCGTCGGCCTCTGAACCTTGCTCCCCACTCCATTCTATATGCCCCTGCCACCAAACATGCTCATTAGTCCATTTCCGCCTAGGCCGCCGCCTGAACCACCTCCCAGAGATCCGCCATCCAACATGCTCATCAAGCCGCCTCCGCCTGAGACACCATCCGCAGCGCCGCCGCCTGAGCCAGCTCCCTTCGCCGCACCTCCCGCTCCACCACCCGAACTTCGGTATGCCTGCACCAGAAACTGCACAGCTGTCCCAATATCCTCGGTCCCATACGTCAAATGCGCCATCACATTCATTCCGTTCAGGCACACCGGATCGCCAAGGTGACAAAAAGTCTTGTAGTTGGATGTTGCCGGTGGCGTTTGTGCTTTCAACGGGTCACCAAACGTCACTGCTCCCACCACCCTTTGTCCTCGAATAGAATGCACCACCATACCCCCCTTTGAGTAGCCTCCCAGCACAAATTTGGTGTTTGCACACCGAGAAGCCACTCCACTGATGAATTGCGTCGCCACCTGTCCTCCCTGTTCCGGTGAGATCATGTATTCAGCGTCGGAAGTGTACACCACGTCGTAGCATTCAGTACCAGCAACCTGTTGTTTCAGTCCGTTGCACAGTGGTCGACCCACAATCCCTAATGTGCCTTGCACCTCAAATGTACCCCTTGCGAACACTAGGTACAGAGGAGGACAACCCCCCGCTGCGCCGCCATCACCACCACTACTGTCACCGCCCATCCCCATCCCCATCATTGGTGGTGATGGCGAGCGCTTCCCTTTGCGCCTCCTCCACCATGTCTGTGTCGATGACGCTTCCTCATCTGCACTGTTACAATCCATTGATAAGGAAAAGAGCAGAGAAAAGTGCTGTTGTGTGTCAGCAAACGAACGCTTACCATGCTTGTAAAATTGCAGAATCAGATGGACGTACTTGACTTTGAGTCGTTGGAAACATCGTATTGATCGACATTGTCTCGCTTGGCCTTGCCGACCTTGTCAGCACCAGCACCAGCGCCGTCAGAAGTCTCACTACCCGATATGCCTCCCGGATTAGCAGAACGTCCTCCAGCAGAGCTTTCAGTACTAGCCAGGCTACCTGCACCTCCTTCACCTTTGCCACCAGTTCGACCGACAGAGTGAACACCTTTGGAACCGTCCACTTGGTGCTTCAAGCTAGCCCAGCGATTAGGATGCTCTTTGAAGTACTTGACCAATTTTTTGTGCTCGGTCTTACTGCTCAAGCCATGTCTAAAGAAGGTCCTGCCAGAAGAAGTGGATGGCTTGAGCCCGCTACCATGTGCACTGGTGTCGCGCATAACGACCAGATCTCGCTTGGAAACGCCGCTACCACCAGCACCAGCACCACCGCCGCCACCACCTCCTCCAGCACCGCCAGCACCGCCAGCGCTAGAAGTGTCATCGTCATCGTAAGATTCGGCCCTGGTACTGCTGAAACCGCCAGAACCAGAACCGTCAGAACCAGAACCGCCAGAACCAGAACCGTCAGAACCAGAACCGTCAGAACCAGAACCGTCAGAACCAGAACCGTCAGAACCAGAACCGTCAGAACCAGAACCATCAGCGCTAGAAGTGTGATCGTCATCGTCAGATTCGGCCCTGGTACTGCTGAAACCGCCAGAACCAGAACCGTCAGAACCAGAACCGCCAGAACCAGAACCATCAGAACCAGAACCGTCAGAACCAGAACCGTCAGAACCAGAACCGTCAGAACCAGAACCGTCAGAACCAGAACCGTCAGAGCCAGAACTGTCAGCGCTAGAACCGTCAGCGCTAGAAGTGTGATCGTCATCGTCAGATTCAGCCCCGGTACTGCTATTAGGATGCTCTTTGAAGGACTTGACCAATTTTTTGTGCTCGGTCTTACTGCTCAAGCCATGTCTAATGAAGGTCCTGCCAGAAGAAGTGGATGGCTTGAGCCCGCTACCATGTGCACTGGTGTCGCGCATAACGACCAGATCTCGCTTGGAAACGCCGCTACCACCAGCACCAGCACCACCACCGCCACCACCTCCTCCACCTCCTCCAGCACCGCCAGCACCGCCAGCGCTAGAAGTGTCATCGTCATCGTAAGATTTGGCCCTGGTACTGCTAGAACCGCCAGAACCAGAACCGTCAGAACCAGAACCAGAACCGCCAGTACCTCCACCTCCTCCAGCACCGCCAGCACCGCCAGCGCTAGAAGTGTCATCGTCATCGTCAGATTCAGCCCCGGTACTGCTAGAACCGCCAGAACCAGAACCGCCAGTACCTCCACCTCCTCCAGCACCGCCAGCACCGCCAGCGCTAGAAGTGTCATCGTCATCGTAAGATTCGGCCCTGGTACTGCTAGAACCACCAGAACCAGAATCGTCAGAACCAGAACCAGAACCGCCAGTACCTCCACCTCCTCCAGCACCGCCAGCGCTAGAAGTGTCATCGTCATCGTCAGATTCAGCCCCGGTACTGCTAGAACCGCCAGAACCAGAACCGCCAGCACCTCCAGCACCACCCGAACCGGCGCCGCCGCTAAAAAGCTCCGAAAGACCATCCATGCCGCCCGTCGAGGACGATCCACCCAATCCTCCACCGAGTCCACCGAGTCCTGAAAGTCCAGAGAGACCTGAAAGTCCCGGGATTCCTCCGCTCCCTCCCGCACTGCCCATCAAGCTGGACAAGCCTCCGCCGCC
Source organism: Melanopsichium pennsylvanicum (assembly GCA_900208305.1). NCBI lineage: Eukaryota > Fungi > Basidiomycota > Ustilaginomycetes > Ustilaginales > Melanopsichium > Melanopsichium pennsylvanicum. The sequence goes on from OAPG01000021.1 coordinate 76,081, forward strand.
CAAAGCTCCCATCAATCCGCATCTCTTCAAGAGATTTGCAAAGAATCCAGAGGAACCACCACCATCATTGTAGCTTGCCCCATTCGCTGAAAGGGAAGGCGCAGCCAGGATTTCGGAAAAGCAGATGATGAGGACAACAAGAAGGGCCCGAAGGTGGAAGAGCATTTTGCGTGCAATGATATGTCTTACAAGCCAGTTGCAAGAAATCTAATCAATCAAATTCGAGATCGCGATTGAGACGAAGACCGGGCACCGTGTTCTGCCTGCAGGAATAGTGAAGGGAAAAAGTCAACAATTCGATGAAGAGGAGAAAAGAACGTGTTCTGGAGAGATGGTTTGTGGGGATCGAGGCTCCTTGCGACAGGTGTGTTTTTATACGTGTTCGAGCCTCTGGAGTGTGTTGCTTAAAGGACATAGCGTATCGAGGCTTTTACGACTTAAACAGTTAAGTGGACGACTGAGCTTGGGCATTTCCTTGCCAACATGCTCGAAAGCGTACAAAATGAAGAATTTGAACGAGCTTGCTGCGAGTCTAGGAAGAAAGTTCATCGTGATGCGGTGCACCACTTCATGCTCGTTTGTGACAACGACGACACGCTCAGATCTCAGCACTTCACTTGACTAGCGAGTTGGCGCAAGCATTCATAGCTTTTGTGATCGTATCCTCTCATCGGTGTCTTGCTGTCATCCTCGACAGGCGTAAGCCTCTCATCTGTTCTTGCCGATACAATGACGAACCACCTCCGCTGCTCAATCTCTTATCAATAACCGTCACCCTCCTCTAGTATTGCCCATTTTAATTAGATAGCAGGGCCGTACATTGCCACACCGCCTTTCATAACTACAACGCCAAAAATAGAGGAGAATGTACATATTGTGAATTTAAATTTACTGTACCTCGAGCTTGGTTGGAGAGATCGGTCGTGCGTCCGCCCTTATTAGTGTTGTAGCTGTCACGCACCTGTCAACATTTTACGCCTCAACTCGATGTCATCTGTCAAAATTTAATTTGCTTTACCGATGCCACCGCCGAAGCACAGACCTTCCCTGCCTCAATCTACACTATATAATACCGTAACCTCACGACATCAGGCTGGCGCTCGTATCGTGAGATACGATAGCGCAAGATCAGAAAGACAAGCCCACTCTCATATGGCTTGCCCATTTTATTCCCTCTCCATTCAAAGCCGACCCGGCTTGCAAGGATGTTCAACACACCTAATCGAGATGTTGCATGCTTTCCGAGATTCGTTCAACAGATCCGCCTTTCAAATCTCACAGCTGGAAGGTTCAATCAAGATGAGTCATCACGGGGCAGGTGGAGATTCGAAGCACCTGTGGGCATCACTATGAACAGTAGCTTGCAATCCCTAACGATCAAGACCAAAGCTGTTGATTTTGAAAAGCAGGTCTTTTGATTCCGAGATGGCAGAGCTCTCGCAAAGCATGCAGCCCGTTGATCACATTTGTCGAACACCCTTGCAAGCCTTGTCGATCTTGAATGAAAGAAGGAATAGATACAGACTGAATGGCATGCAAAAGTCTTCGTGGTTCAGCAAAGTTTCCGAGTGAAATCCGAGCGCCAAAACCAACCGAATCTTGAACGTATTTGGGCTGCAACGGAACAACAATATATACGCAATGCAGGAGACGATCATCTCAAGCCTCGTTAGCGTAGTTGGATTATCGCATCTGTCTAATACGCAGTGCCTCAGATCACTCTGAGTATTCACAACAGAAGGTCACTGGTTCGAGCCCAGTACGGGGCATTTTTTTGACTCCATAGATGATATCTTAGATATTTTTGCATTTCGTGAATCTTGTTGACGTTGGTTATTACGCTAATTGATACAGTTTCTCTCACGGAAATCAAACTCTTCGGACCAACGCTGGTTGAATTGATAAGGGCGAGACACAACAGAGTATTGAAGAAATTTTGGCAGCGATGCCAAAGTGGGTACAGATGGCAATGCTCACCAAAAGGGTTCACGCGATTTGTTTCCGTGTTGGCATCTGCCAGCGGTCTCGACACACACACACAGCGAATTCAGCTGTCAACTCCCTCGCATCCAGACTCGCTACTGTGATGTGTCTCTGTTCGCTGAGCCTGAGTTTGACTCGAGCCCGCTACAAAGGTAAGCAAACGCATGCTGTGTGTTCCTCAGGCAATAAAGCCACCGATTCATGCTCCACTCACCGTGCGATTCCTTGGTAATCAATCAGCCAAGCTGATTCGTTTGGTTAGAGTTCAGTCTGTGAATGATGTTGGCCGTCTGATGATTCGATTGGTTGGCGATACATTCAATGCTACATCCGATATGACCCTTGATTGTCTTTGATGAACCGGCGTTGACCTCAAGCTGTGCACCTTTCTCACTAGCTTAATGCCGGACTCAACGTTTCCGATCAAAGACAACTCTTGTTTTGAAAGGTGTGTTTGTCATCAGTTAATGATGTGAGTCGAAGCGACCTTGGCATTTTGCATGGAACCTCGCACTTATGCAATGGGACTAGTATGGCGCAATTCGGCAGCTTCCAACGTGGTGACGGGTACGGTCATCCGGGAGAAACAAGGATCTAATTGCAACATTCATGGCAGCCACAGATAACGATTCAGACAGACCAAAATAATTAGCGTGGAAAATCGTGTTTGACATGCCTCGCTTAGATATCAATCCTTGCGTTCACGCTGATTTTGGTGGTGGCAAACGCTCAGTTCGTAGCTCGCTAAACGGAAACCTTCTTATCTTCGGTGAACCACAGATCTTGTTGGTAAATTCATTAATCTCCGACAAAATCGCAACTCTGCATGAAAATTGCACCGTAGTGCAATGCAAATTATGGTACAGTACCGTACTGTACATACACTTGATGCGAGCGATGACTCAAAAAGTTGATAGGCGCTAGCTTCCAAGTGAGCGGCAAAGATGTGACAATAATTTTCGGCCTTTGCGGAGTTTGGGATTGAAAGCTGCCGGCGACCTGGAAAAGCCGGATCGCAACACCGAACAATGAAAGTCACCGCCGCTCGTTGCGTGGGGCACCGCCAAGATCGAAGTGATGTCAATTCTCGAGAAGCGCTGCCTTCCATTCCTCAGAAGGTCTGATCGAACAAGCATTGTTATCTCTAGCTTCCATCAAAGCTTCGGTTGTTGGACTACGGAAAGGCGAAGCTCTTCTGACTTGGTTGCCAGAAACGCAAACTTCTTGAAGCTCGTCAGACTGCCCTTCGCCGCCAACACTGTACTCTACAATGCGTTCCGTCACGGCGTGAAAATCAATACCATCTCTCCTGTTCCACACCAAAATTACGCGAAGTCTTAGCTTGGTGTGATGGTGACCACACTTATCTCTACCTTCTGACTCAATCAACAAGCCAATTCGCACGCTAAATTGTCTAGCTGCATCGGTTCAATGTAACCTATTAGCACGATTCTTGTGATGCGCTATTCTCGAAGATACGAACAGCTTCTTGCGATTCTTCTACCGTTTTCTGTCAATGTCGAACCTCTTTGCCGATCAAATAGACTACTTTGATAAGCTCATCCAACCACTGATACGCTCGAAATCACAAGCTGTTTGTCGCTTTCTTATCTTTCATCTTCTTCGTTGTAGTGAATGCGAACGTTGATCGACACAAATGAATTTCTCTGTGTGACAAGGACTCAGCCGACTATCATGCATGTGTACAGGAGAGCTTTTTCTTCTTGACGATGCCGTTCACGCTGAGCCGCTCGTGTACCTCGAAAATGAGGACAAAAAGGTATAAAGACCAACGCTTTCTTCATCTTTGCACACCCTCGATACCATCAATCTCCATACAGTCTTCTCTCCAAGTCTTCACACTTTCTCAACAACATTCTTCATAAAGGAAGGTATCCGCAACTCTTACAAGATGCAGTCATTCAAGTCTCTCGCTCTCTTCGCCACCCTTGCTTTGGCCTCTACCGCCTTTGCAGCTCCCGTCGATAGCTCTGCCGCCATGGTTAAGCGCTCGGAAACCGACCCAAACCTCATAGATGAGCTCTCCGCCGCTCTCAAAGACCTTGGATTGCGCCGTCGAGATGACAAAAACTTGATCGACGAGCTGAACCAGGCTACGGAAGACCTCGGATTGCGCCGACGAGATGACGAAAACTTGATCGATGAGCTGAACCAGGCTTTAAAAGATCTCGGTCTTTAAGCGCTCCCAAGCATCTTATGCTCGATAAAATAGCTCGAAAACCAAAGTCAAGGACTTTTCAATAGATGCGCAATAACTCGCTATAGAATCACACGCTCGCAATCTACCTGAAGCTGCGTTGCTTGTCTCCCGTCTCGATTTGAATCTTTCCCTAGAATCAAACAACTTGCACATTCTCTTTTTGCTTGAAAAGGTTCGTGTAATGCGCCAAAGCAATTAGATATTGGAATGATAATTTAGAAAAAAAAAAAAAACGCACTAGCAGACCTCAGTTTGGTCCTTCGGTGGTGTACATGGCCTCGACTCGCCTCTCTCCATGACATCCGCAGACTTTTCTGCATCTTGCGGCTGTTTCTCAGCTGGTTTGTTAGCTGCGTTCGCACCGGTATGGCTCTTACCCCATCTAAAGTCACCGAATCCCAGCAGAACATTTGCGTATACCGTTGGCGTGAGAACGATACTGCACAACCTGTTGAGTACTGCGCCATAGAGCAAGTGGTGGAGGATAGGTCTATACCTTTTAGTAGGGATCGCAACAAATAGCAGGAACCAAATTTGGGGCAGTAGCGTGATGGCCAGCAGTGGTGCCACTGTGAGAATGCTAAATTTGGTGACCAAATTGTACACAAAGTGGGAAAAGTTGTACATCCTGAAGAACACCAGAGTCGATCTCGTTATCTCCAGCGACATCCAAAGACGGGTAATGACATGCTGATTTGGCTGTGTCAGAGTGACAAAGGCGTTAAAGTATGCGTTAGAGCCCCAACGGCGACGTTGGGAGAGGTAGTGCGAAAGTGACTGAGGAGGGATGGTGAAGCACGCAGCGCGGGTCTCGAGCACTGTTCGAACATTCTTGGAGCGAGAGATGATAGACCAGCAAAGTCGACGGTCAGTGCCTTGATATTGCACTTGGCGGTTAACGAGGTTGCCATTTTGCACGTGCTTGCGGTACTCGGCGGAGGCTTGACCAAGGATGGCGCCCGTACGGAGCATAGTAATTGCGCCAGGCATGCAGGTGACTCGGCCCCAAGAGGATTCGGATCGACGTCTCACCCATTGACCGTAGGTGTACTGAAAGCCTTGAAAGTGGTCCCAAAAGTACCACAAGCCACAAGTTCGTAGGCTTCGACCGGGTTTCTCAAAATCGGCCTCCACAATCCCACAAGCGCCGACAGTTTGTTCGCCTTCCTCCATCAGTCGATCCGCCAGTACATTCACCGAGCCTGCCAAAATCTTGGTATCTGCGTCGGTACAGAAGACAAAGTCAAAGAATTGCAAGTCAGGCTGATTGTAAAGCCTCCGAATGTGATCAAGGACCATTGCGCGGGCTTCCGAGTTGCAGTGCCCTGTGGCCTCATTATCACTGTTAAACAGGTCGAATGCAAAAATGAGCGAATCCTTTTTGCCTGCATTCTTGACTTTGCGCACAATCATGATGGGATGACCTGCTCGATATCCGAATTGCAGCCGAAAGGCTGACTCGCGAATCTTCCATGAAAAGTAGGGCGAGTCGTCAACTCTGCATATCGTATCTTGTACAATCACATCATCTTCGACGTCAAAGCCGTCAGCCATGATGGCAATGATGTTGAAGTCTTGCTCACGAACACGATTATCGTGGATGATCGAGTCGACCGTGTCGAGCACGTCTTGTGTAGATTCCTTGTATACAGGTACCAGACTGACGATCTTGCGAGGTGGGTGGATAATCACTTCCTTCTTCTTCTTGAACGGTTTGGATACCATACCGATGAGGAATAAAAGACTCTGCCAGAGCACCGAAAGAATGTCCCTCGCCTTTAATGCTACCATGACCACCAAAGATGCACCTGGAGGCGCCAAGAAGAGAAAGAGGATGACGAGACTCATGTTGAGCGCTCCAATGGCAATGATGAGGCCCCATCGGCCAGCTGTGACGCGCGACTGAACAAGTGGAGCATAGTCTGGAAACTTGTCCCCGTCGAAGGCCATTCCGCCGCCGTTGGTTGCCTGACCGATTCTTTCGACATCGCGATCCTTGTCAAGGTCTTCTGTGGGCTGTATCTCCTCCGGGGAGAGGAAGGGGTCGGTTGCCGGTGCAACCGATGAGGGTGTGTTTGAGTCTGCGAAAGGGCCCTGCTCGATGACCTGTGTTGGCCCTGAGCTGCCGGGCTGATTGGTGCGTAAATAAACGCGCAATTGCTGCGATTGGGCTTCGACCTCAGTCTCCTCCTGTATCGAGTCTACCATGCTGCTTCGACGGGAGTCGCTGGAAAGGCTCGCTGGTATTGATGCTATGCTTGTAGCTGTGGATGTCATCCGCTCGCTCGCCAGCTCATCCTCGCCCAGCTCTTCTGGTATAGAATTTGGCGTCGTAGCAACAGTCTGATCGGTTTGCGATGACTCAAGCTCTGCAGTGGCTGTAGAGGCCTGCTCTAAATTCTGCAGCTGAGCTTGAAATGCCAGAGTTGATGCACCTGACTTTCTTCGTTTACCGTTCAAGTCAGTCCCTGGTCTAAATAAGCCCGGCGTAATAGGGGTCATCGGCGTCAAGGGTGTCGTGGGCGTGGCAGGCGCTGTCGTGCCGTAATAGCCTGTTGGATAGCTGGACGAGTTGCCTCTCGAGAAGTGGAAAGCATTGAGATTGCGAACATCAAATTCATCGTCCTCCTCGCTGTCGCTTGACGCTGTGGAATACGAGTCGCGCCTGCTCGGAAGCTCCCGAGCTATTGCTGGTGGAGCCGGAGCGCTGTTCCCTTGCAAGTGTCGCCTGAATCTAGCTGGAACCGGTGCAAATTGGAATGGTACGTTTGACGTCGATGGACCCGAAGATGACGATGCTACTTCTCCTTCCCTGGGAACGCTTCGGTCGCTTCCATCGTGCCTATCACTCATCGCTGTAAGGTCTGCTTGTGCTAGCTCGAAATCCCAAATTTGGTCGTCATGAGCAAAAGGCTAGAAAAAATAGGTTTCGTCGAGCTCGAACGGCTGGCCTGCTTCTGCCGGAGTATCTTGATGTCGTTGATGGTGTAAAGGATAGCTTGGTGTAGTACGAAAGAAGGATGTTGAGAGGTCCATGTAGGAGACTGGAAAAGATGTGAAGGAGCAACTTGGCTTCAGTTGCATCCAAAAAATGTGAGCATTGTCTGACACTTTTGCAAAAGATCGAAGGAATTGTGACTTTAGGAAGTGTCTTCGTCTCAAGAAGGATCTGTACAGAATCGATGGCAAGGATTTCCAAAACCTGTTGTTCCACGGTTGGTCTCAGACTCTCACAGAGTATGGGCGGCAAGTCCAGTTCGTCTAAGCAAGGTATGGTGGAGCACAAGTATCACACCTGTCAATGAGGCCATCATGCTTTCAAAGTGCATGAAAGAAAGCGATGACCTTCGTGTGGCAAAGGAAGCTCTTGGTCGTTAGGCGCTTCCTTATTGCTGCATTTGGACTCAACCTCGCAAAATTAGTTAAGAACAAACATAGTAGTCTTGTACCGCTACAATATAAGGAAGCAAATAGAGTTCACACTCCCACCTCGGCTTGAGCGAAACTGTACAGCTTAGTCCATGAGCAGTAGAAGGCCACAGCCACAGCCACACGCAACGAACGATACAGCTGGCGCAGCTTTCTCTGCAAGCACATCAGACGCCAAAGTCTCTTCGGTTCAGGCGGCAAGGTCAGGCATAGACTTGACTCTGACCCACAAAGAGGCAGAACGAATCCGTCAGAGTTCGCATCATGCTGTGGTGAACACGCTTTGTGCTTGGTGCAAATTGGTGAGCTGAGAGCTGAGACGAAATGGGACGCTTTGCGGAGTGCAGATCCTCAGCTCAGGATTCACAAACGGTTCACGTCGAAGACTGCAAAACCATGGATTTCATTTCATTTCGATTCGGTTCGTTTCCTTTAATTATTTATTTTTCTTTTTCAGATTCCGCTACTGCAATCTGCGACAAGATGCGTCATTTGTCGCTTAACCTCTGCTAAATCGGCGATTTCCGCATTTTCAATTTAAACGCCTTGTAGTGTAAATTTAGATGACGGTACAATTTAAATAAAAGCCCATGGTCGCCAAGCAGCGCCGCACAGTTTTTCGCTCGGCGAAATTTTAAAGCTCTACTTGAAATTTTTCGCTCCAATGTTTCGATAGAGCAAATGCAGTATCGTCAAGCGCTTCAGTGAATTAAGAGCGGTGTCAAACTGTGCGAGTATGCCACTTTACCGCCGACGAAAAATGTCCATTGATCCCTATGAGAAGCTCGTCACTGCTTGCCAACAAGAAGGCCTCCAACAGTGTGTACGATGCAACCTTCTTCTTGGCTAGCTCCTAATCTCTGCTCGACCGTTCCTCCGCTCACTTGTTCGAAGGTGGAGCTCGTCCAGCTGAGAATGCTTTGGCTGTATCCGGCATCATTAGACCAGCTCACATAAAGTGGCTGATTCCAGTACTGTTAAGGATATAGCACAGAAAGGCCAGCCACTTCTCAGCTTAGAACACGCACCCAGCTCCGCGTCCAATGTGTGTTCCGAAAAATTGACAAAAAGCGAATAGTGCTTCAAACGGCGTTGCTGTACTGTCATGATGTGACGATCGGTCAGGCAACTGCATACAAGAGAAAAGACCCTATGCGGAAGCTCAACGCGGACAAAATGCGACTGCGAAAGCGACAGAACCAATGTTCGTCTAACTTTATGATCAGTGTCTTGCCTGATTGACGTCTTCTCTGGCGATCAGCGAAGCATCTACTGTACTGCACAGCTGACCGCCTGTCTCACCCACTTCGTCCCATGAGCGAATACGTGCGCTCACCAATGCTACCTCACTTGCCAAAAGCGGCTACATGAAACCAATTTCTTCTCAAGCTTACAGTTTGCTTCAACCTCCCAAGTGACTACACACTGGTAAGCGGGTCCATGATACCTTGACCTTCTCAGTATCAGGCGAACACAAGCCACGTTCACCGAACCACCGAATCTCCCACGCCATCGTGTTTTTTTTTTCGAGCCCATCTGTGGTTGTGGTACAGGGAACCAAAAATTGCTTCATTCGATCTTGAGCCAAGACGACAGATGTGCGAATCGCATCTTTTCTGTCGGTAACAATCGCTGAGTATGCTTCAAGGGACAGAAGCCCACAGAATGTTCGAGCTCGCGTATCTTCTTGACATCTTCTACGATGTTTTTGTTTATTGCAGAACTCGTCGAAGCTTCTAAGCCCCATATAAGTACGACCCATCTTTCTCCAATCATCTCCCTCTCATCATCAATCATCTTAACCCGCTCCTCTCTCTTTCACTCTCAGCAGCACTTTTTCTTCTCCATCCCGCTATTAGTCTTTAAACCATGTCTTTCACCGAGCGCACTTCCCTTCCAACCCTTCAAGCGGGCGAGGTCGTTGTCCAGACTTCTGCTAAGGAGAGCCTCGACGCTATCCGATTCTTGGCTCCTGTGCTCAGCTCCTCTTACCCCGCTCTTACCCAAACCACCGCACCCTCCACTTCTTCCGACTCAACGGAGGTTTCTGAGGGTGAGGATGACATGGAGTGCGAGGATCTCAACAACTACACCTTCGCCACCATGCAGCGATGTCCGTCCCTCACCGCTTCGCAGGACTCCCTTTCCCCTTCTCCCACCCCATCGCCGACTACGGCCAGCTTCTTCGGTTCCGAAGCTGCATCTGATGCGGTCACAAAGACCGAGAAGCCCTCGACCTACGGTACGGTACTCGTCGTCGGTGTCGGTTTCGTTGGTGCGCACCTCATGGAACGCTTTTCCTCCGCTTACGAAGTTGTTGCCTTCGACGTGTCTGAGAACCGATGCCAGTACCTTCGAAAGGCTCACTGCAAAAACCCAAATGTCACCTTCATCTCTGACCTCGACGCCGACGAGCGTACCAAGTCATTCGATCTTTGCCTCGTCTCCGTCCCTACTCTTCTTACTGCCGACCTCAGCCAGGTTGATCAGACTCACATTCGATCAGCTTTCAACATGGTGTCTCGCATTGCTCGGCCCGGATCCACTGTTGTCGTCGAATCTTCCGTCACAGTTGGTATGACCCGCGAGCTCTTCTCACCTTTGCTCGCTCAGGGTGTCCACGTCGGTTTCAGCCCTGAGCGTGTCGACCCTGGCCGTACCTTCCCTGCCTTCGAGGACATTCCCAAGGTTGTTTCCGGTCTTGACCAATCCTCGCTTGAGCGTATCACCGAGCTTTACTCGCGCGTCTTCAACAAGGTCGTCCCTGTCTCAAAGCCTGAGGTCGCCGAGTTCACCAAACTTTACGAGAACTGCCAGCGTCTTGTCAACATCGCCTATGTCAACGAGATTGCTGATGCCTGCACAAAGCACGGAGTAGATGTGCACGAGGTTGTCATGGCTTCCTCTACCAAGCCTTTCGGTTTCATGCCATACACGCCATCGCTCGGCGCTGGTGGCCATTGTATTCCAGTCAACCCCTTCTACCTTTTCGCCAACTGCGATCTCCCCCTTCTTCGCTCGGCTGCCTTCGCCAATCAGCAGCGTCCGGTTGCCAAGGCCGTCGAAGTCGCTAAAATTGCTGCCGAGAACCACGCCGCACAAAACAAAGTCGGCAAGGTTTCGATTGCTATCGTGGGCATGGGCTTCAAGCGTGGCGAGGCATCTCTTGCTTACGCACCCACAGTCACCCTCGCAGACAAGCTCACTGAGCTCGACGTCGAGGTCAGTTATGTCGACGATTTTGTCACCTCAGATAAGTGGGCTAAGATTCCCTCGACGACTTTCCAGGATGCCGCAAAATTCGACTCGCTATTTGACGCTGTAGTTGTCGCCCAAAAGCCTATTGCCAGCGAGCTCGCCGTGCTCGAAAAGCTCACCAGCGCCAAGGTCGTCTACTTCACCAAATGAGCAACATCTGCCAAATATTTCTTCGTCCTTTGTCTATACTTGTCCATATTCTTGCATTGTCACGTTTGTATTTTAGAAGTCTCTTTCCCTCGTGGTCATGCAGAACGGAATTTCACTGCTCTGTCCACAATCCCTTCAATGTTTGTGCGCATACGTGAGTAAGTATGACATTTCTAGTATTGAACTATTTTGATGAGAAAACAAGACTTGTGTACAGTACATAATACGAAACTGATTGGACAAGAAAGAAAATGAACAGGAAACCATGTCGGCTGAGACCATTTTTCTTTCACTGTGCTGGCTAGACAGATGCTTGTTTCGATTGTGCCGAGTGGAAAAGGCGCCTGCTGTTCCAAGAAGTTCAGAAAAGCTCATCATCAGCGTTTCCTTGCAGCTTGCATACATAGAGCTGAGTTCTGACTGCGTTCGCCGATTGGAAAAGCAGCATGAATCGACAAGAGACTGTTCACTTCAATTCGCGGAGCTTGAAAATATTTAACTTAATGCGAACGCTCCACGTGGGAAAATCATGACGTGAAGCCATTTCGCCTTTCCAGAATTCTCGCCGGTTTCGGCAATTCAAGCGAACATGTTGGGCGCCTTGGCAAAAGTAAGGCGAACTACCTACATTTCCGGTCGTGAACCGTTGTATAGGTTGCGAGATGGTCAGATTCACATGATGAGGCTCATTGTTCCTCATCTTGCTGACCATCAAATATGTTGCTTTGCCATTACAGGCAGTTCCCTTTCACACTAGACTCTCCTTTTAGAAATACTGCGTTGCTGATCTGTGACTTTGAGTTACGCTCTTCTCTTCCTCTCTACCAGCAAGAAATACGAAGAACAAACACGATAACGACAAAGACCACGACTACAAAGTTACTTGGCGAGGATGCGAACATGGGAATGGCAGAGAAAGACGTTTGTGGTCGCCATCTTACTAGCAGCGAGCATTCAACTTGTGAACGCTGCACCGGTCTCAATCTCAACCTCAAACTCAACAGGATCAAATGTGAACGTATTCAATTCTACTGAGGGCACTTTAAGCTCGATCTCGATCTCAACATTACAGCCAACGACTACTGCAATTAGAAAAACACTGGGTTCGACTAAAGCCTTCACTACGTTGATAGGTACGAAAAATTCGTTACCAGTCTTGAAGTCTTCTGCAGACTCGAGCAACGGCGTAAATCATGTTTCCAGTCTGTGGCCGACATCAAGCAACCGAGGATCAAGCGGTGAAATTTTCAGTGCGGTGAAGAACCCAGCTAGCATCTCTGTCGCCGTTGGAACTTTTCACAGCTCAAAAGAGCCTAGCACGAACGAAAAGGCAAGCGAAGTCGGTGATACCATCCATCGTAGTAGTACGCATACAAACACCACAAAAGCTGTTTCCAAACAAACAGCGGCCAGAACTACAAAGCTGCGCTCCACTCGTTTGGCTCAACCAACACAAACACTCACAGCAACGCTTCAACTCGCAGCATCTCTCACATCTGGTTCAACTCAATTACATAACGCAACAAGTCATGCCACCAAGTCGCACACCATTTACGAACCCCAATCTACCAGTTTGAAAACAACACATCATCCACTTGCTTCAGGTGATAAGATCATTGCACACCCAATCCCTGGTTCCACTTGGGATCGAATTCGAAAAATCCTACTCATCCCATTGTGTACCATAACAGTGCTAACATTCTTTTCAGGATTGGCGCTTTACATTGCTGCAACATGGGGAAGCGGTGAGGGATGGTTCGGTCAACCTCTAAGTAATGAATGTGATCACGAATTATCACTAGATGAGAAATCAACGAAAAATGCGGAGCAAGATCAAACAATCGCATGTATAGAAGACGACAAGAAACCATCCCCATTAGAAGGTACAACTAAAGCGAAAGAAATTGCAAAAGAGGATCAGAATAGTTACCAGAGACAAGTTAGCACAGAGTTTCAATTTAGATTACCTTGAATTAAACCAAGCATTAAAGAACACTTAAATTCCATCAAAAGTCATCACCAACTTGGCATCACACAAAGTTTTCACTTTATCGTAATCAGACTACTTTTTTTTTGGTGCAAAAAAAAAAAGTAAAAATAAAAAAAAAATCATTTAAGAATTTAGAATTGTGCACGAATTACATTGGGGAAGATAGAATCAAAGCTTGCCAGCCTCAATACCACGAGACGAGAGCTTCTGCTTGAGAAGCTTAGCGACCTCTTCGATGTATTCCATTGTGCTGCACATAGAAAGGGGATATGTATGTTAGTACGATAATTTGCAATACCAAAGATAAATGAGGGAAAGGGAGAAAAAAAAACAAAAAACTGGGAACTTACGTAACATAATGCTCTCGCTTCATGCTTTTACCGTGGTAAATAAGCGCAAGATCCTTGGTTAACTTGCCAGCAGCGATAGCGTCGAGACAAGATTCCTCAAGAGCGTTGGCAAAGTAGATAAGGTCATCATTCTTGTCGAGTTTGCCTCGGAAAGCAAGACCACGAGTCCAAGCGTAAATCGAAGCAACCGAATTGGTCGAAGTCTCATTACCTTTCTGGTGTTCGCGGTAATGACGAGTGACTGTTCCGTGAGCTGCTTCAGATTCAAGAATCTGGCCATCGGGGGTGATCAATTCACTCGTCATCATTCCAAGACTTCCATAACCCTGTGCAACAATGTCAGAAATAACATCACCTGTAGACAATAAAATCGAAACCAGATTCGGAGAGAGTGTCAAACGATTATGTATGCATCACAGAAAAAGAAGGAAGAAAGCGTTTCTCTTTGCTTACCATCGTAGTTTCGAAGAGCCATAACAAAACCACCCTCAGACTTGATCATTTGCGCAACTTGATCATCAATAAGTCTAAACCAGTATTCGATGTTGTTGGCCTCGAAATCCTTTTTGTACACAGTATCGTAGAGCTCCTGGAAGATGTCCTTAAAGCGACCATCGTATGCTTTGAGGATAGTGTTCTTGGCAGCAAAGATGAGTGACATCTTCTTCTCGAGAGCCATCTTGAACGAGGCGTGAGCGAAGCCGGTGATAGACTCGGTAGTGTTATACATGCCAAGACCGACTCCTCCTCCTTCCGGGTAGTTGAAGATGTCCCACTTCTGCACCTCGGAACCGTCATTGGGGGTGAACTGCATGGTGAACTTTCCAGCCTTGTCAACGACAAAATTCTGGCAACGGTATTGGTCACCGAAAGCATGACGACCGATAATGATGGGCTTGGTCCAACCTGGAATGGGACGAGGAAGGTCATCGAGAACGATGGGGGCACGGAAGACAGTACCGCCAAGGATGTTTCGAATGGTACCGTTGGGGGAGAGCCACATCTTTTTGAGACCAAACTCCTTGACACGAGCCTCGTCCGGGGTGATGGTGGCACACTTGACACCGACCTTGTACTTCTTGATAGCCTCTGCGGCGTCAATGGTGACCTGATCGTCGGTAGCATCACGGTGCTCCATTCCGAGATCGTAGTACTTGAGGTCAATGTCCAAGAAAGGAAGGATGAGGTCCTCTCGAATCTTGTGCCAGATGATGCGAGTCATTTCATCACCATCGAGCTCAACGACGGGGTTGGCCACCTTGATCTTAGCTGGTGGGTTGAAACCGCGTGGACGAACGAGAGACGAAGACGAGGACGACATGGCGAACGCATGCGTGTCAACGCAAGTGACGAGATTTTAGAAGAGTAAAGATATGTCAGTGATCTGGATGTTCAATTGTAGGTAAATTGCTGGTAGTGAAGCGAAACAAAAGGAGCAAGGTAAAACAGCAAACGGAGAAGAGGGCGGAGGAAGAAGGAATAAGAGGTCGTACAACGTGGAGAGATGTTGTTGGACAATTGCCGGGTGTGGAAATGCAACCGGTGAAAAATTGGCACCCAAAGGCGAAGGCGCGTCTTGGCCGCAACATCCGGTAACTTTTCGCGCCGGAATGCTAAGCCAAGCCAAATTCGACTTGTCTTTAAAATTTGAACCGGTCAAATAAATGCTGAACCAAAATCAAATAGAGCCTAAAAATCGAATATGATTATTATTATTATTATTTTCTTCCCTTTTTCTCTTTCTTCCAATAATTGTTTTCCCGTTTTTTTTTGCGCCGCTCGAGCCAGGCAGGAAGAGTCTGTCAAACGATGCACCAAAATAGAGCGCGCGGGGTTGACATAATCTGGCTCTCTGGCTCGTCCAGACCCTTAACTGCTGTCTGGGCTGACCGAGACATTCCAAGCCTACTACACAACTTGCGCAACTGTTGCTCGCACAAGCCAAACCCGCTCTTGCGCCACAAGACGGCTGTCTGGTGGAACGAAAACCTCTTCGCAGCGGAGAGGGTGTGTTTGCAAACCAGCAAACCTGAATGGACCGAGCACAAGGACGGACGGGTGTCTAATCTGCGACTAGGTCCAAGCAGTTAATGCGAGCCAAAGCGGCAAGCTGAGCTGCGTCCTCTGCCAGGTGCCAAACGAATGACTATGCACAACAACGGGCAAAAATGAAAGCGGAGAAGGAACAAGAAAGAGAGAGAGGGAGGAAGAGAGAGAGAGAGAGGAAGGGAGAGAGAGAGAGAGCGTGTTGTCACTCACCAGGGTTAGTCATTGTGGTAGAGAAAAGACGGGCAGGAACGTCGAACTTGAAAGGAATAGTAGCCTGGTGGATGTTGTTGCGAGCAGCAAGTGATAAGACGTTGCTGGTGGTGGCGGAGCGAGCGACTCTGGAGGTTAAGGTCGAGTAAGAGCGTGCGGAGGAGAGGAGAACCCGAGTGGAAGCGTTGGCGCTAAGACGAACCGTGGACATCTACTCGTGGTGTATATGTATGTGTATAAAAGGAAGAAAGGGTTACGATGTGGAGAGAAGAAAGGATGTGCGGATGAAGCGAATGATTGTAAGGGTGAAATCGGAGTAAATAAAACGGAATGGAGGGTCAAAGCGGAATGGCAGAGCGAAATCAAATCCAAGTACGGTGAGTGAACAAGAGACGGAAGCCAACGACCACCACAAGACCGATGCGAGCAAGCGGACGGAGGTATGAATGCCGACAAATCAAACGAGGTTCGGCAACAAGGCGAAGAGAACGAGACGCAGGACAAGAGTAGAGATAGCAACACAATGATTTTTGGGGCGGTGTTGGTTTAGTGCAGCATAGAAAAAAGCCATGATCGACCGGGGTGTGTGTGTGTGTTGTGTTACACAAAGCCAAAAGGCATTTTTGTCCAATGAACGAACGCGGAAAGAGCCGTGCCATGTCATAAATCGCAAGGCAGCAACGCGCGTCCGGAGGTCGCGGCCATACCCAAATTGGAAACCGGCGAAAACAAAAAGGCATTTTCCACGGCAAAAGCGATACCAAAAAGGTGGCAGGTACAGTAATTGTTTTAGGATCAGAAACAAGAAAGCCAGCCGGCCAACGAACCAATGACCCAATGTGGGGTTTTCGTTAAACCCGCCAAGAACGGCGCATTTAAGAAAGACGAAAATTGGAAACCGAAAATGTATGTTAGAGCGAGGGAAGGATGCGCCGAACCCGGAAAGAAAGAAGAAAAAAAATTTGAAAAGTTGGATGAGTGACAAACACCACGAGGTTGGAGAGGAACAGAGACAATCACCGTGTCCGTAAGTTGTGACCAATGTCATAGATGCGATGATCCAGCGAGGGCATCATACGATGATGGCAGAAACCACATTGGTTATTCGATCATGTATTCATGAAAATACGGGGAAGGATGGCATACGAGAACGATGTGGCAAGCGGTTTGTACCCGGTTTCAATGCATCAAGTCGATCAAGGCGGTCAAGGGAAGAATTGGAGTAGAGAAACGAGCAGCAGATAGATGGTCAAGGAGTTGTTGATGATAGAAAGTATGAGTCGAGAAGGATACGAATCAACCGTCGTCAGTTTTGTCTGAGCTGGTGAGGATGTTGATGGAACAAGGTACGTACCATGAAAAGAAGACGGTATTGGGCAACACAAGAGATTAGAATGGACTCGACTGGTGGTCGATGTACGATTGAATTGCTTCTTCAAGGTGCCTTTTCGGGTCGTACGAGCTAAAATCAAGTATGCACGGCCAAGTAGCAAGTTAGTCAAGATGGTGGTAGATTGAACACACACGCAGACGACGGGGACGACCAAATTGAGATGGCACCAAACATGAAATGTGGAGCTCACTTTCTTCTTGATTCCTGCAAGTCATGCATTAAGCGAAGGTTGACTCGACTTGATCTTTTGGTCCAACCACTTTGTGTGATTGCGTGGATAGGCTATGCTTATCACTGCACAAAATATCTTGTTGCTTTCCTTCTCATCTCTCAGATATTATTGATTGGTTGATTGGTTGATTGGTTGATTGGTTAATTGATTGATTGATTGATTGATTGATTCTTTCATCTTTGCGGACGGACATCGGCCAAAGAGCGGTGCTTTGACCGGTTTACTGTATGTTGAATATTCAAAGGGATAAACGCATATACGGCCGAGTGAGTCCATTAGGATATTCGCACACACAGACGCGCACTGTTCATATCAGCTTTCTCTCTCTCTCTCTCTCTCTCTCTCTCTCTCTCTCTCTGTCTCTCTTTCTGTCTCTCTCTCACTCTCTACATACACGCAGACCAAATTTGCAACCATGAACGTCAAACCCCACAAACAGTCAATGAGCGAGCTCAAGCTTCGTAGACTCACAGAGCACAATCAGCGATTGAAAGAGGATCTCGAGCGCCCTCGTATCCGTGTTTCCGAGGCCAGCCAGAGGTATGTCAACCTTTCCCTACTCCTCACTTGCTTATTTGACACCTCATCCTCGTGTGACGCTGCCATATTCATCTCGGACCTACTTGCAAAAAAAACAACCTTCTTACTGACTTGTTTCTTCTGTTCTTACGTGTGTCCATGGCTTCTAGCTTGATCAACTACTGCAAGAGTACTCGTGACTACCTCGTGCCTTCCGTTTGGGGGCCTGTTGGTAAGAGTGAAGACCCTTATGCACCCGCTGGTGGAGGATGCAACTGCGTTGCTATGTAACTTGTCCTCTTCTCCTGCTCTTGCTCCTTTCATGTACCCGATTTCAACTTTCAGAAGCTTCTTTTTCGTACACTTATAGTATCGCGCATGCAGAAAGAGGCTTCCTATATCCCCTCATCAACCAACTGCTCACTCTCGTTTTTCTTAGTTTTTGCATGTCCTTTCTCGCATTCCGGTAATTTTGGTCTTGTCATTGGTCTAATTGGTTCATCCGCTGCGTGGGATTGTGGCATATATATATATACCGTATATATGTTGTGATACGACAAACATGTGAATCGAGATGAGGTGAATTGATCAAATCCGGGTGGGTATCGAGGTCGAGCGACTACTGTCATGAAGCCAAGCTAGTGAAAAAAACCTCCACGCTGCAACTGAGTTTTGTCCTCGCCGTTGATGATCACGAGCGCCGCCACAAATTTGTTTTATTTTGACACACTTCCATCATCAATTCCATGGTTCACGCAATAACAGCTCTCTCTCTTCATAAGCAAATCCCGAAGCTCGCTTCTTCAACTGTACTCCAAGACTCTAAAGATATTAAAAACAAAAACTCACAAAGCTTTTCAACAACAAACGTCCACAACGTAGCTCAGACGCCTGGGAGCAATCCTGTATCGATGAATTTGGCTTTAATATGACTCTGTCCGACTCCTTCTGGTCCTTCTCCCGGATTGCTGGATCTTGGACTCATTCAGCACCTCAATCAACCGCACCTTGCAGCAAAGTGGTGTTCACGCAACAACATATCGAAACTATCGGTGGAAGCAATCATGTCACTTTGTCACCTTCTCGAATGGATGATATGATAAAGGGCCATCCACGTCTGCCTGTGGAGATCGTGGTTCACATTGTGCTGTTCGCTGCTGCCGAAATAGTTTGCTCTGATCATGTAGAGACGCACTCTTATCGGCTACTGGGGCTGGCACGAGTCAACAAGCCATGTCACCGAGCAATCGTCTCGCTGTATCTTCTTCCGCGTCTGAATCTATTTGGCTTTACTCAGATCCGTTCGTTCGCTGTTGCGCTAGACCAAGACCATCTCTACCTTCGAAATCTTGCTAATACTCGAGTTAAACACCTCATCATCCGTGCTAGAGGCTTGCGTTGCTTACAACACGGTTATGGACCAGCGCTCTTTGACGCCTCTCAAGCTCAAACTCATTTCGAGAAAAATCTTTTACCGTTTATTCGCATCATTCTATCCCACTGCAAATCAGTACAGAAGCTTGATATCGAAGGAGTACCTAAAGGATTGCAAAAAACTCTGGAAAATGCATCAAAACGGTTGGATGGATTTAGCTGTCTAATGGGTCATTATGGTTCCGAGTTAGAGCGCAACTTTTGGAAATCGTCAAGGTGGACCAAACTCAACCAACTTCAATTACATGGTCCGAGGTTTCGTTTCACCACCACCACAGCTAGCGTTTTGTCACACTTGCCACACTTAAAGAAACTTGCGCTAGTGGTGCCGATGATCGTCTGCACGTCTATAGATGACACTGCACATGATATAGGTATAGAGATGGATTTGACACGTCGTAACAATCCGTTACAAATCCTTGTCGATCGTATGCCAAATTTGCAACATTTGCTACTGGTTGGACATGAAGAGAAAGATTACGTTGGTTATACTGAAAAGTATCGCAATCATCTGCGTTCATTACGTCAACCTCGTCTTTCTACCAATCGAGTCAATGTCGAGTTGGTCACAGTTATTCGCAAATACACTCATACGCATGTGGAAACGGATGCAATTTCGAGCAAGAGAGTACATCCCAGTAAGGTTTCTGCATGGATGATGACTCGCTCTCAGCACGATCTGCAGTGGTTCAATCAAAAGTCAGAGGCACCTACAAACGTGGATGAAGAGCTAGATTTTTGGATAGAGAGATTTGAAATTTCTCAACATCCTTCAAACCTTTCATCCACAGTTGACACAACCACAGCACTTATGAACAGGATACCAAGCTATCATCCACAACACCAATCCACGCAACAACAGCATAGGGTTGTGGATATTATCGAAGCGGCGGATATGCTCGACAATAACGACGACGACGACGAGGAGGAGGAGGATGGGGTTTTTGACGAGTCAGGTTGAAAAACGTATTTACAGTACATCATGTATCTAGATGGTTGAATCTTGTGTTTGGAATCGAATCACAGGGTCACTAACTCGATCGATGCTATATAGCTTTGAGCTTTTCAATGGATAGCGTGACGAAACGTATAAGAAACACACATCTCGGTTATGATCGTAGTAGTGAGTCTGAACCCGATGATCCGGAAAGCTTCACTGTAACATGGCCAGAAAATAATTCACTTGAAAAGTGAGTGCGATTTCACCTGAATCTAGGAGAACCTGATATTAATAATAAATAAATCTATGTTCCGACCATCCGCCTTTGTGATCAATAATACTCGATATGCATTTCTCTCTATCTTCATCCCCAATCCTTTATGCTTCATCACAACCATTCTTCACCCATACAGATTCTCTCGATAGATTACATAGACCGTCCAAAAAATAAATAAAAAATGGGTAGCGTCAACATCACAAACCTACCCGAGCCGTTTGGTTCGGCTGTGCAAGCCATTCGAGCTACTGTTCCCGTCGAGCTTGCTTCTCCTAAATGGGGTATCATCTGGTACGTTTTTCTTTTCTTTCCCCACTTTAAAGCCGCTGCTTTCTGTTTCTCGAAAACTAACACCTACATTTGGTTTACGTTGTACTTGTCTGATTTGTGCAGCGGATCAGGTTTGTCCGGACTGGCCAACTCGTTAGAAAGTTCAGTGCATGTGCCGTATACCTCGATTCCTGGATTCTCGGAAAGTACTGTTGAAGGTCACAAGTCATCGCTCGCATTCGGTTTCATCACATCTGATTCTATCAAGGTTCCCGTCGTTGCATGTCTTGGTCGATTTCATACTTACGAAGGTCATTCTGCAGCTGCTTGCGTCTTCCCAACTCGAGTTATGAAACTTTTGGGTGTTACCCATCTCATCGTTACCAATGCTGCTGGTGGTTTGGCAGATTCTTTCCAAGTAGGAACCATTATGGCTATTCACGATCATATTTCACTTCCTACTTTAACATCGATGAATCCGCTTATTGGTGCTAACTTGTCTGCGCTTGGACCACGATTCCCACCACTTTCCAACGCTTACGATTTGGAGTTGAGACTATCGCTTTATCGTGCAGCGCAGAAATTAGGTTTGACCGATTCGATCCAATCCGGAACATATGCGTACGTTTTGGGTCCATCGTACGAATCTCGTGCAGATGCAAGGTTTTTAAAATCAGTAGGAGCCGATGCAGTGGGAATGTCAACCGTCCCCGAAGTGATTGCTGCTACCCATGCCGGTATGAAAGTACTAGCAATCAGTCTTATTACAAACAAAGTGGTTCTCAAACCTTACTTTGATTTTCAAAAAGCTCTCAAAGCAGAAGAAAACGGTGGAGAAAACGTGGAAACCTTAGTGAAAAACACATTGGAAAAGGATGTAGCAGAAGCAGCAAATCATCAAGAAGTGTTGGAAGCAGGTGCAAAACGTGCACAAGACATGACAAACTTGGTGGCACAAGTGGTATGTGGAACAAATGTCTAATTTCAAATCAACTATCATAATAAACACCCCACATGCAAAAGAAATCTCCCTGTACACGCAAACATAAAAGAAACACATTTTCAAGACGAATCCAGTTTTAGATGACATTTGTCCAATCGTTTCATATCAAGATAGAATTTGAAACTTGATCCTTTTTTCTCTGCTAACTGCATACAGTACAGTAAAAAGTACGCATACATTATGTTTGGATCCAGATCCCCATGTTCTGCCATCTTTGTTGCAAACCAGAACCAAAAAAACAAAATTTTATCTCAATCCAAACTCATCGTCTAACCTCCACCCCACATCCGCTAGCAAGTCCCAACCTTGACCACATGCACAATACAACCGCACTACAATCTTGGCAAAACTTCCTCGGGCAAAGCGATGATCCTCAGCGCTTACAAGAGTATGAGCCTCTCCGCATCGTTCAAAGTGAGAAAGGAGTGCACAAGAGCTTGTTTGATGCGTGGTATAGGATACAGCCGTTTTCAAGCCCCATTGCATTGAATGCGGTGAAATCACATTGAAAGTGTACAAGGACCACGGCGATTACAAACTGGGCAGACTAGGATCGCACGCCAGCGGGTGGAGCAGTTTGCAATGGCACGCTTGTCGTCGTCGGGGACATTGCTGCTGCTGCTGCTGCTGTTGGTGGTGCCGACGAAGCCGGTTGTGATGATGTGGCACCACTTGACCCCGCTGCTGCGTATGCTGGTGTATGAGTCTGCTCAACTGGTACCGGTACCGTTCTTCTGAAAAAAGCCGCAGCTCCCGGTGTAGCAATCCCACCTGCACTCTCGACCTTTTCCAACCTCTCGATCTGACCATCCCGCACCTTATCCTGCCATTTCTGCAATTTGCTCGTCTCGTGCACCGGGAATCCAAAGATCCTGGGGCGGTATCTTTCCACTTTGGCGGCGGCAGCTGCTGTAGAATTGGCGGGTGTGGTGTTTTGCGCTGCTGCGCTTCCTGCCGCTGCGGCTACGGCTGAAGACGATGCTGCTGTACCGGGGAGGACCGAAGCGTTGCCTGCACCAGGGATGGACACGATGGAATCATCGACATCTGCCTGTTCCACATGTGCTCCGCGTACGTCCGAACGATGCTGCGAGGTTCCACTGAGCAAGAAAGGGGATTGCGATGAGGGAGATTTGGAAGGAAGCACGTTGGGATACACCATGAACAGCATGTGAGGGAATGTGGAGCCAAAGAATGCACCGTCAATGGTTCCATGTCGGCTGCTCTTGGGCGAGTAAATGTCTTCACAACGAGGGCAAAACAGCTTGACAGCTTTCTGGAAAGGATTGTCGCTTAAGCCAACTGGAAGCAAAGGTTGTTGGTAACAGAGGACACGCGGACATCGGCCAAAGTCTGCGCGTTTGTACTTTTCGAGCATCTTTGCCAAGCCGCGGGTCGTGATGATGTATCGAGCATGTACAAGACCATAGAGCAGCTTGGCCTGAGCTTCTACCGAGTCCCTGATGGAATCAGACAGGTCATCTTCGAGCGAATCAGTGATGAGATCGAGAGCTTGTGGGTAGTGTTGGACTTCGGCGTTTAGACCAGTGAGATTGAAGCGATCCAGAATGTAATCTTCGTCTACTTCGCAAAAGTATTCATTGCCTTTGGTGGAGAGGAACCATGTGACCCAAGAGTTGGCTGCGTAGTCCGAGGATGCTTCGGTAAGATCGTCCACTGTTGTACCAAACAAAACGTGAAAGATCAAGTGAGTATGGGGAGCAAGTTGGATGAAGCGGTTTTGTGCCAAGACACTTACTCATTTTGCAGAAAGAGGTGAGGTGCGCCTGATTGCTGCGAGTGGAGAGTGGAGCTGGTGGGTTCAAGGGTATAGAGAGGGGATGCGTAATGTGCAATTTTAGAGCGTTTCAAGTCCTATGTACGGCCAAAACACTTGTCGCAGGAGCCAAGAATGCTACGTGGTTTGCGTGACAGCAAAATCAAGCTGCGCAAGTGACGGTTCAAACCCGAGTGATGACTGATGTATCGGAGAAGCGTCCCGATATGTTGTATTTCTAGTTTGAATCGATAAAAGCACTGGGCTGAAGGATGGGTATGTGCTGAAACTCAAACGACTGAGCGCTAGAAACGCAATTGATACAGCAAAGGCTAGGTATCAAGAGAATGTTGCGAGACTATTGCACCCTGAGGGTTTGCCCACTGAAGATGGTGCGTTGGGTGTAAATTTGGTATCGAGGCAAAGTAGGGGAGGCGATGATGGTTAAAAAGTCGGAAACGATGCCGACCTGAATAAAGTGGTCTTGAATGCTGAACGTTGAAATTTGCTGCCAAGCTCTGGTGGATCGTGATACAGAAGTAGCCCACAGTCACGGTAGTGAGCATATTCCGGGTCCGCCGATTCCTGAAACAGCGAAAGAGGGCAGCAACCTAGCACACGGCGAAGTTGAAAATTGCAGCATTTTGCATTTTAGTTGTGATCAGACCTCGCTCACAAACACGTTCTAGCACGCGACTCTTGCGCTGACTTTGTGACTCGATCGATCGGGCCCTGGTTTCTCAGCTCTCTACACCCGATGAGTATGTATCTCGAAAGAAATCGCTAACCAGAAGAAAACGTGGATTCGAAAATTGGTCGCACATTTGGCCGGTCAAATTCTTGAAAAAGAGAGAGAGGGAGAGAGAGAGAGAGAGTGGGGAGAGATTTGAGTCGGGGACCTTTCCTTGACCCCAACAGACACGCTTTCTCCGCTCAAAAGACAGACGGCGGATCGACCGTTGGTGCTTGCTGTGCCTGCAGCGTCCGTGCGGAATAGATCGGCAGCTCGTCTTTGACCGCCATATGTATTCTGTGTGTCGCAGAGCGCAATGAAAAAGGCAGCCGCCGTCGCCGCTAAAGGCCATGCTGCACACTTGCCTTTATTCGACTTATGTGTCCATCATAACTCGAGTGCTCTGCCAAGTATGTACTTGACAACGACTAGCACTTAAGCGTTGAAGTCACTGCTTGCTCATGACACAGTAGTCTCGATCAATGCCGGCACTTGTTTTCCGCAATACCTTGATTTCATTTATTTACAAGATTTCGTTGCATCGATAAAAACCATAACGCTCGCTGGCCTATGTGCTACTGATCACATCATGCTTTTTGACAGGATATCATGAAGACTTTGGCTGTCAGGTCCTCCTCACCGCCATCGTTTGATCCGATCGCGCTCAGGTGACGTTGTCGGATCATCCCGATCATGTACAATCTTGTGCTTACAACGACGAGATAGTCGTGGGGGGGTCGGAGTCTTTCCGTGGATTAGCACAGACAAAAATCGCGTTGTTGGGAATTGAACCACAAGTGGCCGAACAAAGGCCGAGATAGAGTATAAAGTAAATAAATTTACAGTAGCAGTCAAGTCGAGCATACGAACTACACTCGACTCAATCCGATAATTCAAGGCACAAACACAAGAAATAATAATAATCAAAAATAATCAAGATATTACTCAAAAATTTGTATTGGGTCATAATAAAAATAGCCTTGAAATTTGACTGGTCTGCTACCACATTTCTTGGTTTTCAAATTTGACCGACCTCCCAATCTGCCAGGTTCGGATAGCAACATCGATACTAGATTGGCCAGATGGATGCGAAGAAAAATTACGTGGTTGCAGCTCAGTCTCTTTTTCTCGTCACCTGGTTCGCATTTGTTTTTTGTGTCGCTCGCTGCCTGAGTTTTCTTTGGTTTCTTTTTTGGCCGTGGGGGCGTGTGCGCGAGATGCTGGGCTGGCTGGCTGAGTTGTGTGTTGCTTTGGTTCTGGCAGAGTTGCTGCGTGGCTTCTATCCTAACCTCACTTTTTCTCTTTGGGAAGAAGTTCAGCACGCTCATCATCATCATCAGTATCGCGCTGCTCTCCACCCTTTGTCGCCCTTCTCACTCCATCCATCTCTCGTCACCTACTCCGATCTCTACCACACAAAAATGGCCGCTGCTCGCTCCGCCTTCGCCTCTTTGGCTCGCGTACAGGCTGCCAACCGCACCGGTCTTCGCTCTCTTTCCACCTCTACCGCAACCAAGCAACCCTCTCGTCTTCTCGAAAAGTCGTCGCCCGTCGCCTCTTCCTCCCGTCTCACAACCAGCCCTACCAGTCTGGCTGCTTTCGCTCGCAATGCCTCCACCGATGGCAAACCTCAGGAGCTTACCGTCCGTGACGCACTGAACTCAGCCATGGAGGAGGAGATGCTCCGCGACGATAAGGTCTTTATCCTAGGTGAGGAGGTCGCTCGCTACAACGGTGCTTACAAGGTCACCCGTGGCTTGCTCGACAAGTTCGGTGAGAAGCGAGTCATCGATACCCCCATCACCGAGTCGGGTTTCGCCGGTCTGGCCGTCGGTGCAGCTCTCAGCGGATTGCGTCCCATTTGCGAGTTCATGACCTTCAACTTTGCCATGCAGGCCATCGATCAGATCATCAACTCCGGTGCCAAGACCTACTACATGAGCGGTGGCAACGTCCCCTGCCCCATCGTCTTCCGTGGTCCCAACGGTGCCGCCGCCGGTGTCGGTGCCCAGCACTCGCAGGATTACGCCGCATGGTACGGTCAGATTCCCGGTCTCAAGACCATCTCCCCCTGGTCTGCTGAGGACTGCCGTGGTTTGCTCAAGAGCGCGATCCGTGACCCGAATCCCGTCGTCTTCCTCGAAAACGAGATCCTTTACGGTCAAATCTTCCAGATTTCTCAGGAGGCTCTCTCGGACGACTTCACCATCCCCATCGGAAAGGCCAAGATCGAACGACCAGGAAAGGACATCACCATTGTTTCTCACTCGATCGGTATGAACTACGCCATGGAGGCCGCCGAGATCCTTAAGAAGGAGGAAGGCGTCGAGGCCGAGGTGATCAACCTTCGCACCATCGCTCCCATGGATGTCGACACCATCATCGACTCGGTCAAGAAGACCAACCGCATCGTTACTGTCGAGTCCGGTTTCCCTCAGTTCTCGGTCGGTGCCGAAATCGCTGCCACTGTCAACGACTTTGCCTTTGACCACCTCGACGCTCCCGTGGAGAGGGTCACTGGTGCTGCCGTCCCCACCCCTTACGCACAGAACTTGGAGAAGCTCTCGTTCCCCGACACTGCTATTGTCGTTCGTGCTGCTAAGCGCGCTCTCTACAAGTGAATGTGCCGAGCTTCACTTTGAGTCAGCAATCCTTGTCCCCTTAGAGCTGGTTCGGCGATGGCTCACATGCGACACGGCATCGTAGCCCTATCTTGACTGGTCGAGCATGTTTGCGTTGATCAGCTGTGCCGCCCTGCCACGTGCATGACTTGCGATCGTACCCAACTAGCATCTCATCATCCTTTGTACCCTTTGTACTGGTTCCTCAGATATGTAAATTGACTTTTATTTAGGTTTGATTCCAACAGCCTTCTCGTGTTCGTCTTTTTCGCATGTGCTTCAGCTTTACGTGCCTTGGATGTGCTGCGGGTGCACCCCACACCCCTGCGCGACGTTTTTTGGTGTGTAAGGTCGGCTGTCAGACTCAGGGATGAGGAGTTGGACTGCGAGGTTGCGGGGGTGAAGGATAAGCTACTTTTCTAGGGTCGGATTACGGTTGCGTCACCATTCTGTAGCGATCGGATGACTCTGTCTGTTAGCATCCCGATTTGATTGGTTTATCCGAGGCATTGTACAGGTTGTTTAACTCGACCCCGCTTCGTTTTGATCAAGTTAACGCTATTATTGTTGTGACAATGAATAAAGACCTAGTAGAAAACCCTTACTGCCAGCGATTGTTGAATTTCGCTGCGTTTGCAAATGGAATAGGATGAAAGAATTTGGAGGGTTACACTAAATTAGGCGAGGTGAACGATGTCCAAGGTAGTCAGCGGATAAACCCTTTTTTTCGGCTTGTTGGCAAAGATCGGTTTTTTATCGCTCACCATAAAGGAGACGGAATGCAAAATGAATACAGTAAACGTACAGTATGTCCAGATGGGTTCCGCGATTCCTTATGGCCCGCCGGCAGTGCGCAGGAATTTTTTTTAAAGAGAGCTGTCAAGATTTCAATATTTACGGTATATTCTTGACGTGTTGCGGTGGGAAATGGGCCAGCTCGTCGGAAATTTCGACGTTTTGTCAACATAAAATGTATCGAGAAGAGGTGTGCCTTTTTGGTGCTCCGCCCAGTCCCGTCCAATGCAGCAAATCGCAACTCATCCATCCACTCTGTCTCCTTCCATTCCTAGTCTAGCCATCTTCCCTTCACTAGCTTGATCAACTTTCAACAAGGATCGAATGCTGTATTGTAATACTAACTTGACCACGGCATTCGCAATTGTGCAATGAAATTCAATACAGAGTTCGCCTGAATTTCTCCGATTTCCTCATCTTCTTTAGTTGGATTCGCTCAAGGGAGGGTTGCCAATCTACTCTCTTTGCAAGGCTGACTCTTCTTCACCGGTATCCAAGTTCGTTGGCAAGACCCAAGGCTGCCATGAGCTGCATGTCCTATCTCGATTCTCATGTCGAATCCCGTTCCCGACTTGAGCAAGAGAGTCCAAATTATCGGAATCAGGCTACATGGTAGTTTTCAACTACTCTTGTTGGGTTTATCCTGACTCGGTGGCATGTTTTAAAATCACAACCAAACAAGCTCATAAAACGATGCAAGCATCGCCTCGCTGTCAGTAGTAAGTATGAAGAACATGGCAAGAATATATCAAAGGTATCGAGATAGCATGAATCAAAGCCTAGGCATCGTCAAGAGCGCAATGTAGATGCTCATCTCTGACGGCTAAGCATCAACACCTTTGTCTCGACATGAGAACGATGAACCAAACAAAAAGAAACAATCGTGAGAGAAGCGCTGCTGTCAGGGAGTGACGGTCGGGAAAGTCTAGATAGTTCCTGACCGCGTTGAACGGTGGCCGGTGCCTGAATCTACTGCTGCCTCTCTCTTCCACCATATTTGTCAGACACTGCATCGGAATAATATGCATTCCCACACTATTTGTCCGTGGTGCTCAATGGTGGAGACCACTCCCTCCCTCACCTATCGATCCCTTCTTCTCGCTCAGGTTCATGCACCTTCTCCCTCCCCGCTTGGTGGGGCATGTCCCCTCTCCAAGAGACAAGGGAAATAACAACCTTATCCCGTGCGTTGCGGTGTGATTGACTCGAGAATTGCAGGCAACAGGTTCAAAGAGAGAGAGAGCGATGGAGTAAATGAACCTTTAAACCCCTTTCGTGTAGATGGTAGATTAGGGTTGTGGATAGCTTCCCACGCCTATCATCGTGTAGTAGATGAAGCACGATCAATGCCATCGCTCCCGTCAAGTGTCCCGCAATAACCTATCTTACACCTGGATTCAAAAAGTATATAATCCGAGCGGATCTTACCCTCTCTTGGTATCTTCGCAAGCTCATCTCAATCCACTTCATACCACCTCTTCTCCTCCTAGGCCTACTGCTTCGAGCCGGTCTCATCGCAAAGTCAAGGGCTTCCCTTTTTGTTTTTAACAATGTCATCCACTAGCCAAGTCAACACATCGCTCTCCGCTCCTCCCGCGCCCATCTTGATGCACCTCTCTCCCGCCTCGCTTGAACAAGTATCGAAGCTCATCACGCAAAAAGTCACGGTGGAAACACCTTACTTTTTTCCTATCGCGTTCATTAGTCTTTTCTTCATCCTTTACCTCCTCGCTTCTCTCCTACATAATCTCGTCCTACCCTTGACCCTTCGTCGTCAATGGTCTAGCATCAAATCCGAACATAGGCGCACTATGGTGATTTACATCTTACAGATCTTGTTCACCAGTACAGC
Organism: Melanopsichium pennsylvanicum; assembly: GCA_900208305.1. Lineage (NCBI taxonomy): Eukaryota > Fungi > Basidiomycota > Ustilaginomycetes > Ustilaginales > Melanopsichium > Melanopsichium pennsylvanicum. Next base: position 105,567 of record OAPG01000021.1, read on the forward strand.
TTTGATCCTTCAACTTTCGGTGCTACCCTTGCTTAATCTCAACTTCAGCGTGGTACGACTCAACGTGCTTCGCGCTTCTGCGTGTCTTCTCGCGGCGCTGTACCTCTTCGAGTTGGTGTACAGGTATCGAATGACGTATCCTATGATCTTTCATCATTTGATTACTTGTTTTGCCATGTCACTTTCGTTGGTTATGCTCGAGAGACTTTCGGATCCATCCTATGCTTTAACCGGTCTTTTATGGATTTTTCAAGCCACCACCGAGCAGACGGTATTCGCAGCTTTGTTCATGTATCGTCTCAGCGCACCCGTTAGAATCCTTGGTCCTCTTTTCGGTTTTTCTGCAATTCAGAGCTTGGTTTTCAAGTTCGCTAGCATTGCTGCAACGATTTGGGTTTGGGTGAAATACCAAAAACCTGCTTCCGCACCATTGTACTATGCTTGGGATGCGCTTTACTGGATTTGCACGGTTGGTTTAGCTTTCACACAAGTATGGGGAGCTTGGGTAGTTTGGAACATGGGAAATTCTTTGGAAAAGCGCTACAAACAGAAACAGGAGCAAGAACAGGATCATCAAGTCTCAAACCTTACCCCAGTCCTAACCATCTCCCATGGTCAATCATCGCAAGCGATAACAATCCAATCCAGTCGATCCGCTTCAAGCCAATTCACGCCAGATTTTGAAAAGCCAAACCCATCCGATCTCGAGAGTGGCGCCAAGATTTACGCTCAACGATAGAAGTATCAAGCACCAAACAAAGTGTTGCATAAACAGTAACAGTAAAGTACTGTAATTCATTCTACTTACTATATCGTATCAATACACCATCCTTGTGTTCCAATTAAAAAACATCTTTCATCCAATTCATTATCATACATTCCCACAAATAATCTCGCATGTATCTGATCTTGGTTTCTTCGTGGGCTTTCTTTCATCAATGTCACCTTGTTTCTCCCTATGATCAAGTGGGAATCGACGGCTGTTCAATCGTTCACAATGACTTGAGTGTGGGGGGTTATACTTCACTTTGTCCCCTTTAACCTTTTGTGTTTCGTTCAATTGCTTCGAGAGCATGCTCAATTTGTCCTGCAATTCGTCAACCTTCTTGATAAGCACTTGTCTGTTCACAGTCCTCGACTTGTCTTCACTCCAGGCTCTTATACACGTGTTCACCTGCCCCATCATCTTATCCAAGATCTGCAACAGTTCCAAGTGCGCTCCTACCATGTGTTTGTCTTTGCCACCATATCCTTTGCCGATGCATTTGCGCGTGGTAAAGATGCAGTAGTCACATTTGCCAGTGGTGGCGTCTCTGGATTTGCCATTATGTCGTGTACCTGCACCGTACGTGCAGTGCATCTGCTTTCTAGTGCATTCAACACATCCGGGGCTGTGAGGTATCATGCCAGTCTCCAAGGCATCGGAGAGGGAGGAAAACTGGGATCGAACGGAACCGACGACGCCTGGTGAAACCAGAAAGCGACGTTGGATTTGGACTGATTTTGTCTTGTTCTTTCGACCAGAGAATACAAGAAAAGGCGGTGAACGATGACTGTAGATCTTTGTGCCTGAAGCTGCCGCTGTGATGATGGCATTTGCCGACGGTCTCGTGCCAATGCTATCTTCAGGATTTGTGTCACCTATGCTCCGGTTTACGGATGTGCGGAGAGGTCAAGACGCCGTGTCGTTTTTGCTCGCGCTATTCGTCCGACAATCTTTTGCAGCGATCGTTGATGACGGTGAAAGACATCCTTCAGTGGGTCGTGAGTAAGGCTTCGCCTTTCGAAAGGGGCGACATTTTGAACGAAGCCTTTTGAATTGGGACCCAGATCGGAATCTCTCGATTGGCAGATCGAGCTGATAAGCTTTGAATTGGCGTTCTTTGATCTGAATCGACTTTATTGCGCTCGGCGATCTCCACCTGATCGTTCCCTCCGCCACCTTTTTCGCAAGCACTTCCTGTTCGAGTCACATGAAGTGTGGGCTAATGAATTCAGTAGATTTGAGGTGCTTCACACGCCATCTCTTGGCAACATCTGTGTAATCATCTGTATGGATCTCAATCCTTACGGATCCCGTTCTCCTTTGGAAAAGTGTGAGATCGCATCGTTCTGTATTCAGAAGGACGTAAATCTGCTCTTTATTCCTATAGCTTGACTGCTGCTGAAGGACGAAAAGGAGGAAAGCAACGACGAAGACAAGGCTGAGACCAAACGTACGCCAAGCTTGGGTACGATCAATTCCTCGGCAATGCGATGCATTCCGCTTACCCACAGAACCCACCATCTCACGATGCAACTACGACAATCTCGAATCATCCTTCCCACGGAGGAGCGCCCAAGACGTCGTAATTTGTAGCCACGGACAGGGCAGGCACCGAAATAGGTTTCGACCTTCGCAGGTTCGTCATGCGTGCTGCATATGAAATGGAAGAAGGAGCTTGTCTTGTAGTAAACTTACCCTCTTGAGCGTCGACGCACAAGACGCATAAATAGGCAGTAAGCTTTCCTGCATCGAATCGAATGAAGCATCCCAGTCCCCGTCACTTCCGTCAATAGGCTCCACTGTTAGCCTTCGACATCGAGACTTCACCGTTAAGGCTCATTACAGAAGTTGCTAAAGGTCTCGACGTTTCCTTTCAGCTTACATCGAGCATGAGAACATCAAGCCTGCTGCGTTCAAGCGTGATCGCTGCGGCTGTGGCTGTCTTGTGTGCTTTACGCGGACGTGCAGTTAATGGCTATAGAGGCCAAACCAGCTCTTCAAATTGGCCCGGGGAAGCCAGTTCTTCAAATTGGCAAGGGGAACCCAGCTCTTCAAACTGGCCGGGGACCCCTCCTGGCAGGTCAGAAATCGTGCCGGACAGTCTGCCTCCGCAGGACTACATCTACTTTCATGATGTCAACCGCATCGCCAGTTTACCAGTCAGTCTCAAAAAGAACTCGATTAAACACCCCAATCCCGACGTTCCTTTCTACAATAATCGAGAGCCTCTGTTCGGCATCGACACTAACGTGCCAATCATCGAGCAAGCACTGCGTGACTATGGGTCCGTCTACATTCTGGATCCAACATCGAAAACTGGACGGCAGATCATTTATAATCATGAAGCTCGCAGTCTCGAACAGCAACCCATCTTGGAAAACCTAGACCAAATGTTCGACTTGTACAAGCTTGATCGCAACATCAACATCTTGTACAAGCACATGCGTTACAAGGACCCATTGCCAAGTTGGCCTCAGAAAATGCCTCTTACTGAACCAATTGAGCATCTGCCGCATGTAGAGGGCGTTCCCATCCTTCAAGAGGGATCTGACTCTCTAGGTCACATGCTGACCGCGACCAAGACCGGAAGGAAAGTGTTCTGGCACAGGCGACAATACCACCCCGATGTCTTGGTCGATGTGAGACAGAGCAGACCTGAATTAATGGCCAAGAAGGCTACGGATGAGGAAAAGCAAGCAATAGACGATGTTCTGGAGGCATACAACAAAGAAGAGGAACGATATGGCCAAGGAACGGCTTCAATCCTTCGGGGCAGCCCCATCCGGCTCAGCGAAGAAGATGCTGCTAATCGTGTCAAATTTACGTCATTGTACGAATATCCACGCTTCACGAAATATGTTGGTCGAAACCGGATGGTGAGCGCTCTCCAATCCCACGGTCATTATCGCCTGTACGTTTCCGGGAGACACGGACCGTACAAGGTGAAAGTCATGAATTCTCGCGACCCTCATGGCACTCGTATGAAAATCCAAATCGAGCCACTTTCCTCCGGTGAGAAACTCCAGGAATCAGCCGCTTCGAAACTTGGCCTAATTCGTCTGCCACGCGCCTAGGTCGTCATTATACACCATGCACAATGAGCTCTCGCTGCCGGTCATACTCTGTAGTTAGATCTCTGCACATTCATTGCTGCGTTTTGTGCTAGATCACCTACTGATATGCGATGGTGGTACAGTGAATAAGAAGGGGTTCGCGCAGCCGGCGATCGGATGTGGTTAGCAAGCATGAAGTTGTAGAATGAGAATCGAGTGAGAGAAAGATAAAAGATTCGTAATGACAAGGGAGGCAGCCACAGATGAAGTGAAAAAGGGTGTCAAAGCTGAGCATGCATAGCGATGCGACTGCACAGTGCGACGATCACTGTCAAGAGTGATGATATCGACAAGGTAATATTTCAGAGATGTTAGACCTAAACATGGACTTTGGCAAACAAAAGCGAAAATAGTTCGTACGAGAGCGTCTACACGGGCCGTGAGTCGGGACAGAGGGCGAAACTGCATGTGGCACAGGATGCGGTGGAATGCGCACCCGCGTGCATTTGGCAGCTGCTGCACCACAACCACAAAGTGGAACCTGGCTGTGTCACATTGTACCTTACACTCTTGCCTTAGCTCTTGACCGATCATCACATACGCCTTCATCCATCATCTGCTCCTCTTCAGCGTCATCTCATACCGCCACAGCACATCAGTGATCATATCTCTACAATACTCCCAAGCTCTCTTATTGCCAACATTAGTGGATTACAGCTCTCCGATAAACCTTGTCCTCGGTCCAGCTAAGCATCTGACTACATCGGTAGCAGCGCTTTTCAGGACTTGCTTTTTCTAGGGGACTAGCGCGCTCCAATTGTTACAACAGGAAACGTGCCAATCCGTCAAGCTCTTCAAACCAGTTCGATATCCACCAGTCATAAGCCAACGGGTACACGCATATCACAATGTCCAACGCTCCAGGTGCAAGCACAGCCGAGTTCGGCCAGCCGCTCAGAAAGTTCAAGGTAAGCCTCGAGTCAGTTGGCACTATCGATAGCGATTGCAAAGTAAAGCAGCTCTGAAGGTCGAGCATGGTCTGACATTACATCTTTGCTCTTGATCGGTTTGAATACGACGCAACGATGTTGTTCCATGACGACTCGCAGCTGGTCTTCTTGGGCGAACAATCTGTTGGAAAGACGTCGTTGATCACACGCTTCATGTACGACACTTTCGATAATACCTACCAGGCAACTATCGGCATCGACTTTCTCTCGAAAACTATGTACCTCGAAGACAGGACAGTACGACTTCAGCTTTGGGATACCGCAGGGCAGGTAGGTTCGCCGTTAATTGTCAAGGCATGCTTTCCTGGCCCAATGGAATTGCTGACTTGGTTTCCCGTCTTTGCATTGTACAGGAACGCTTTCGCTCGCTCATCCCATCATACATCCGCGACTCTTCGGTAGCAGTAGTTGTGTATGACATTACGAGTAGGTATCCAGCAAGGAGCGAGCAAGGCCAAGAATTGCTCTGTAGGGTTGCATGCAGTTCACCTGCTTACGCCTGTATTCAATCTATACCGCTTTCTTTGCGCTTGTACAGACCGAGCATCGTTTCAGAACACGTCGAAATGGGTCGAGGATGTGCGAGCAGAGCGTGGTAACGACGTCATCATCGTGCTCGTGGGCAACAAGACAGATCTCAGCGACAAGAGGTATGCATCAGCCCCGATCTCATCGCATCATCAACCAAACCAACGCGCTTACTAAATCAACTCTGACACCAACCCCTCTGTATAACCTAACAATATTGTGAATTTTGCAGGCAAGTGACAACGGAAGAAGCCGAAAAGAAGGCTCAAGAGTTCAATGTCATGTTTATCGAGACATCTGCCAAGGCAGGCCACAATGTCAAGGTGCTCTTCAAAAAGATCGCACAGGCTCTGCCAGGTATGGACAAGGACGCGGATGCGGCGAATGGCGGTGCCACTGCTAACAAGAGTAAGTGTCACCCAAGTGCACAGTTGTCTGTATCCCGAATACAAAAGAAAAAGCTTACTAACGAAAAGACCCAATTAATTATCCTTACGACATTGTCTAGACATCGATGTGACAGCCGCACCAGCACAAACGACAATGGAGGACGGATCTTCGTGCAAGTGTTGATTGGCGCGAACCAGAGCCACAGCCTTGTCGGTGCTATCACCAAAAACTCGTTTAATACATTGCACGGAAAGAGCAGCTTGTTGATCAGGGCTCACCCCATGTAATAATTAATTGTTGCACTGCTGATCCGGCCAAGGCGCTGATGATGTGGTTCAACGATTCAGCGCATTCAGCCTAGAACCAATATTAAATTTTTGTCACCGCCTTTACACGAAACCAGCTTCTTGGCAGAGTCGTTGAGGAAATGGGTGACAATAGCACGGAAAGCGGTTGCGCATGTCCAACAAGATGATCGCGTGTTCGACGACGTTGGGAAGGCTTTCTTCTGGATGCAGGGGGAGCAGCTCCACAGCTCCAAAAAAAGTATGACCTTTGACGTCAGATTGACGAAAATTGTGAGGCGACCCAAGGCACTTTCACCTTTCACCTTTCACGCCCTTTCTTCCAACTCAGGTTCAATTCAGGAAGCGCTCTTCATCTGTGCGAAAGTGCGATGAACTGTTTCTTCTCCACACAAAATCACAGACCACCTTCTCTCTCTTTCTCCTTTTTTCATTCTCGTCTTGGCCTGACCGCACACACACAAAAACAAACACAAAACACAAAAACTCTATATTCACAAAGTTGGCCTTCAATCGGCTTTCCCCGCATCCTGTTTGTCCTCACCATCACCACTCCCTTTCCTCCTCCTGATACTATCCTTTGTACCAGCATCATACTAAATCAAAAACCCAACTTAATCAACAACAGCTCTGGTTAGACATCCAGGTTTATCGCCATGGACAGCCTAGACCTACCCACCCACCAGCTCATCCTGGACGGCTTGGCTCAGAACCTCGCTCACGACATTTCCAACATTCCTTCAGCTCGATCCCACGTTCGTAGCCTTTTCGCTCAAACAGCCACCACCAGCAAGGTCACAGTCGGTTCCAAGCCCTTTCTCTCCGCTTCAGCTGCTCGCACTCAGATCAGCCTTGCTCTCTTTGCTTCCAGCATCTCTTCCGCCTCGCGATCCACACAGCACACCACCGACATCAAAAATGATGAGCACCTCGGACCCGTGCTTGATGACCTTGAGCATCTGCTTCGTCAGCTCACCCTGGTTGATTTTGATCACCAGATGAGCTGGTCCAATCATCCGCTCCCCGACCAGCTTGCCTATGCACTCGTCACCAGCTTCTTGAACGTCTCGCTCAACGCTCCTCAGCACCGTTCTCGATGCGTTGATGCCATCATCCACCTCGCCAGCAAACTAAGCGATGCCCTGAGTGCTACCACCAGTGATGCTCACACCGTCATCGTTAAGCTCGCTCCGCTCTTTAACGGTCTTCACCGCGCAATCGCCTCCACCACTTTCGCTTGGAAGCTGCAAGAATTTGCACGTCTCGCCGACGTCCTCAACCCCATTCTCACCTCCACTCAGACTATCCGGCGACTCAACGAAGCTCTCCTGCTCCTCGACGACCAGGCCACCATACGCCAGCAGGCTGGCCGTGCCACTAGGCGAGCTCCCAAGGTGGCTACTGTCAGGCCAACCGACGACCAGTCCGACGCCAGTGTCGACACCTTCTTCTCTGGCGACGAAGATGAGGATGCTGATCTCATCCGTCCCGACGGTGGCTTCACTTTCTCCGAATCTAGCCTCACTGCTCAAGATGCACAGGATTACCGCATCTCTTTCCTCGCCAGGTACCGTCTCGCTGGTATCTCTCTCTCGGGTCACTACATCCTCTTGTCATCTATCGACATGCTCCAGACCACCTTGGCTCAAGCACTCGCTGTCAATGCTCGTCCTCCCATCAAAGACTTCTCCGACTTCCAAAAGACCCGCCTTGACCTCGACCGCATCGACCCTAGCCGCCAGTCTCAGGCAGACCGTTTCGACCTCGACTCGGAGCTTGCTCAAAGCGACCCCGCGCACAATCACAGCCGTGCCATCTTGGCTCCCGACACCACCAAGAAAGCTTGGAATTCGCTCCTCCGCTACTCAATCGAGCCCGATTTTGCCAAGACTGTTCCTCAACCTACAGCTGCCAACGGGTCTGCCAACGGCACGGCCAATAGTTCTAGCGGCATTCTCGCTGCAGTCACGGGTCTCGCGAGTGTCGACAAGTCGGCTGCTTTCGGCGATATTACGTCCGATCAGAATGCCAAGAACACGCTCAAGCACCTAGAAGAGACTCTGTACGCCGTCCTCCGCGCCAGCAACCGCAGTTTCCACGGCGTTCAGCGCTTCCTTCTCAGCGAGGGTCTCAGGAGCGCCGACGTCTTTCCCGAGCTTCACGTGCCCGAGATTCTGGCTGAGAGCTTGAAGCTGTCGGCTCTCTGCTCCGTCGCTCGCAGCCTCTCTGGTGGCGCCAACGTCGACAACAGCGTCTTTGTCCGCATTCGCTCGCTCCTTAGCGAGAGCGCTCCCGTCTATGACCCTCATGTTCAGGGTGCCGCCCTTCAGAGCGTTGGCGTGCTCGTCCGCAACAACAACTCGCTCGCTTTGCCCATGACTCGCGTGCTTCGTCACTTTGTCACTTCGCCCATCCCCATCTTCATGCCCAACGCTCGCGGCGTCAGCTCTCCCGTCCTTCTGGCTGCAGCTCGCTGCCTCGCCTCGTGCGTCACCATCGCTCCTGGCGATGACCTGGTCGTGTCGACCATGTACAATCTGCTCAACTACCTCGGTCGAGATGGTTCCGGCGGCCTAGGTGTCGGCGGTGTCGCGGGCAGTGGTGTTTCCGTCCGCAGCGGTGCTTCGCGTGCCATCACTGCCCGCGACAATGTCAATGGCATTTCCATGTCAGGCTCGCAGGCCAACATCTCTGCTCGGTCCGAGGACCAGCGCAGACTCATCAACCTCAGCACCATCACCGTCATCTCTCGTCTGGCGCTAGAGGTCGGAAAGCCTGATGTGACTGCACTCACCGTCTCGATGCTGCTCCAACGTCTGCGCAATGCTGACGTCTCGGCCGAGGCTGCCATTCTCGACAACCTTGTGCCCCTGGCACTGGCCGGTCCTCGTAGCGCCTACATCGACGTCGTTCGAGCTCTCTCTGCTGTCTCGAGAAGCGCCCTCACCGGTGGCGCCAACCGCCGTGCCGCCGTCGCCGTTGAGTCGGCTCAGCTCAAACTCGCTCGTGGTCTTGGTCGTCTCGACGAGAAGGATGAGCGCGACTCTTTCTCCGACGAAGAGAACGAAGCCACTGGAGGACGCAAGGAGATTTTCCTCATTGAGCTGCTCCAACTCTTTGCCGAGAAAGGCATGCAGCTTCAAACTGTAGCCTCTGCCAGCAAGGCCAGCAAGGAGGAGCTCGCCGAGCTCAACACCGATCTCGCTACGCTTCTACCTGCCATCGCTGCGGTGCTCGAGCACAGAGACATTCATCCCGAGGTGCAGCCAACCACTGAGATGGTCTCGCTCTTCCGCAACATGTGGTTCTTGTCCGTGCTGTTTGGTTTCGCTGCGCCATCAAACATTCGCAGCAGCGTCGCTGCGGATGGCTCCAGTCTGGCCAAGCCTGCTTCAGCCGCTGAAGCTCAGGCAGAGATCGTCGGACGCTCGCTCAGCTCCATCTCGCTCAAGACGCCTACGCTGGTGCCCGAGACTGCGCATAACTACCTCGAGAGCGACCTGGAATACAACTCGGTCCTCAAGCGCGAATTCACCAACCAGACCCTCGATGCGCAGCGCAAGGCCCTCGGCGCGGTCATCTCTACCCACGCTTCCGACGTTCGCTCGTTCAGCTACGCCCAAGTCACTTTCCTCTCGACCATCTACGATTTGGAGTGCCTCCGCTCCCGAATGGGCCGCCCCTCAATGGTACTTTCGTACTTCACCAACGAAGGCCTCAACAATAGTGCTCTCGTCGGTGCTATGCAGGCTATCGCAGACAAAGTCATCGACTTTTTCATCCGCGACCTTGGTTTGCAAGTGAACAAGCATTCGCTCGACCCACGTGTTGCGAGTGAGGTTAAGAATCTGATGCTCGGATGCTGCCACCGTGTCGCCAAGGTGCGGCAGGTGTCGCAAAGCATCCTCAACAAGCTCATCTACGCGCTCCCTTCCCTGCTGTGCGATCAGGACGTGGTGACGACTATGCTCGAGATCTTGACCCTTCTCAGGGATGGATGCGAGGCAGAGTTCAAGGACGAATTTGCGCCCACGTACCACTACGTTTCAGAGAGGGCCAACATCGAGTTTGACCTGTCCGACTCGTACACGCTGAGGAACGAGATCCTTTCGCACTTCCTGACCAAGTCCAGGGAGTACTTGTCGCTCATCATGACCTTGGCCCCATTGGAGCTGCAAGGAATTCTCGAGAGATATTTGGGTGCTTTCGACGACTCGATCTTGCCCGATCGCAGTGAGTTGGGCAAGAGCATCGCGCTCGAGTATGCAAGGAGCATGCCTGTGTCTGCTCGCAAAGAGCGTCTGCTGCCCACCTTGGGTGGTTGGCGTTCGGACGCGAGCAGCTCGTTCATCGGCGAGCTGTCTGCCAAGAGCACTTATCTTGGCGAGATGACGGGCATCCATCTTTCCTTGGCCAAAGGTCTGGTGGAGCTGTCCAAGGATCCCACCAACACCATGTCGCCTTCCTCGGTGGCCGAATGCCAAGCTCAGCTTGCTGCGCTCTCCAACGACGTCGGCAACAAGCGCAAAATTCTTCCCTTTGCCGAGCTCCGCAGGCTGTTGTACCGCACAGCAGCACTCGTCGTCGCCCTTCCCGAACCGGACTACGAGTTGCTCCACTTTATTGTCTCGATCCCCTTCCTCGTCTTCACTCCTGAAGCCATTTCGACGGCTTGCCAAGTATGGACATGGGTCATCGGAGCCCGACCCGAGGTGGAGACCAAGATTATGGTCGAGTTGACGATCGGATGGGCTATGACAGCTAAAGCTCGCAAAGGTATCTTCTCTTCCGCCCTTACTACCAAGCATCCGTTCTTGAGAAAGACCGAGATGGGAGCGTTTAACCGTGAAGAGGTTACCGCTGAGCAGGAACAGGCTGCGCGCTTGTTTAATCCTCATCTGAGTCTCATCCACCTGATCAGCAGTCGCTTCCAGGCGTTCCGATACAGGGATCCCACCATGGTGCTCGCCCTCGTCAGACTACTGCAGCACTCTGGAGTCGCGGTGGACAAGATGAGCACCCATCCTTTGGCGCGAGAAGCACGCTTCACCTTACTCAACTTTGGGTTCCGACTCATCCAGACGAGCCAGCTCGAAGGCTTGGTCGAACACCACCTTCGTGAGGCATTGTACAAGTTGGGTTACGGCTGGTTCTCGAGCAGCCCTCAGTGGTCCTTTGGTGGAAATCGACTTCAACTGAGCGCCGACATGCAGGTGCTGCAAGAGACACTCGATCTGCTGCAGAGAGATACCGTGCGTGCTGACCAGCATGTAACCAGCTTCTCTCCCTCGCTTTCTGCCATCCGCATGCCTGGCGGAGTGACGCTGCAGGAAGCGGTCAAGAGCTTTGACGACAAGAAGAAGCTTCTGCAGCTTCTGGTGGAGAACGAGTACTCGCGCCTGTCTGTGTGGGCCAACCCGCTCAATGCCAGCAACCGTGGCAGTGACTTTGTCGGTTCGCTCAGCAAGTCGATGAACGAGGCCAACTGGGCATCTCTTGTCGAGTGCGCTTGGCGTGTCTCGCCTGTGATTGCTTTGCAGCTTGGCTCGCGTTTCCAGTCCAAGACTCTGAAGGCAACTCTGGGCCATTTCGTCCGCAGTCAACCGTACAAGGTTGTCGGCCAGTCCACCGCGCTCAAGTATTTGCTCGAAGAACATCTCAAGCTAGCCAAGAAGGAATCGGCGGATCTCCGCTGGTTGCTCTACTGGGCACCCGTGTCGCCCGTGGAAGCCATCGACCTCTTCCAGCCCGAATACGAGAACCATCCTCTGTTGCTGCAGTACGCTATGCGTTCACTAGAACAACATCCAGTCGAACTCACCTTCTTCTACGTGCCCCAAGTGGTGCAAGCGCTTCGAACTGACGAGTTCGGCTACGTGGAACAGTTCATTTTCGAAACGTCCAAGATCTCGCAACTCTTCTGCCATCAGATTATTTGGAATATGAAGGCCAACTCGTACAAGGACGACAATGCGGAAGAGGAGGATGCGATGAAGCCTACGCTCGATCGGATGGTGGACAACATTGTGAATGCGCTGAGTGGTGAAGCGCAAGATTTCTACGAGAGAGAGTTTGGATTCTTCAACGAAGTGACTTCGATCTCTGGAAAGCTTAAACCGTACATCAAGAAATCCAAGCCCGAGAAGAAGGCCAAGATCGATGAAGAGATGGCCAAGATCAAGGTGGATCCGGGGGTGTATTTGCCATCGAATGCGGATGGAGTCGTGGTGGATTTGGATCGGAAGAGTGGACGACCTTTGCAGAGTCATGCCAAAGCTCCGTTTATGGCCACGTTCAAGGTTCATCGAGAGATTGTCAAGCCAGGGGATGAAGGAGATGAGAACACGCCGGCCAAGAAGACGGGGGTGGATGTTTGGCAAGCGGCGATTTTCAAAGTGGGTGATGATTGTAGGCAGGATGTGTTGGCGTTGCAGGTGATTGCCATGTTTAAGAATGTTTATACGACGGTGGGGATTGATCTGTACTTGAACCCTTATCGTGTCACGGCCACGGGTCCGGGATGCGGAGTGATTGATGTGGTACCTAATGCGACTTCGCGTGACGAGATGGGTAGGGCAAAGATCAACCATTTGCTCACATTTTTCATTGGCAAGTATGGAAATCCGGATTCGGTGGCGTTTCAAAAAGCTAGGATCAACTTTATCCAATCCATGGCAGCGTATTCGGTGGTATGTCACATTTTGCAAATTCGTGATAGGCATAACGGTAACATGATGATTGATGGTGATGGACATTTGGTTCACATTGATTTCGGATTCTTGTTCGACATTGGTCCAGGTGGAATGAGGTTTGAACCTTATTCGTTCAAGCTTTCGCATGAAATGATTGATGTTATGGGAGGACCTGATTCGCAAGGGTTTCGGATGTTTGAAGAGTTGGTGGTGAAGGCATTTTTGGCAGCGAGACCTTTTTGTGGAGAGATTGTGGATACGTGTAAGCTCATGTTGGGGACTGAATTGCCGAGTTTTAAAGGAATGGCGACGATTGATAGGTTGAAGGATAGGTTTAGGCCTGAATTGGGTGAGAGGGAGGCGGCTGTGCATGCACAGTGGTTGGTTAAGGATGCTTATGGGAATAGAAGGGCTGTTTTGTATGATAAATTGCAGGAGGTGACGAATGATATTCCTTTTGCTAGGTGAGGAGGAGGAGGAAAGGGTAAAAAAAAACATAATATTTATTAAATAAATACACACATTTTTTTTAACGTGTAATGTGATGGTTTCGATATTTTTTTTTCTTTTTTTCTCAAAACAATCTCGGAAAAAAAAAAAAGTGTGACCAGGACGGAAAGGAAGAAAGAAGCGAAACAATGTGGACTTGGACTAGGTTTCGATTGCGTGTACATGTACATGTGTATGTGTATGTGTATGTGTATGTGTATGTGTATGTTTTAGTCCCAAACGATGTCATTCCAAGCTGGGGTTAGCAACATATGATTGACAAAAAAAAAAAAAAAAAAAAAGTCCACGCGCATAGGCTCTGAAAACTTGCTTGCTTGAACGAACATCAAACTCGATCACAAACATGCAGGTCGTCTTGAGCTTTGTCATCCTTGTCTTTGTCCAGCAATCGTGAGTGCATTTTTTCGGGCACCCAACCATGTTACAAGCCCATTCCAGCATGCAAGACCCACGCTCTCTCGCTCAGGGACAAATCTCGAGAAAGCACAACAAAAGCGCTCAATCAGTTCCGACAAAAATTGATGAGGATATTTCATGCAAAGATAAAACAAAATGAAAAATTGGAGTTCGAAAAGAGAATTCAGAGTAAAGCGGAAATATGAAAGTGAATCTTAATGTCCGTGATATGGAAAAGTTCGGTCCAGAAGCGAAATTATGAGGCCGGGTTGGACCAGCCATAGGTCTGGAATCCACCACAGGGGTTGGAGAGGTTGTTGTAGAAATTGCGAATATTGCCACCCTTGCTTGGGTTGGGCATTGTGCCAGCCGCAATCATGTCAACATACGAGTAAAGCTGCATCAGAGAGTCCGACAATGCCAAGACCTGGAGCTTGGAGGTATTGGCCTTGAAGTTCCAGAAGATGGATCCGGCAGACCAGCCATACGTTGCAAGCTGCATCTGAAGGAAGGTCTGAGCGTAGCTGGACGAATTGGTGTTCTGAATGGCCGAGAATTCACCCATGAGAATGGGAATAGGGAACTGCGAACCGGCGGAACCGTATTCACAAACAGACGTCTGGATCTCGGTCTGGGTGGGTTCAGGGGTAGTGAACCATCCAGGGTAGGGGTGGTCCTCGTAGATGAGCATGTTGGGATTCTTGCCGGATACAAAGGAACGCCACTGGCTCATCTTTTGGAGAACAGTGCCGGGGGCGAAACCATTGTGGAAGGTCATGGGCACCTTGTATTGAACACAAGTCTGGTAAGCTCGCTCGTAATAGGATTGGGTGATCTCGAACCGGGTCTGGTTGAGGGACCAGTCATCGTTGACGATACGCGGCTCGTTGACAACGCCAACCGAGTTGATGATGGAGCTGTAGTTGCTGGTGGTGGCCCAGTCGAGGACGTTTTTGAGGAAAGAGTCGGATCGGTCCTGGTTGGTCTGGGAATACCACTCAATGTCGGTGGTGTTGTGGCCGGAAGACTGGTCGCCGTTCTGAGAGCCAGGCATTGCGTGCAAATCAAGCATGACGTACATGCCGCGCGAGTAGCACCACTGGAGCATCTTGTCGAGCTGGTTCTGGTACATGGACGTGTCGTTGAGATAAGGCTCGCCGGATACGGTTGGGATGAATGCCCAGAAAGGAATAGGAATACGGACAATATTGACACCGCTGTTTTGGAGAGTGTCCATGTCGGATTCGGTGACCCAGCTGTTCTGATGGTCGGAAAGCACGGAAGCGGCCTTGCTGCCGAGGATCTGAGTGAAGCGGTACTCGTCCCAGGCGTTGGCACCACCCTGTGCAACCATCCAGTCTTCAAGCTGCCATCGTTCCAGCACGAGCCACGAGCCAAGAGAGACGCCGTATGCCTTGGTGTTGGTGTCGGTCCAGTTGTACTGGGCGAAAGGTGTGATAGTGGTGGCAGCAGCAGGAGACGTGCTGGTGGTAGTGGCGGTTGCAGAACCACTGCTGGAGCCAGAGCTGCCCGATTTTGTGCTGCTGGTGTTGGCGGCAGCCGAGAGATTCTTGTTGTTGCCCTTGTTGGACTGCGAGACACCGACGCCGGCACCAACACCAGCGGCAACGAGAACGAGCAGTACGATCAAGCTGAAGAGAATGGGTCGGCGACGGATAAAGTTCTGACGCTTTTTGAGGGGGAGGCCACCTTCAAGAGCGGCGTTATTGGCAGGGTTAAAACCTTGACCACGGCGACCCTGGTACTGGTGTAGAGCGACAGCTCCATCTGCACCAGCAGCGGCGCCCCCTTCTTTGTTAAAGTAGTATGTGCTTGATCGTTCGGCAGTTCGACCATCTGTGGTTTGCAAGAGGGCCTGTGCTTGTGGAGTTTGGGCACCATCGCGATCGTACTTTTCAAAGTTGGTGGAGGCGACCGAATATCGACCGAAGCTTCCTAGTGTTCCTGGTGTGCCGGGACGGAGAGTCTGGAACTCTGTGTACTCGCCGGGAGGCGAGAAAGTAGGAGAGGCGGGGTCGGGGCTGTAGTAGGGGTCAGCAGCCGAGTTGGGCGAACGTGACCTTGCGCCTGACATCTTGTAGGTTTATGAACGGGGTGATGGATAGCGTGGAGGTGTGTAGACAAAAGCAAAAATGAGGGATGATATAGTGTACGGAATGAGGGAGCTGCAGTTACGCCTGACGTGTTTGGTTGATATGAAATCGAATGCTGCTGAGTCGTATAAGAAAGAGAGCGATAGTCGGTTCTGCAAATTATAGGATGATCGAAGAGACAAAGATGTTGCGGTAAGATCAAGGCCAAGAGTATAGGAAAGGATGTTCGAGCATCAAATGTCAGTGTAGGAAAGGAAAAAAGGGAATGAGGGTTTCGTAGTTAGGGTCAAAAGGATAAGGTGTGAGAAGAAGGGGACGGAGGTGAGGAAAGCGGGGAGGATGAGGTTAGCAAAGGATCGAGGGAGGAAGAGAGTGTAAGGGGAGACAAAAGTCGAGATGGATCTAAGGAAACGGACATTGATGGAAGGGTTTAACTGAAGCTTGGCATCGGTCAGGAGAGTGAGGGGAGGGCGACCAGAGTCGATCAGAGCGACGCAAGGACGCAGGGACGAGGAAATCGACACACAGGTTGGCGAACCGATGGTTGAGAAAAATGGCTTAGCTGACGAAGGCCTCAACAAATGAGAAGGCGGAGGAGCATGTCAACACAAAACAAGGGTAGAACCAAGCGACGGCTGCCAAACCGGCGTAATGGAAGCGGCCAAGATGAGTTCGGCAAATGATGGTCTCAGGAGCTGGTGAGAGGCGAGTTGGGTAGGACGTGGAGAAGCGACAAGAGAAAGAAGAGCACACAAGTTAATCCAAGCGAGGTGGTGATTTTGTCTTGAGAAACCCTGTGTGTCCTGTCGCGCAGTTCCGATGGAAGACGTGACTTGTTTTTCCTCACAATAACTAAACACTCTGAGAGATTTTGGTTATTCGAATACAAAACTAAATTTCGAGGGAAGCTTCATGAGCTCAACGCAGCAAGGAAAAAAAAAGGGGCAAGCCACCTGAAGAGACCACAGCGCGGGACGACGCGGGTCTATTCCGTCGCTTTACTTTTCTTTAATTTAATTTACTTGTCAAAAGCAATTTGCTCAACTTGAATGAATTTGTAGTCACACCAGATAGAGCAATACAATCACAATATAATGTGTGCCGACCAAGCATTTTCGACAAATATGAACTACAATAGGTACGAAAACAGCCACAGGAATGGGGATGTTTCGAGGGAATGGCTTGGCCCAAACCACAAAGAATGAATCATCATAATACGTGCGTGTAAAATGTATTGAAAAATAAGCTGATCAGCAAAAAAAAGAGGCACAAGTACGAGCGAATCGAGAGCCATGCTTGCAAAGAAAAAACTGAGGCCAAGTTTCAACCCGTTTCCTCCTATGTGTGTGCCTCTGTCTCTCTCTTAAGCGAGACTGAGCAGCGATCAAGATTTTCAAACAGCCGGCCCGAACATCCCAGACCACAAATTCATCCACACACCATTTCGCATGCATCGCAGTGTTTATTTTTGATTCTTGATTCTTTTTGGCTGCACCTCTTGGCAAATGTGGTCACTGCACAAATGTGTTGATCATTGCCGTGGTCAAGTCAGATTTCTCTACGTCCTGGGTGGCTTTAGTTGACTAGAGTAATTCACATGCGGATTGGAGTCACATTGTCACCCACGGGCCACGGGCCACGGGAACGAGCCAGTGTGGGTTTAGAGTGGCGTACACTACATGCAGCAACATTATACTCTTGGGTGTGGTTTTATAATAAGGAATACAAGCTGTTTCCGAGGTAGGCGATCGTGCCTGATCCGTTCTATTGAACTCATTTGGCACAGAAGCAGTCCTGTTTTCCAACCTCGCGGCCAAACATCTGCAAAGTACAATCTGCATTCGTAATATTGATGCACTCACAGCCACGCTTTCTGTCCTTTTCTCATCGCCAAACAACATTTAGTCTCTTAATGGGTTTTTAAATGCCCTGACGGAGTTCCGCGTCCGACTGTGCTTTAAATATGAAAAGAAATTAAATTTGCGCTGTCCTCTAATTCAAAAGTGGAGCCAAACTCGACACACGCCTCGTCGTAGCGGTCCAAACCAGATTTGATCGGTCGATCGCAACTCCACAAGAAGCGCAACCCATGATCCGCCGTGCCGTAAATGTGCAGGTGGTTGGTGGTTGTTGCTGCGATCCGTTTGAATGAAAAAGAGTGTAGCCTAAGCTCTGCCTATATCAAAGCCGGATGCCGAAGTTAGCCACCCAATTCACTCATCTTGTGTAGTGAAAAGGAAGCTGTCAATTCATGTTGCAAATCAAATCTAAAATGTTCCAAGAAAGAACAAAACAACAACATAAATACAGACCAGTCCAAGTACTGTAAACTTTCTTGACAGTGTGCTGTACACCCAAATTGCCATGCGATCATGCTTACCGACTGCTGCTTTTACTTTTGCAGTTGCAGTGCACCTTGACACACAATACAACAATCTGCAGGTGCCAGTTTAGAGCATTACTAAGGTTGGAGCTGCTGTTGCTTCTGCTCACATGTACATCTTGTATGGATCTGCATATCTTTGTTCCAGAACAAAATGCTGTCACATGCACAAACCCCCCTGTCACACAGTGTACTGTATCTACACATATTCTTTTGTCAAGCAAGAACCCAGTAGCATGGCTGATATCTGGCTGGCAATGACTGACATTTTACAAAACTGTGTTGGAAAATGCATCTCTCCATGCTAAGCCTGACAAGCAATTGACAGAATCACTTGACCACATCATGTCAATGCTAAGAGGGTCTCATATGCTCAATGCCAGCAACTCTGTGGGACTTCACCACCTTTGTCCCTGAACATGTAATGTGCATGACATTTGAGAACCTGCACAGAAACACTACTCTCAGCAATTGGCACTGCATAAGCTGTCATGGTTGCAATCATAGTCCTGTTCATTGTTGTAGCCTCAATCAGCTGCTTTCCATCAACAGAGGGTCAAGTATTGGCTAATTCAAGCCTGTTAGGCCTAACAAACTCTGTGAACGCAATCTGAAGTCTAACAACGCCTGGCAGCTTTTTCGATCTAACATGATAATAACGCAACTTTCTGTGCACGGACCTGCGCCTCCACCAAAAAGTGCCAGAGAAAGAAAGCAAACCACTGACTGTAAATTTGATGTACAGTAAATTTTACGGTACTCTTGCTGAAAGCTGTCATTGCTTTCAACTTTTCGGTCAAAAAACATCACCCTTGCTCTAGCTCCTCCTTGGACAATTGCGCCTATCTCCCACTTCAAGATGGCCACAACCTCCTGGCAACGCCGATATGAGCACGTCGACAGGCTTCTCGACAGACCTGGCCCGTCAACCGATCCATCCTTCGTCCCCGGCCCCGCTCCTAAGTCCTTCCTCCGCACGCAATGCAAGATTCTCGTCATCGGCGCGGGCGGTCTTGGCTGCGAGATTCTATCAAATCTCGCCCTGACCGGCTTCCGCGATATTCATATCATTGACATGGACACCATCGACGTCAGCAACCTCAATCGCCAGTTTCTCTTTCGCGAAAAAGACGTAGGTCGACCTAAAGCTGTGGTCGCCGCAGAATTCGTCACTTCTCGAGTGCCAGCTGTGACAATCTCACCTTATCACGGCAAAATTCAAGATAAAGATGATGAATACTACATGCAGTTCAACATGATCATCTGCGGACTGGACAGTGTCGAGGCGAGGAGATGGATCAATGCAACTCTAGTCAATATGGTCGATGATCAGAATCCCGAGTCATTGAAGCCTCTGATCGACGGTGGCACAGAGGGATTCAAGGGTCAAGCAAGGGTTATCTTACCCACAATCACTTCCTGCTACGAATGCAGTCTCGACATGCTCAACAAACAGACCACCTACCCGATTTGCACAATAGCAAACACGCCAAGATTGCCAGAACACTGCATCGAGTGGGCATCCGTGCTCGAATGGCCTCGTGTCTTCCGTGACAAGAAGCTCGACAACGACAATCCCGAGCACATCACTTGGCTTCTCAACCAAGCATCCACGCGAGCCGTCTCGTTTGGTATCACGGGCGTCACCTACACCTTGACCCAAGGCGTGGTCAAGAACATCATTCCCGCCATCGCCTCCACCAATGCCATTATTGCCAGTGCCTGCGTGCTGGAAGCGTTCAAGTTTGCTACCACTGCCGCTCCATATTTGAACAACTATATGATGTACAGCGGCAACGACAGCGTCTACACCTACACATTCGAGCACGAGAAGCGAGACGATTGCCCCGTCTGCGGAGGAGAAAGCAGGGAAATGATGTTTGGTGCAGACGATACGGTGGCCACTTTGATCGAGAAGCTCGGCGAGCTGCCAGACTTGCAAGTCAAGAAACCAAGTCTGGCTATCAATGCAAAGCCACTCTATTACCAGGCACCAAAGCAGTTGGAGGAGCTCACCAGACCCAATCTTGACAAGAAGATGTCAGATGTTTGTCACGACGGCCAAGAAATCACAGTCACAGATGCGCGGCTACCATTCACACTTGGCATCATTGTCAGATTCGGTTGAGTGCAAACAAAGACAAATCGAATCAAATCTTGCAGATTCAGGGTGCGATGGATGGTGTGAAGATCCTTGCAAGTGCAGCGTCCGATGTTGCCCTGGAACAGAGAGGTTGCGAGAATGAGAAAGTTGAGCCTACGTGTGAGTGTTTACACAATCAAAGTCCTTGCTTCGAAGTACAAGCTTACTTACATGGATCGACCATCATGTCCGACGCCAGCTACCCAGTCAACCGTCCACTTGCCTCGGACGCCAATTTTGGCCGCCATCTGGTCCAAGTGGAGTTGATAGTTTTGAGCGCGTTCAACTCGATTCGCCCCTAAAATGTCCGATGCAGCAGCTCGTTCGATCAGGATCCATTACTGCTCCGAATCGAAACAGAAAAAATATAGTGATAACAACCTACCTTGGGCCATAGCTTGAGCTCTCTCGTCTCCCATGCCTACGTCTGCGCTGCCGTGTATAAAGTGTACCTGTCGCTCACGCAGAAAGCGATCGATGAAACTTTGAGCACCCAAATCGATTCCAGGATATGTATACATCTTTTCCGAGAGGCCTTCGAAGCCGTCTACCCGGCACAAACCAGGTTTCAAGTCATAAAAAGACTAGCCCAACTTTCGTCAGATGCTGGTCTCAAAGAAGACAGAACAAGTTCATTGTCAAACTTACATTTGTACTCATTCATTCCCTTAGTAAGTGTCGAACGTTGAGATCAGCTTGCCTTTCCTTTGCAAAGTGACTTGAACAGGGTCTTTTTCCGCGAGGAGACTTACCGATGTAGCTGGTCCAGGCCTCTTAGCGTGAAAGTATAAGTAGCTAGCTGGATTCATTACCACATATATTATCTCGAGCCCGGCTCGCCGAGTCGGGCAGCCGAGAATCGAATAGCGGTGCACTAGTTGAGCGCCCATGCTGTGTCCAGCTGAGCCACTCGCAGCATCGTGTTCAATCGAGCAAGTGGTTTAGCAACTTCGGTCCGTAGGAATAGACATGAAGAGGGTGTCAAGCGATGGATCTTACAAATCACGATCCGCTTCAATGCGGTGTACCTTGAAGAATCCGAAAAGTGGCAGATAATCGCATCGAGGACCTCAAAGGATGATACCCCACCTTTGCAGGGTGGATGCTTTCTTGTGGTGCTCAGTCCTCCTTCGCCCCACTGAAATGCAGATCGAATTTATTTTGGTCGGCTGTACAGCTCTGTAGAAGAAAACGGTCAGCGAAGGAGGAAAAAACCCACATCGTTCGCCTTCCACATCAACATCCCATTCGTATGCGTCGAGCTCGGATGAATCCCATACTTGTCCCTGTCAGAGCCGTTGAACTGTTGCGAATTGAGCCCAGTATTGTTGATCGTCAGCGAGTTGATCGGCTTCGATGGCAGCATCTTCGATCGGGAAAGAGGGAGCACGTACAAATTGTGGTGCGACAAGGAGCACCTTGCTGTGCTGATCGAGAAACATACGAGCGCGGGCGGCAGCCATATCTGTCCATGCCTCCAAGCCATCTCTCTCTACAGACCATTCAATACAAAAGTAGACTCACCATCAGCGATTTTTCAAAACTCTTCTTCAAGGACGAAAAGAAACTTACCTCTACCATGCACATGTACAACCACTTGTTCGATAGATGCGCCGTAGATTGGGTTCAGCCAGGCATCCGTGTAGAGTGCAAGTGAGATTATGTTGCCGCCTGCGTCTGTACTCTCCGAGTGCCATTGCAGCGAGTTCAGAGCCGCCCCGTCAACTTCCCACGCAAGAACGTAGGAGTAGTGAGCCAAAAGCACGACTGGTCTGATCGGCAAAAGACATTTTTGGCTTACCATGATTCACTTGGACGCCAGTACGTTCGACGCAAGGGCCCAGACTCGGAATTGAAGAGAACGCCATTTCAACCGAATCTCAGAGAATGGTAGTTCAGAAAACGACAGCAGTTGTCGTCCACATTACGTGGGTTGCAAGTCTGGCGGCAGTCTGGGGGTGGAAAGGCCAGAGCGACGAGGGACCGTGCATGGGTGGGCGTCGAAATGGAAGTCCACACAGTTGCACTTTTTTAACTGCACGGAGGGTGCTTCTCAGGGTCCAATGATGATGTCCCTCTCGTCAACTTTTACAGAACCCAAATTCAGGGATCACAAGCTCACGTTCCACGCAAGCCGATAGGATGTTGATCAAGGATGTATTCAACTGACACTGCGACATATCTCTGATGAACGCTGAAAATCAGAAGTGCGAGCTATTCAACTTGGACTCAACAAACCCAGTAATAAGTCCGAACAGATTCCCCTTGCCCCCAACCACCTCCTCAGCCGCTCTCAGCGCTGAAACAATGTCCCTGCTTAATCCTGACTCCAACTCTTGCCTCGCCGTGTGCTCGAATCTGGCTTGCTCCTTGTTTGTATCCTTACTCTTACCCGCTGCCCAGATCGCCGCTTGACTCGCTGCCAACCCCAGAGCTTGCTCCAACGTTGCCGAGCAGCTTGCCTTATCCCCTTCCGACAAATCCGACTTATTCATCCTGATGTAATCTGTAAGGTGCGAGCTGAGGTCCAGCAGGGTTCCAAGAGTTGCAATTCGTACAGCGCTCGTCCGGGTGGTTGGGCGGATAACGGCACATTCGGAAGCTGAAGTTGGCCAAGATTCCACGCCTCTGAAAAGTACTGAGACGCATTTGGTGTGATTCCACAGACTGGCAACAAGGATAGACACGATGGCGCGGATCTTTTTTGCTGCTGTCTCTTTCGCTAGCTTGAATGCATCGCCAGCTGAGTCCAGACCGAGCAGGCTAGCGAGCTCGTTGGGATGCTGCAACAGATGGACAAGGGGTTGAAGAGTCCATGCTGAAGTCTCAGCCAGATGCTGTATGATGGAAGGAACAGCGCGACCCCCATGCGCTCTCGCGGCATGCGACAACGGTTGCTCCATTTCATTCCTTGTCAGGCTGTAGAAGAGGCTCGAGAGAAGCTCAATTTCCTCCAGCTGTTCCAGACTCAAGCCTTCGATACTGTTGGCAAGCTGGTCGTGCGCAGGAGCAGGCTGACCAATGGCGCCGGACATGGAGTCGAGGCGGGCGGACAGCTCTCTGAGATTCATCGCTCGGTCGATCTGCTTCTGGTAGACGCGCACGAAGCCGTACACATCCGTCTCGACGAATCGCGCACTCACGCCTCGCCAACTGGTGTTGTCCTGGCCGGCGCCAAGATTGTCGATGAGGTTGACTATAGTGCGGAGCATCAACCTCCAGCACTCGTGCGATGGGTTAGGGTCGCCTGAAAGCAAGAGAGGGGAGACCTGACCATTCTCCAGAGGATCGGTGAGCATGTTCGACGCCAGAGCGTTGACCGCACCTTGTAGAGCCAGTTCTTCACTTGAAGAGGGCTGAGATGCGACTGTCAACAGCAACGACAAGAGTGGTTTCATAAATGCCACGTGATGCGCACTGTTGGGGTTGACTGGCGTGTTGGTACCGTTGACGCTCTCGGATCGCAGCACAGGCGCGCGTACAAGCAGATTGATGGTGATCTGCAAAAGCTGCGTCTCCTGGACTTGCGAGAGCCACACGCTGGTATCAGCGCCAACATCAGGTCGAGTGGTCATTTCAAAGATGCTGACGAGGATGTCGAACTCATCCTCCAAGTACTGCAGGTCAACTTCGCGGCGCTGAGACGCCTGTAAGACACGTAATGTGGTCTCGGCCTTGATGCGAAGCGCTTCGATGGCATGACGACAAAAGAGGTCGACAGATGAGTGAAGCGCTTTGTGGCTCTCGATTGTCTTGTCGTCGGGACGGACGATGGTATTTTGAATTGAGAGCAACGCGCGGATGCGGGCGACACAGACAAGGACCATTTCAAACACCTCGCGATGGAATTCGGGCGGGATCGTGCCCTTGAGGCTGTCCTCGACACGGAAGATCGGATGGGCGACTAATCTTCCACAGAGAGTAGCTGCTTGAACGATCTGGTCGGTACTTGACGATTCTTCGCTGCGGCGATGACCCCAGGCGAGCTCCATGCACTTTGTCAGAAAAGCGAGTCGAGTGGCATGGACACCACGCATGAAGTCTCCCTCCCTTCCTTCGTCGGCTGCGATAGTAGCAAAGCGCGTCCAGGCGGCAATGACCGCTGTCTCCAAAGCAGGTAACTTGTCCTTGCTGAGTGCTTGGGCAACAATGCGACCCATACACAGCTCGATACATTGGGTCCATGCCTGGAGCACCGAATTCTGCACATCTATCAAACTCCACTCCATGTTGATCGTGGAGATGGCCAGGAGTCCCTCCTCGATTAGCGCCACCTCGCCACCGAGTTCGCCGTCCAAGACGCGGCCTTCAGCTTTGCTGCGGAAAGACGCAACGCTAAAATGGTAGTCATCGCCGTAGCGCCTATCGAGGTCAAAGTCGTCCTTGCGAGCAGGATGACGCAGTGAGTCAACGTGGATGGTAGGGAACAGCTCTGCCAGCTTGCGTTCAAGATCAGCGCGCATCGCGGGATCGCACGGCATCGAGAAGCATTTCTCGGCGGCATTGAGGGTACGGTCCGATGAGACAAGGATGTCCAGCAAGGCTTCGACGCTGGCTTTGCTGGTTGCGTCGCTCTTAGCTTGGTCCTTCAGAATGCCGCCGAGCTGGATATCATGCTGCAAGAGTCGCAGAGAGCGAGCTTGACACATTTTGCGATAGCAATAGGTGGCTACAGCGGCATCGTTGCTCGAGTGCAGTGCGGGATTGGCATCGACGAACCCTTCCGCGAAGGTGGAAGGGACATCAGACGCCTCACAAATGATATCGGCCAGCGCACGGAAGAAGGCCGAGTTGGTTCGAATGTTGTCAAAGGCAGCGACATGCTCAGCTGCGTGAATCCAGGCCACATCCAAGAATCGGAGTACAGCTTCCAGCAGCTGCGGAGAGCCATCGTAAAGCGCTTTCCAAGACAGTATCGCTTCAGACGCAACATCGAGCGCTGTCCTGGCTAGGGCCTGACTATTCATCGTCGCGGATGCTGCAGCATTGAACTTCTTAACATCACCCTCGGACCTGTTGAGACGAGTCTCTGCGGTCATGGCGAGGTGACGGCCAGTGAGCAATAGCGTGCCGAGGGCAGGCTGGGTATCAACTATGGCTGCCAGCATGGTCCAGACCTGCGTGTTTAGAGCGCGGTCTTGGTTTGGGTTGCAGACGAGCTCGACCAGTCCCGACAAGGTCTCTTCGAGCTCTTGGGGCGTCCCCATGTGCCCGATGAGACCAGGAGGCCGCTTTCCCGCTGAAGTAATGTCAGCTACGGATCTCAAAACTGCGGTGATCAGGTGAGCTGCCGTCGAGCTGATGGCTGTCGAAGTTGGGAAAAGCACATAAGCGAAAGCTGCACTGGCGAGCTCGACTCGATTGGATCTCCGTCCTCCCGTCATCGCAGTTCGGGAGGCAACGATGGTGTGGTCGAAGAAGAGCCTCTCAAACAGACCCATATTGATCCTGGCAGACATCGCTTTCCTGGCTGTCTCTGCCGGCAAGGTCGAAAGGTCGCGCAAAGCGGCGATGGTGACCTCGCGCTTACGACAGACGATCAAATTGGCGAGACGCAAGGTAGATGAGATCCACTCCTCGGCGAGTATGGCATCTGTCTGCCTTCCAGCGCGGCTCAAAGCATGGAGCAGCTGTCCACCTGTGCCGATACATGTGATGAGAGGAGTTAAGCCAATGATGCTCGGATGCGTGACCAAGCTCCTTTCTGCGTGCTCTAACAAATCAGCCGCTGGACCTGCCTCGTCCTCTAGGTGCGAATTTGGTGTCGGTGACCATCGCCAGCTTCGCTCTTCAAGGGCCATCTCGAACAGCCTGGTGCACTTGGTACCAATCTCGAGCCTGTCTGCCAATCGTATGTATCTCCAGCTCTGGTATTCGGGCCAGACACATTCGAAAATCCAGCTGAAGGCCCGGAGAAGCACGTTTGTCTTGGTCTCGAGGTCTTCGGTGGAAGAGGTAGAGTACGACCTTCGAAGCTCAGAGAAGAGTGAAATATGGAAGTCGAGCAAGGAGGCCAAGCCACCGTAGGAAGCACGGCTCATTTCTTGCGCCAAAAGCGCGGAAAACGTTGATGCGCCTGCACCAGCACCGCCTTTGCGAAGATAAGGGATCGCGCCAGGGCTACCGATGAGAGCATTGGACGAGCGCACCTCTTGCCAAACCGCTTCTGGGTCGTACGGCAGCAGCACGGTGAGCAGTCGCAACGTTGAGCGGACGAGGCGGACGTTGATGGGAGCTGCAACAAGGGAATGTGATAAGAGGCTGACGGCAATGGACGAGAGGCTTTTTGCGTGTGCCAATTCCTCCTTCTCTTTCTGGAGCTGTGCGAGCTCTTCGGGCTCGTAATCTAAGGAGAGCTCGTCTGCATTGATATCCCGACCGTCGAGGTGGGCGAGCAGCGACCAGGCGAGGTCTGCACTCGCAGAGA
This sequence comes from Melanopsichium pennsylvanicum, assembly GCA_900208305.1. Classification (NCBI taxonomy): domain Eukaryota; kingdom Fungi; phylum Basidiomycota; class Ustilaginomycetes; order Ustilaginales; genus Melanopsichium; species Melanopsichium pennsylvanicum. The sequence continues at coordinate 132,284 of OAPG01000021.1, forward strand.
TGACGCTAGCGAACAGGTCGAGAACATCCGAGGCCACCTCTTCCCAGGGCTCGTCGCAGTCGGCGGAAGCAAGCTGAGCGAAGTTGACAGCCTGCTTGTGATCGCGGAACGGGTCTGCCTCACCTTGCTGAACCCCAACGTTGGAATAGGCGGGAGGGAAAGACGAAATGATATCGCGCATGAGCTTCCAAGCGCTGATAGGTCGAGAGGGACTCCACAACACAATGACGGGTTCCTTGCCGAGTTCGGAGATGGTGGAGCCTGTGGTGCCGGGTGGAAGACGAATCTGAGTGCCTGCCACGCGCATCATGCGCGTTATTTTGTAGGTGACCGATGTGTAATCGCCGCCCTCCATGGTCTCGAAGGGCGCATTGGGAGTGTTGGCGCCCATGGGAAGGACTTGTGCGAATGTGGGGATATTAGCAAGAAAGTCAAAGACCGCAACGCAAGCACGCTCCTCGGCCTCTGGACGAGAGCGACCGTCAAGGAGAGAAGGCCATGATGCTTGTGCATCGACCCTAGCGTGTCCAGAAAGAGCCTTTGTTAGGAGAATCAACGGACGGAAGCTAACGGGCCATCGTCGCCTTGCGGTGTCGAGCGTTGTGGACCTGGATTCGTATCTACTGTCGACCTGCCAGAACTGATCGCAAAGAGCTGCGACACCGTCGATGGCGGCCTGATTGAGTTCGAGGGCAAGGCCTGAGCCAAATGTTGCTTCCCACAGACTGACGAGAGCGTTGAAGTTGGGCAAAAACTCGGGCTTGACGAGCTCGGTGATGCTGAGCAAGAGACCCTTGAAGACGGCTCGGTAAGCAAGCGCAGATGGACCTGCTACGGCGGGAGTGCTTGCACCGTTGCTGCTCGTCAATAGGGGCGAAGCGAGCAAGGACATCATGGTCTCAAACAATTGGAGCTCCGGGGCAAAAGCAGCCTGTGCTAGTCTCCTCCATAGAGGCGGACCCGCGTCCTCGGTCTTGATGACGTTGGCAAGCTCGGTGATTGAAGATGTGAGCTGATGGGACGAGTCGAGTTCGGAAGCGTCGTGATGTGCGACGAGGGCGTGTTCTATACGGTGCAGAACGAGGGCCCAAGCGAGGAGGATGGGGGCTTGGAGCGGATCTGCCGACGTGTTGCTCAGTAGGTCGAGTGCACGTTCGAGGCTTGCGGGATGCTTAGAGATGTGAGACTCTGTGCCGTGGACCAAGTCGAGACCGTCCATGACCTCCTCTAAGGAGAGTAATTCTACGGCGATCAGGACGAGCAGGTGACTGACGCACTCGACTGTCTCTGTGGCCTCGTTGTCGAGGAAGCCGATATTTGCTTGGCGTCGACCAACTTCAGTGTGGTGTACGGCTTTGAGGAGAGAAAGCAGCGAAGTGGGAGAGGGGGAAAGCCTGCCGTAGAAGAGAAGGAAGACGATCTCTAGCAAACCGAATTGTTCCCTCAAGATCTGCTTGGCCCAGAGCGAAGAGTAGCGGGGCTGCTGACGTATCGACTCGGGGAGCGACAGGTTGACAAGATCACAAAAGTGTTGGATGCACGCCAGGGCGAAAGCCTCGTCTGCAAAGAGGTCGAGGACGGAATTGGCGGCATCGTAATAGTCGTGCTGGGGATCCTCTGTGATGCGGATGAGGGAAGAGATTGTGCGAAGCAGGTACATGCGCTCCTCAAAGTAAAAAATATTGAAAGCATCGAGCAGGTCCGCGCGGGAGGCTTCTTGATTGGAAGTCTGCGACGACTTGTGCGAGCGTGATTGTGCTTGTTTGTTTGTGGAAGCTCTGCCTTTGACGTTGGATATTGGAGCGGCGTACAAATAAGTGCTCACGACGTCGTTTACGCCATCCGAAAGACGATGGTGTGATGAAAGGAATGTGCAGAGCAAAGTGAAAGCATGTTGTGGGGAGACATGGTACTGTTGGACGATGGCTTTGCAGAGATGACGTGTCTCTTGATCGAGTTCATGGCTTGATCCATCGGTGAGCTTGAGTGTAGCTGAAGGCAGTTCGACAGAGGAAGCTTCTGAATCTGGGATAGATTCGATTGGGAAGGGCTGCAGACACGATTTGAGATGGTGGTTGCGGGATGTGAGGATGGAGGTGATCTGTTGAGCATCGCGTTGGTGTCGAGCAAGTTCTAGATGCTCAAAGAGATCTTGATATGAGACGAAGAGAGTGGATGAAGTGGAAGCAGGTGCGGCCGAAGTGGAAGCTGCGGGCGATGGGCCAGCCAGAGAGGTGATATCTTGTACCATATCTGGCGCGATGCGTGTTGCGATGCTTAGGATCGCAAGCAAGGAAGCGAAGCGAAGCGGTCTGATGAGAAGAAGTAGGGCTCCAAAGCATCGGACGGTGATTTTATCCTGGTCTCGGAGTGTAATGGTAGGTATGCCGAGAACGTTGCAGGATCGAGGAAGGCCTCGATTGATAAGAAACCAGGAGGAGTACTGTAAATTACATGTAAATTATTATACTACCGCTCTACTGTATGCGAAGAAAAGTGATCCACTGACTGCGCACAGGGAAATCAGTATACAGAGCGTGTCCAACACCTTTTTTTTTTTTTGGACAAACACAAACAGCTGCCAAAGAATGGTGGGCGTACCGTACAGTAAATCTAATTTTATAAATCTAATTTACTGTACATACAATTTGTGATCGGGTCCACTGTTGCTTGTTGGCGAATCGGGTTAGGGCCATCGAGCCGATCTGTCAAATGCGGTTCACCGGAACGAAAAGGCTGTGAAGTGGACAAATTAGAGAGAAACTGTATTATTAATACGAATTTGACAGATGGCGAAACCGAACCTGCACTGTGGAGTTTGGCAAGCCAAGCACAATTTGAGGTTCAAAGCTGTCCACCCTATTTTCTTCACAACACCACTGCAACGGATATGTGGTCACATTTGCACGGGCTTACAGCAAATCTAGTTAACCCTCTGTGTGATCAAGTGCCGCATGATCGTGCCGTCCAACACACCGATACCGATCAGCGTAGCTGAGCTGGCCAAGCGAGAGACAGGCAGGCTCCGATGGCTTGAAAAGAAAAAGTAGATGGAAGCGCACGGCACTGCACTGTACTTGACTTATTGAAGAAATGTATGCTCCTTGGATGCTTGCTTGACTGGATGCAGGGTTCGTCGTCATCTACAGATAACAAAGGTATGCGTATGCAAACCGCGCGCTTAGTACTAGTTGGGCTCTCTCGGCTGACCCAGGCGCGCTCCTCCGTGACTGCCTTAATTAGGAGTACATTACATGTGAATCGCTCTTACCGACACACGGTTCAATTACCGGATTCAATTTGGCTCTCCACTTGAGCCCACGATAGTCAGCCAGACAAAAGACACACACGCATGGTGTGACTCCTGGCTTCACACCACTCTCTCTCATTTTCTCTCTCCCTCTTTCTCTTTCTCTGTCCCTATGCCCCACTCTCTCTAAATAGCCTCGCTTGAGCCCTGGCTGTGATCCACTTGCTCAACCGACTCGTCTGATATTGTACAGTAAATTAACACAAAGATAGACCCTCTCTCTCTGTGCAACAGCTGCACCAGCCACACCCGCAGGACCCTGATCCTGTTCAACCGACCAAAATCAATCAATCTGTCTCTTGCGAGGCCACGCTCATTACTTATCTCTTCACCATCACAATTGTCAGCACTAGCCCCATCAAGACCACACTTACACTACACTCTACTCTATTCTTCTCTCCACGACCCTCATCTCTCTACGCTACGACCTTTAGATACATATATAGATACAGCAGCTCTCTCCCACGTATGCTTCGTATCATTTGCGCATACCTCACATTCGTCCATTGATAGCGAGTTGACGAGCTACACTTTGAACACTCTTTTCTTGTCCAACCATAAATCTTGGCTCTCCTCGCGATGGCGCGCTCTGCCAACCAAGGTCACAAGCGCCTCTTTGCGCTCATCGCCCTTCTGCCCTTTTGGCTTAGCTTTGCTTCGCTTGCTGCCTCTCCTCTGGCCACTGCACATCTCGTAGATGCCACCCTTCCTCGTCCCTCGGACCCTTCCCGCAAGTCGCTGGCTTGGGGGCCCGAGCACAATCACAAGGTCTTTGCTGACCTCGAGTCCGCCAACAATGTCGCTCCCTTCCGTCGTGGTCTTGACTCCACTCGCAAGAACGCATATGCAGCTGCCATCCACTATGTAAACGCAGAACATGGCCCCAAGACTCCTAACTCTGCAGCCACGCGTCTTGCCAAGCATCTCCTCGGTTACAATGCTCAGGGCCTCGGTCCTTCCGGTCACGATTTCTACATCCGCCCCGACTCCTACACTGACCCTTCCAGTGGCATCTCGCACTACTTTGTCCGTCAACTCGTCAATGGTCTCGAGGTCGCTGACGGTGATCTCAACATCAACATTTCGCCTCAAGGCAACATCCTTTCCTTCGGCTCCACACTCTTCGTCGGTCAGGCCCCCGCTCCTTTCACCAACCAGGGCGTTGCTGTTGCCCACGCAACTTCGGAGAACCACATCTCGCAGCGATGCGACACGCTCCGCTCTGAACTCGAGCTTGCTCTCTTCCCCCACTCCTCTTCAGCTCAGTACGCTGACATCGCCGGTGTTGCCTTGAGCAACACGAACGAGGCATTCGCTCGAGGTGGAGTTCACCAATTTGTCTTCGAGTCCAACGATGCTGCACCTGAGCGCCCCACTCACCGTGCCGAGATTGATGCCAAGAACCTTTTGCCCCTCCAGGAGGAACTTCATGAGCTCTGCGGCGTCCCCAGTGATGACCCCCTCCTCCAGGGTGCAGATCTCTCCTCCCGTCTTGCTGGCTCCCTTTCCCATCTGCGTGCCAAGCGTGATCTTCACGGCCCTGAGTCCATCATTGACCCTCGTCTGGCGCTCGTGTACTTCTTACGTCAAGCGACTCCCGATGAGGGTCTTGCTGCTCGTCTCTCGGATTCACGTGCTGCTGAGAGTGAGGCTGCCCAGATTGTCACCACCTTTGAACACAAGCTCCAGCCTCACGCTGGCAAAACCGACTCGGGTGCTCAGGCCTCTCACACTCAGATCGAGTACCTTCACAACGTCCCCACTGCCAAAGGCCCGGTTCCTGCCCAGCTCGCCTACGTCCAGACCGAGGCGGAAGGTCTCAACTTGGTCTGGAAATTTCAGATTCCCCTCGAAGACAATGCCTACGAGGCCTACGCTGACGCACACCGCCCTGGCAGCATCAGCACCGTGGTCGACTGGGTGCACAGCATGCCTCGACCTCGATCCAAGGCTGCTGCCAGAGCCAACATCCCTTCGTTAGGTCGGCCCGATTTTGGCAACCGCAAGATTCCCGAGCTCGGCCGTCCGGACTTCTCCACCCACCCCTTCTTTTCGAAGCCCAAGAAGAGTGACCCTTCTCCGGCCCCATTGAGCCACGAGCCCATATACCGCGTCTTCAAATGGGGTCTCAACGACCCTACTGAAGGCCGACGCTCCGACGAAAAGGGTGAACGCTACGAAGAAGCTTCTCCCGTTGGTTGGCATACTGTGCCCGGCAAGCACTCGCCCTTCTCGTTGCTCGGCGAGGACGATGCTCGCTCGCTCGTGGCAAACAACACCGTCTACTATGACACGCGTGGCAACAACGTCTTTGCCCAGGCCGATCCTTCGGGCAATGGCGAGTGGAAGTCGACCTCCATCAAGCGACCCAAGGGTCGTATGAGCCAGGACGGCTCCACCGACATGATGTTCAATTACCCTTATAAGTGGCGCAAGTCGGAGAAGAAACAGACTGAGCTGCCTCCCGCTGACTATGTTGCCGCTGCCACTGTTCAGCTCTTTGTTACCATCAACGAGTACCACGACTTGCTGTACGCCTATGGTTTCGATGAAGCTTCGGGCAACTTCCAGGAGCACAACTTTGGTCGTGGTGGCGAGGCCAACGACGGTGTCATTGCTTTCGCTCAGGACGGTGCCGGAACCGACAATGCCGACTTTATGACCCCGCCTGACGGGCAGCGCGGCAGGATGCGGATGTATGTGTGGGATCAGTCGACTCCCTTCCGCGATGGCGACTTTGAAGCTGGCATTGTAATTCACGAGTACAGTCACGGTCTGTCGACTCGTCTCACCGGCGGCCCCGCCAACAGTGGTTGTCTCGGTTGGGGTGAATCTGGTGGCATGGGTGAGGGCTGGGGTGATGCGCTCGCATCCATCATTCGCCGCACCGCTGCTGCACCTCATGAGTGGCCTATGGGCTCGTGGGCCTCAAATCGCGCCAAGGGCATCCGAAATTACCCTTACTCGACCAACAAGACAATCAACCCCGAGACTTACTCTTACCTGGACCACGCCGGCTACTGGGGGTACACGCTATCGGCGAGGTGTGGGCTACGATGCTCAACGAGGTTGAGGAGGCTCTTGTGCTCGAGCACGGCTTCACCTCGAAGCTGTTTCCTCCTGCGACCAACGCCACTGCTGACGAGCACGCGGCCTTCTTCCTGACCGATGACGAGCTTGCTTCGCTCGGCGAACACCGAGTGAGCAAGCGACGAGTTCCTCGCCACGGCAACTCGCTGCTCGTGCAGATCATTTTGGACGGTATGAAGCTTCAGCCTTGCCGACCCAGCTTCTTCGACGCTCGCGACGCTATAGTGCAGGCTGACAAGCACCTGACTGGCGGTCAGAACAAGTGCATTCTCTGGAAGGCGTTTGCCAAGCGTGGTCTGGGTACCGATGCTAGCGTGATCGGACGCACTCCTTGGGGTGGAGGAAAGCGCTCGGACGGCTATGCTGTTCCCAACGAGTGCAAGTCGAGCCAATGATGGCTCTTGCATCTTGCCGGTCGCAGTTTTCAAACACTGACCGCCAAATCTCAAGCATCCTTGTTCATACCATGTTACGCATCTTGTTCCATCGCCACCGTCGCCAGTCCTGATATACGCATATAGCTCCAGATCGTTGAGTTTCGCAATCTCGTTTTCTACTGTCACATACACGCGTGTGCTGTTTTTGTGCAGATAGACAAAGTAGCACCTCGCTGTGCTGCTGATTCCACGAAATTGTGTTGGATGGATTTGAACTTTTGTCTCTGAAATTCAGAAAACATTTTTTTTTCCTTAGATTTAAAAGCTGCTCTAGCGCTGCAGCCCTCACGGTACAGTAAATTTACGGTTCAAGTGTCTCGATCTGCGCGCTTCTCCTCTCGCTAACTTATATCGGTTCGCGTGCAAATGTACTGCAGCAGCAGCACCAAACAGCCAAGCAGCCAAGCAGCCAAGCAAACTGCCGCTTTGCAGAGCCCCCAACGCCACTTTATCCGTCTGCATTATTCTTGACCTCATCACGGCACACAAACGCTCTCTCCAGATATCCGCCATATGCCTATGCAACTACAGAAAAAGTACTGTACTGTACTGTACTGTACTGTACTGTACTGTACTGTACTGTAAATTTACATTATTTACTGTACTCTTCACCTGGGGTTGGCAACGCTCATCTTCTCATCCTCCTTTTCGCCTTCGACTTAGACAGTCTCCGCATCCTCACAATCATCCTATTCTATTCGATCGTCCATCCTCATTTGCGCTCTTGCGCGGTCATACCACACTCGTCGTATTCTCCGGTGCCACCTCTCTGGTTGACATCATCAAGCTTTTCACCTTCGAGCGCCGCTGATTAGCACCACAAGACCTCGACCGTGCACAAGCTGTTGACGCGAATTAGCCTCCGATCTCACATCCATTCACTGTTCCCTCACTTCTGCACATCGCTCAGATCTCGACACTTATGAATGCAACCTGGCGGAACACGGCGACCTGGTCATCCTCGACCACCGCCGTGACGCCCGCAACCACCAGCTATCCTGTCGATACCACCACTCACCAATCATCTTTCTCCTCCAATCGTACAGCAGCATTGAGGAATACCGACACGAATACCACTGCTACAGCAACGCAGGCAGTCGTTATGGCCAGCTCAACAACCACAGTTACTCCCGATGTCGTCGCCAATCCGTGGAACACTTCCCTGCTCTGGTCCAGCGGCATCATTGACAATCGCGATCCTCGCTCCAACTTCTGGCCCTCTGAAAATTGGAGCAATACCACCGTACCCGCCAACGTCAACACCTCACCCATCGACTACTATTACTCCTCAACACAAGCCGGCGACTCTGTCAATTTCTACTTTACGGGTCACGGTCTCTCGGTTCTCGACTTCCGTGGACCTCTGAGAGGAAAATACAACGTCACAATTGACGATCAAGTCTCTGTCATCATCGATGCGTATTCCCAGACCGACGATCTCGCAAATGCTTCGGGTAACACGTTGCCTTCCGTCATCTGGACCTCCGACACTCTCGAGGAAGCAACCCATTCCGTCGTCATGAGCAACCTCAACAACATCTCGGACATGCATTTCTGGGGTGTGGTCATCAACCCCAACAACTACAAGGCAGGCAGCTCTTTCATGCCCTCCAAGTCCTCCAATACAAAATTAATCATCATCGCTTCCACCGTCACCGCCGTAGTCATGGTCGGCATGTTCATTCTCGTCGGATCCATCGTCTACTATTGCAAGCTCGTTCGACCTCGAAGACGAATGCAGGCAAACATCGATTCGGAGCGCAAGCAGCCTTTGCTCTCTAGCTCTTCTGCAACCACCAATACTTCGAGCAGGACACCGAGAAACTCTTCGTCGGCATTGCGGCTCAACATGAATTTCCTTTCCAGCCACGGCGATCTCGGTAGAGTGCCAAGCAGGGTCACTGCAACTACGAATGAATCGCAATATTGGCTCCGACCTGAAACCGAGATGGCCCAGGTCACCAATACCAGCCAATCGACTAGGACGCCTGCCCTGTTCCAGGAAGTGCGGCTCGGCTCGCCAACTCACTCTGTATTGTCGTCGCCAATTGATTCCACTCCTGTAAGCGAGATGGATCCCACATCCACCGCCTGCTCAATCGTCGAGCCTCTCTCGCCTCAATCTCCAACTAGCCACGGCTACGCAACTGCACATATGCCAACTGATCACTTTGGTGTCTCGGAGGGCCGACCCGCCCCTGCACCTTGCGACAACACTCGATCGCGCTCTCTCCTCTCCCATCAGCACTCTCATTCGCTGCAGCTGGACACCGCCGTCAACAGTCCGTCCACAATTGCTGGAAGCAGCAGCCAATTACATCACAGTCGAGTGGCTTCCACACCAGATGCCGACCCGTTCCAAGACCCCGTATACCCTTTCATGTCCACTACCACCAGTCTCGCCCGAAACGGTTCTCGTCGCCCTCTACCCACACCACCTGCGCCAACGACTCCAGTCAGCCCCCTCGCAACCTTGTCACCCTCTAGTACAGCAAACGATTCCTCGACACAAACGGGCTCCAATCGAAGTGGAAGCACAAATGGAACGAGCATAAATACCAATCGACAGTATCGCGTCGAGCAAGACGCCTGTTCCCTACACCTGTCAGAGGATGGTCTTTTTGACGACCATACGGGCGAGACGCTGCTGCCTCCTCCGTACTCTCCCAGAGATGCCGGCAGACACTTTTGATGTATGAATCTCGCAACTTTATGTATTTATAGCAAGGGTATCCTCGGCCTCCTCAGGAGGTGAACACCGGAATTTGAACAGATCTTCAGCTCGCAGCCTCACGGGAGGACTTGGTATGATTCGCATGAGAGCGAGCAAGCTAATGTAACTACTGTACCACCGTTGCGCCTGCCTAATGCAGCATTTCTTCCATTCTGCCGGACAGAGACTAGGCACAACAGCTATTAGGTTCTTGAGCATGTACAGTCAAGCAGTCAATGCCATCACGTGTCAATCAGGATGAGAGGCGATCTTGCTTGTTGAGTTGCAAAAGTTGAAAAAACACAGGAAAAAGCAGGCAGCCAATCCGGTATATTTTTTGCCTCTTTCTTTGCCATGGCACCTGCTGGCTGCAGGGGTGGCCACCTAACAGACTTTTTTACATCAAGAGAGTCTGTACCATGTTCTTGAACCCATTGTTCACTTTCCATGGGGATAGTGTTGGAAACATTAATAAGATATCTACCACAAGCAATGAGCAAGTTGCCCACCATTTGCAATGGAGTACCACATGCTCTCTTGCAAGCATGCACACACAAGCACATTGTTATGCATGTGGGGTCTGAGCACCAATTGGGTCCAGTGTGTGTTGGTGTGAGCAGAGCAATGGCCACAGGCAGAAAAACCGGGTTGGTGATCTGGTACATTGTCAGCAGGCTTGGCAAGGTTGTTTGTACAAATGGTCTGATATTTCTTCCTACTGGGATGGAGAAGATCAAACACAATCAACAAACTAAGACAAGAATGATGACCAGTACACTATGTTCTTCCACCAGCATGGCAGGTTGTACCATAGTGCCCACCACCTGGTTGCTAGCAGCAGCACAACAGGCTTGTTTGCCAATTGCGGCCCAATGCCTTTAGAGTGTTGAGTGTGTGGCACAACACACATGAGTCCATTTCCCCTCCAGATATGATACCTTTCAACTCCAATTGAGTGCACTATACACCTTGGGCCTGGGCACAAAGCACATAGGCCCAGACCCAACACTTGTTGAGGATCTGATTGGCAAGCACTTACCCAAGGTGTGGTAGTCCAGAATTGGTGGCAAGAGGGTCAATCACAAGGATGTGGTAATTGACATCTGCTGACCATTGTCCAAACTTGCAAGCAAGCTTGCACTACTCAGCCAGCTGAGGCTGATAGCTTGCCTGCAATGGAGAAAGCATGCTACAACAACAACAGAACATAGCATGGTATAGGGCACAAAGACTGAGGTAGATCATACATCTTGGTGCCATTGCGCATAAATAGTCACACCCATGTAGATAGTCATGTGGTTGTGTCTTCCTCATTGGAGAACCAAACACACTCAACAACTGTCAGCACCTCTACTGACACTACAGCACCTCCACTGTAGGCAGAACCTCAACTGCAGCAACAGAATATCCACCAGCACCTTATCATCATTGAAAACAGCTTAAGAGATCTCAACCAACACTTGCATCAAGAGCACTTGGGCAGTGTGAAGGTCTTACAATAATTGTGGTGGGCTGTATTGTCTTTGAACAGAGTGTCCACAACAAGCATTTGGCTTGCTAACATCTTATGCAATTTATATCTGAACTCTGTATAACCACCACTCTCAATGGGCTTCAAAGGAAAACAGGATAGGACAGCCAGCTGTCACGGGAGTGGGTCCCAAGGAAGAGGTCTGCGCAGACCAGAGATGTTGAATCGGCTGAGATCCGGTGGGAGAGCATGTCTCGACGGATCTCAGGGAGATCTGGTGGATATTGGTGGGCTCATGGGATTTAAGGTTAGTGCAGAACCGAGAAGTTGAATTGGACAAAATCCGGTGAGAGAGCAGGTCTCAATGGATCTCACGGAAATTTGGCGAGTGGCAGTGACTCGCCGGATATCAAAGGTATCGATGGCAAGGGGAGCATCTGCGACGGCGGCGACCAACGCCAGCCAGAACAACACGTGGGCCGACCGACGCCCAGGGGGCAATGGAGAGAGAGCACGCGGGCGTGCTCGGAAGCACCCTGCCAAAGGACTAGGGGCAGTCTTATCGTGCGGGGGTCCAAGCTCGACGCACGCAGGTTGTACAGTACCGATGGACCTCGCACACAATACATATATATAAATACTCTGTTCCCCGCTATCGGATGAGCAGAAGATCATCCACTCTATCTTATATCTCAGTCACACATAGTTATCAGTACGTAGTACTTATCATACTCTTCACACGTCGCACATTGCAATACCATTTATTGCGATCCATATAGTCTGTGTCCCCGTCGGTGAACGGAGAACAACGTATAGACGTCGTCGACACCTCAATCGACGCTGTAGCACCTCAACTACAGGCGGAACCTCAACCGCGGGCCTGGCACCACAACCAGTCCCTCATATCTCCACCGGCAACGACGGCTGAGGTCTAACCCAGCCACCAGCAGTATCCCGTCGACGTCGTGACACTCACGTTGACCGAGTACCCCGTCCGAGCTTGCCGCGTTACCTCTGTACGGAGTGTCACCAGCGGTCAGCCGATATCCGTCGAGAGATCGCCACTTGCGGGATTCTCTTCGATATCCGTTGAGGCCAAGCTTAACCGCCGGAACTCACTGAAATCCGGCGAGCCGCGTTTTCTCACGGGAATTTGGATCTCTGGCACGCGACCGCTGACACCAGCCTCATCAGATCTTGACAAAATACTCAGGTTTGGTATGCAGGTCCCTGACAACACCACTACCACCATACTAGGTGTTTGTGAGCTCAATCTTACTCACAATGATGGTGACATGCAGTGTTGGATGTGATCATACAAGGTACTCAGGCTAGCAATAGACAATTTAACTGAATTAAGAGTCTCACAAGTTCTACAGAATCATGCATTCTACAGAAATCATGTTCAATGATATTGACTTAATGTAGATCCATGTGTTGCAAGAATCCATGTGTGGCAAGAGTTTTTTTTCATACACCATTGTCATACTATAGTATCTCTTGCCACACTATGCCATCAATAAAGTCTGAAAACACACAAAAAATTGCAGTAGGAGTGTGTCAAGACAGCTGTATTACATATGAAAGTGTGTGTGATGGCCAAACATCATTGTATCAATGTGGAACAGGTGGAAATGATGCCAAGTTGCTTGGACCTGGCAACAAAGGATCAAGTTGTGTACTTGGCATTGTTTGAATTTGAGTAACTGGTACAGGAGGTGCTGGAGGGGGTGTGTTACCGGAGGTGGATTTCAAACCCGGTGAAACACTGTGTTCTATCGGGTTTCAGTTTGACGTCTGCTAGAACACGTGGTTTCATCCGATATCAGTGCGATGCCCGCTGGACGCAGGTATCAACCAGCAGAGGAAACACAGGGCACTAAGGATGACACAAGGCCTCCGTCTGGTACAGGAGGCCTGATGGAAGGGTGCAACATGATGTAGGACCGTCCGCTGTGTGTGTCATGGTTGCTGACAGCCAGCACTGGTTAGCACGGGGCCCAAGCTCAAGGGCGACATGGTTGCTGGCAGTTGGTATTGTTTAACACGGGGCCCAAGCTCGTGGTTGTCATAGTTGAGGGCAGTTGGCATTGTTTAACACAGGGCCCAAGCTCGTGGTTGTCATAGTTGATGACAGTCGGCATTGATTAGCACGGGGCCCAAGCTCGCGGACACGTCGAAACTCTGGTGGCCATTGATACTCTGGTGTACCAGGGTCATAGCGGACAAAGGGGAGCCCCTGGAGGGCCATAGGTATATAAGAACACAGTCTTTACAGTCGTGGAGGAGCGGGACTCATCCACTCTACTTTATATTAACCCAGTCTTTACTTTACAAGTCGTTATCAGTTACTCAGTATATAGTTCTCGTCAGCAGCTGCAATCATACGGTATTGCAGCTATCCAGTGTCTGTGTTCTCCTCAGTATAAGGAGACAAGCTTCATCGACGATTGTCAGCACCATCACTGACACTACAGCACCTCAACTGTAGGCGGAACCTCAACCGCGGTCACGGAACCTCCACCGTAGCCAATTCATTATCACGACAGCTTCAAGACCATCCGAAGCAGTCCCTGACGGTGACCAACACTTGCATCAAGAGCACTCGTGCATTGTGAAGGTCTTACAACACACAGACGAGCCGCATTACCTCTGAACGGAGTGTTCACAGTGGTCAGTCAGCTCAAGAGTTGCGCAGCAGGTCTCATAGCGAAACACAATAGAACCAGCCTGCTTATCAGGTCTCAATCTCAAAAACGCTAAAACAGACGGTTTCAGCGGATCCCGGCGCGAAGCTTGAGTTTGGCACAACGCCCCCTGACAGGGTGGTTGCAACAATGTTAGAAGCTTTTCTTGGGCCTTCCTCTTGCTAGAGGCCTTGGTAGCAGCCTTGCTTGGTTGCTTCTGCTTTGCTGAGGTGCTTGCAACATGCTTCTGCAGCCTCTCCTCTTGACAATGCTCTAATGCCCAGTCATTCTCCATCCTTTCTTTCAAGAGCTTTTCTCCAGTCACCTTTTCAATGAGAAAGTCCTTTGATATGACTTGATTATCTCCAGGCTTGGCTGGAGTGCTAACTGGAGCTGTGTATGTGTTTACTGAGTGTCAAGAAGCTGGAGCCTATGGTATAAGATGTCTTGAGCTTTTTGAAGCTTTCAAGTAACAGTGTGCTGGTGCTGAGCTTCATGCTGCTGTTGGTCTGTCCCAAGACTATAAGAAGGTTGTGAAAGGATGAGGGGTCAGTTGGAGTGGTACATCCTGCACCAGAAGCAGGGCTTGTAATGCTTGGGTCCTTGTACCCAGAAAGCTTGGAGATGACCTTCTCTGCCTGGGGCAGAACAGTCAAGCCAACATTGGCAAAAGCTTTTCTGATGGCAGGAGGCTTGATCTGCACTTGAGCCTTGGCATAGAGGTGAGCAAAGGTGGGACAATCAATCTTGGCACTTGAGCTTCCAAGGGCAGCAACAGACTTGCCATACAATTCCTTGATTGGTCTAAAGAGTGAGAGATCAAGTGGTTGTATTATGTGAGTTGCATGGGTGTTAAGGCCGTAGGGTCTAGGTACCGCTGGGCGGCTACAGCTGGAATAGGGTCTACGGGTACAGAGAGGTTGTAGGCGTAGGCAACACAGGCAGTCGGGGTCAGAGCACACTACTGTGTTGCTATAGAGCTAACTAAGTAATACATGCGACAAGGTCCAGAGGCAACCTCATGTCAGGCGGGGGCGGGGTGGTAAGGTCCAAGAGCTATTGGCCACCTCCCGTGCCCCCTGCAGTAACTACCTCCCACCGCGGCGCTACAATGTTAGATTGCCAACGGCCGTATTCTGCTTACGGAGGGGCCAGCCACGGTTGGACAGTAGGAGGGTTGTGTTAGGCCAACCGCTCCTCTGCGAGGGATCCGGAGAGGGTTGGTTGGGGCTCAATTGCAACAATTGCTCAATCGGGAGGGGGGCCAAGCGCCCACTCTTTGGACTACGGTTGGTGGGGCACTAACAATGGGCTGGAAAGCATACAGGGACAGTCTTTAGTTGCCAGCACTTGTCAAAAAAGTTGGATGAGATATGGCTGTTATGGCCATCAAATAGCAACAGTCTCCATTCCTCCTTGCAACCATCTGTGAGCCTTGTCTGTGGATCAAAGACTTGAATCAACCATTCCAAGACCAAGTTGTTGCTGATATAGCCTGTCTCTGTGCTCCCAAAGAAACACTTGCTTCCAACACCATCCATTTGCCAATGGTTGCCAATGGTTGCCAAGTTGGTGCCAAGTGCCCTTCCAGATGACCAGTGGCTCAAGCAGCTGACCTCTGGACCCAACATAAAGCTGGATCTCAGTTTTTGTTGAGTTGACAAGATGGATGGCATCCAAGACAATCAATTGGCTGTTGAATAGCTTCAGCGTGTTCCTTGAGATCCAAAGACAAGAGAGGGAAGCCTTGATCAGCACATTGAGCAATATGTTGAACAAGGGCAGACTTGGCTGCAGGTGAAACGGCTTGCTGCTTTGTGTGACAGTTTTTGACCAATGCACAATCATTCCTGCAATGATATAGTGTGGCTGCAGGTATCCCAGTTGAGACAGAAGCAGCAGCAACGCTCTTGTGAAGACCTTTGTTGAAATCTTTGAGGGCTTTGATGATTGTTGCCTCCTTCTCTGCGCTTTTCCCGGCCGACTCTCTTTTCGCAGCAGCTCGGTGGCTAGGTAAACTTATTAGCGGAGACATTCCAATGTAGCAGTTTAATATTGCTTTGAAGCGTGAGAGGTCGAAAAAGAAACAAAAAAGAGCAAAAGCGAGAGAAGGCGTAAAAAACAATATGTGATGAATAAAGGAAATTGTGTTGAACAAATTCTTCATGATAGAGTGGCCGCGAGGAAGGCTTGGAATTTTTTTTTTTTTTTTTGCGGATACATTCCAAGCAAGGCAACCCAAATTCGGGTGGCTTCTAGGATTGCTGTCTAGCGCCAAGCTTTGTCAAGTAGCAGTTTAATATTGCTTTGAAGCGTAAGGTCGAAAAAGAAACAAAAAAGAGCAAAAGCGAGAGAAGGCGTAAAAAACAATATGTGATGGAAAACATGGAGATTGTGTTGAACAAATTTTTCATGATAGAGTGGCCGCGAGGAAGGCTTGGAATGTTTTTTTTTTTTGCGGATACATCATTTCAAGCAAGGCAACCCAAATTCGGGTGGCTTCTAGGATTGCTGTCTAGCGCCAAGCTTTGTCAAGCTTGCCTCCTTCGAGTTTTGTCAATCATTTTGTTGGGAGTCGAGGCAACAATTTTTTTTGGAGCCGTAATTACTTAGCCATCCCCGTCTCCTCACCAAAACATTTACCGACAAAATGACGACTTTATCTCCTCGTATCCATGGCTGCCCGTCTCGCCGTACCTGTTGCATGTTTTTTTTTCTCAACGTCGTCCATCGTCTGTCCACTTCGAACAATATGATGTCGAACACGTTTTCTGGTGGTGACATTTTTCTCACACGTCAAAAAAACTAAAATCAACAGCTATGTCGATGACACAGGGAGTTCGTGATCGAGCAGACACCCGAGAAGACAACTCCAATCTGTGTTGGCTTCGTGGGAGATGCTCGCAGAAACATTTCAAGCCTTTCGAGCAGCAACACTATCGGGGGTGGTCTCTCGAGCACTACACAGGTGGCTGCCTAATTATGTTTTTCCATTTTTTGACGATAAGAATTAATTCGAAAAATGGATTTTCTCGACAAGAAACACAAAATTCTGCCGCGGGATTCAACCGTGGGTGGCTGCCCTGGAGGCTATGTCAACTACCTTTGACTTTTCTCCAATGATACTCAGCTGTCGATCCCATGCTCACAATCGACTCCCAAATATCTTAGAATTTCAATTGCAAATACTGGTAGCCGCCCTGAAAGGAGATTCACAGCGACTCCTAATCAAATGACAGCAACGATTTGCTTCTGATCCTGAGTGGTCAGAACATCGTTCCTTGCAATATGGCAAAAATTCCGAGAACACGAAACTAGCTTGGCATCTTAAATGTGCCGCATTCATGTCCGAGGAAGTCACGAGGAGGCATTCGTTAAAATAAAAAAGTGTCCTGGTTGTGAAAAGTAAACTGAAGCAATCCATATTCATGATATATGAAGTTCACACACACATTCCAAAAGATATGACCGCACAATGTTTTCGCCTGCGCAGATGAAGCACAATGCATACATCTCGCGCGTCATTATTTGTACAAAGACAACAATCTAGTCATGGTGGCTACTCACGGAAGCCGTCCAGACAATTATCCCCGGAGACGTGATCTGTCTGAGCAATCCACAGCCCGCCTCTTCGAACAAGCTACCATGATTGGCCTCTTTGTTCGCTGCTCCACTTCGACTTTGATCTTTTGAGGTGTGTCACTTGCGAACCTAATTTCTTATACCACATCAAAGCCTGTACTTTCTATGGACTTGGGATCAGGTTGTAAATCTTGTGTGAGAGACATGATTGCTTCGTTTTGTTGCCGGCATAAACCACTGCTTCACTGCTGGCGATGATGCGAGTCGTTTCCGCATGTTTTCCTAGGTGCAACAAGACTGTTACTTTAATGATGGACTGGCCAGTCGAACAAGCTACCAAAGCCAAGAATCAGATTGTAGACTGCCCGTCACGGCACACTTGTCTGTTAAACTCGATCAACTTCTAATCGAGGCACATCGTGACAGGGACAAAAAGTCGACCAGAGACCTACTCCAACAGCCACAGGGTCGCCGCTCACAGGAGCCACCCAAAGCAGGCGGCTCATTCGGGTGCTTGCTAGGGTGGCTTTTTACAAGCCACTTGTGAAGGAGAGGTATTCGCGCCGATGATATTATGGAGCTTCCCCATTTCGAGGCGCTCATTGGCACAGGGTGAAGAATGCTGATATTGGCGTCGACCCCAGTAAACTGCATCAAAACATCCACCAAATGACACAAGAAAGCTTCTCTAAAAGGGTCAGATATAATGTTAGGGCAAGGCTATTAGTCAGCATGACAAAGGTCCGCCTCAAGCTATTTACAAGGGTCCTTCGCGCCAAGAGTGATATTGAGCTACCTTGTCTTCGAACCCAATAAGAAACCTTCCCTTCTACCAACATCATCTCACAACATCCCAAAATATCTAACAAGACTCAAGCTGCCATGGCTAGAAAGAAGAGAAAGGCTCCTCAGCTCGAGGCGTGGTGTTGGTACTGCGAGTAAGTCCATCGCTAGTCCGCCACAGAAATGATTATGTTTGCTGATTTCAGACCTTACTGGTGCCGCCCGATGTATTGACCTCGCTGTAGTCGCGACTTCGAAGATGAGAAGGGTAAGTGATTGTCTTTCATACACAGGACACCTTAACACGAATGCTGACTGCAAATTGTAAATACAACGCTCGTCTCTCCACAGTTCTCTTGCAGCATCAAAAGTCTAAGCACTACCGATGTCCACAATGCCCAAGGCGACTCAACACCGCAGGAGGTCTATCGGTCCATCTCACACAGGTACACAAAGCAGAACCAGACAAGTGAGTCTCAAGCCAGCCAGTTTGCTCAATAGCTGCACCAACACACCTTACTGACGCACTCCATCTTCTACATTGAAGGATTGAGAACACATTACCGGGCCGAGACTCATTCCAGATCGAGATCTATGGCATGGCAGGCATTCCAGAAAAAGATCTTGCAGAATGGAAGGAAAGACGTGCAGCACAAAAGGCAGACGGAAATGCGCCAACCCAAAACAAGCGACCCAGGATCGAAAAGCTGGTGCTTTCGAAAGAGCAACTGCGAGTGCAGCTTGAAGCACACAAAGCTCTGATGAGCGGCAAAGCGCCCATTCCCGGACTCGTGCCGTACGGTGCAGCTGGACCATTCTCAGTGCCTCCGCCAGCGCTACCACGATTCGGTGTTCCACCGCCGAACTTTGCAAGGCCACCTCCCACACAGCCACCATCCGGATATGGCGCTGCGCCGCCACATTATGCGAGAGATGATGGTCGAGAAGCGCACAAGGTCAGGGCCTCGGAATTTTTCTAAACTAACATCGTGACAAGCGAAATCGCGAATTCAAGAATCATGCTTGATACCACCGAAGGCTAGCCCTTGTTTTATCGGCGATCTCTCGTGTTGTCAAAAGGCTCGGGCTCCGAATGAGAACTCGAAGGGCAATATCGGCACAAAGAAGTGAAAACGTCGGAAAGAGACTCAGCAGTGTTGAACGATCGTGAGCGGCAAGGGAATGATACTATAGGTGATATTCAGTCTCTGAGCAGTCTTGCTTTGTCGCGGAAAGACGAAGGTGCCGAGGACGAGGCTGCATCTGCGATGGCGTTCCAACCGGAAGAGGCTTTTGTTAGGCTCTTGATTGGGCCGCGAGAATACGAGAGTGTGCTCAAGATGACTAGCGCTACGCCAGCGGCAAAAGGCGCTGTGAAGGGGAAGTTGAAGAAGGCGACGCTAAAGCCGAAACTGAGGACGATGCTGAAGCTGACGGCAAAACCTTTCAATATGTTGTCGGCGTGCTTGATGACCATAGCGACCGCGAGGCCACCTGTGACTTGCAAGACAACAGTGGCCCAAGCGCTTGCGCCAAAGTGTAAAAAGGGCGCTGCAGCACCATTACGAACCATCTCGAGCAAAACAGGGAGCGCAGCTGGAAGCAAGGACCATCCGGAAAGCTGCACGTTTCGGGCCCAAAGATTGGCATCTGAGGTTTTGAGCACCATTTCAAAGTAGACGCCAGCGAGGCCAGAGGTGAAGCAAGCAGCGATGACTGCGAGGAAGCCTTGAATAGGCTGCATCGGTTTGTCTGCCCTCGCACTTTCTTCCATGCTCATTGATATGCGCGAGCCATCAAAGGAGGGTGACGAGGGGGGAAGGTGGTCGTAGTCCTTGGCATCTGAGCCAGGGAGGAACGAACCAATGCTGGGGAGGCGCTCAGGCGGTGGCGCACGATGCGAGTCGAAGGGAGGAGGGGGTGGTGGAGGTGGTAAGGCGGCAGCAGGCCCGGCGGATACGTGGCCATAGCCGTGGGTCCGGACCTCGAACGGGACAAGGCCAGAGACCGACTTGCTCTGGATCTGGACGACAGCTACACCTATCGCCAACATGCCGAGGGAGAGCCACTGCCACACGCTGATCTTCTTGCGAAGAAGGACGATACTGAAGAAAGCGGTCGTGAGGATCTTCATCTGGTATGCACAGATGAATACCGGCGGCTCAAGATTCGAGACGGCGACGTATTGTAGATTATTCTGAAGGACATAGAGGAAAGCCGGGCTAGAAAGCTTCCAGTAGTCTTCGGCGGCTACCTGTTCGATTACCCGTTTGATTCTGGATGAAGTAAAGTGTGGGGATCCGTGCCTGAGCCGATGTGAGGATGGTGACGATGTGCGCGATTGCAAGGCGTCATGTTCCGGACTGTGGCGCCTAATTTTTGGTTGTGATGTCCTATGCGAGCCTGACGAGGGAAGGGGAAGCGATTCGGTCGAGGGGTCTATGAAAATGATGGAGATGGCGAAGGATATCAAGCACTTGAGAAGTTCGGTGAGGAGGACTGCAGTAGGGAAAAAGTAGGACTTTCCGATTGGTGCTGACACACGGCTGTGGTGCATGACAACACCCAGCAGTGTATTCTGAATGGTGAGAACGGTGAGAGAGACCTGCTTAAGAGGCAGGCCAAAGGCAGTGCCGACCATTCTGGAAGGATGCAAGATTTGGACGTGAGCGTGCAAAAGGCAGGGTGGAGGCGTCTAGATGACGGTAGGAAAGAATCAGGACATGGGTGCGAAGTGGTCGAGCCGGGTAGAGAGAGGTGATTTCAAAAAGTATCGGGAACCGTCAGCAACGTCGGTGGAATCCGATATGAAGTGGGCGGTGATTGCGTTGGAGCTCTCGGGCTGAAGAGAGCAGGTAAGGTCTTTGACAAAGGCCATTCGACGCCTCATACAATGTGCAGAGGTCTGGCAGAAATCAAGGTCTGGCAGAAATCAGAAGAGTGACGAGTGAAGGTAGGTGTGTTTGAAGCGGATGGGAGAGACGCAATGGCGGCAAATCCAGATCCAGAGAATGGTTGAGGCTAGAAGAGTTGGAGCATGCGCCGAGAGAGCAAAAGTGACACTCTAGCAAAGATTCACAAGTTGGCTTTTTAGCGCGTTGACTCTGAAAAGTGCATTTGAATCAAATGGGCGCGCACACGCTTCTCGAGTTCAAGTTGTTGCGGCACAGTCATTTTGGGTGCCTAAGAACCAAAAATAACAAAATTGCAAAGTGAGGAAGGAGTTGGATGCGTCAAGCAGGGTCCAAACTGGGTCGAGTGGCCAGCCTGTACTCAAGAGGTTGTTGCGAAACGGTCCAATCCCACGTTTTGGCGGATTCCTGCGATTTTGACGGCAAAATTGGACGCTTAGCCTCCACCTTTTTATTATTATTATTTTATTATAATTATAATTATTATTATTATTTTTTTCTTTTTGCGGAGCCCAATTATGCACGCAAAGGAGGTTTTCGCCCAAAACCAAATTCCTGCAGGCACACTAGCGTCACCAACCTTGATCTTGTAGTTTCTCACAGGGACAAGCTGGTGTTCGGGACCATTGATCCCGGCATCCACCATCGTCTCAACCAGCAATCACATCACAAAATTCGTCTCGAATCAAAGTTACAAATAGCTGGCTTCGGAGCTAGTCAGAATCTTGGAAAGACAACTCCAAGCCGCCATAGCGACTGCACGGAACCAGAGTAGATCCATCTGGCTGTCTCAAAGCCATCCACAACCTAACTTTCCGTTGCACATCGGACTAGCTAGCTGTTTCCCACGATGGCCCTCAAATCCTCTGCTCTGAGGTCATCTGCGACCGACCAACCGCAAGACAGTGAGCGACAGCCGCTGCTTGGTTCTTCATCAGCAAGCTCCGACTACCGCGCTATCCCTCAGTCGGCACCTCCCGTGCAACGGACAAGACGTTCACCTTATCTCACATTCTTCCTTCGCTTCTACTTTGCCATCGGTGTGGTGCTCTTGCTTCCTGTTACCGTCATGCTCATCTTGCTCTTCACCAACTACTTTGAACCCATCCCTTTGCTCCTGCCACCTCACCGGTCACCCGCAGTCTTGCCCTTTTGGTTCTGTCTGATCTCGGTATCCATGCTTGCACCCGGCTTGCTCTTCTTCGAGCTCGCTTCACACGCCACCAACTTCTTTCATCTCTTTGTGCTCTGCTGCACCGTCGCTGACGTGGTTCTCCTTCTTGCGGTCCCCGAATTCCGCATAACTCACTCCTACCTTGGTTTCGCATCGGTTGGTCTCTGCTTCCTTTCAACGCTGTGGGCTTTTTTCTCTTCTCACCACCTCCAGAAGCAAAAGATTCCTTTCACGCTGAATCCCGATGTTGGTGCTCCCATCGTCACCCAAATTTCACTCTCGCGTGCTCAAGCAAAGTGGACTAGACGCTTCAAGCTTGTCTGGGCGCTCTTTGGCTGCCTTGCTGTTGCATCTGCGGCTGCGCTCGTCACTTTTGATCTCGTTCTCGATGCTGCTGACTCGGGATTCAAACCTCTGGGAAACCTCACCATGGTACATCCCACCTCGCTCACAAAGGACCCTGTGTACCCTCAGGACCCCGCCAACGTTAATCCATACCCTGTCTCGTTCCGCCTTCACCTTGCCTGCGAGTCCGCTCCGAGGCAGCCGGATCATTTAAAGTCCAACAACACCGATGATTTCGCTCCTACTGCCCTCGTCATGTCAGAACGCGGCGTTTCTGGCGTCATTGCAGCGCAGTTCCTTCGCGAAATGGTTGCGCGATCCGGTGCCCGTCTCGGAGAGAGCGATGACGGTCACCTTGCTATCACCCGCGTCTGCTTCTGGGACCGAATCGGCTATGGCCACTCAGACTTTGTGTACCAACCCACCTCCGTCCGCCTGCAGACTGAGGCACTCTACAAGGCGCTCCAGAAGCACGATGAAGTTGACCTCAGCAGCAGCTTGAAGAGAGGCAATAACCAGAAAGAAGATATAGCGCTGGGCAAATTCATGCTTGTTTCCACCGGATACGGCAACCTGTTCGCCCACGACTTTGCCATTCAGCACCCCAAGCTCATCCATTCCTTCCTGAACATCGATGCCGAGACACCCGATTCGTGGTACACCGATAAGGTCGCATCCGATAGTGGGGCACGTGCAGGCTACCTCGCCCGCCGTCATGGTTCCTTCGGGTCTCTTTTATATGACCTTCTTCCCGCGCTTGCCGAGCCGATCGGCGTCACTCGCATCATTGGTCTACTCAAGGGCAAGTCGGTCATCGACCGCATATTAGCTCCTGGAGTACGCGGACGTGCTACTCGCCACAATGACATGGGTGGTGGAGGCTGGCGCATCTATGGAGCGGGTGGTGGCAACCCGAGAGCCCTCATGTCCAACTGGCTTGAACGTCTTGATGCCAATCTTGGAACCTTGAGCCCGAACTTTGCTGCATTGCGCAAATCACGCTCCGAGTATCAATCTCTCTTGTCCAAACGCCCGGTCGCAGTGCTTTCCAGCTTTTGGAGGATCCATGCTGACGTGAACGGGTGGGGCCAGGAACAGCGCGAAAGCCTGGTAGCGCCAGCAAAGAACAGCTCTAGTCTCGTGGGATGGTGGCGCGTTGGCGACAGGAAGGAAAGGGCAGGTGGTGGAGATGAAGGTGGGCCTTCAGGCATTTGTTCGACGAAGATGGGAGTCATTTTCTGCGAAGAAGCTGTTCGCAAGCTTATCGCTGCAGGCCAGATGTGGAATGGTACCGTAGCATCTTCTCTCTGATACACGTGTGCTTTCTTCTCCTGATGACGGAGACATCAAAGATACATGGAAATCATACTGCACTGTCTGGATAGCGCAAACAACGATGCGAAACGGAACACAGTCATGCTGCCGCAACTATCTTCTCCTTTTTTTTACATGATCTCCGTTTTAGAGATTGAGTCGACCGGCGGAGACGCGTCAGGCTTTGTTTACGCTACGTTTCAGAGGAACACCGCGAGCCCACGGCTGGAGGACCATCATATTGACATAGGAAGAGCACGAACGTAAATGAACAAGCTGTAGATTACAGAGGTCAAGACAAGAAAAGCTTAGCTTGACACGAAAAAGCCTGCGCGACTGACACCCTCAAAATCGCCATTTCTCAGAATGGCGGTGGGGTATCCAGAGGTTGGCGAACTGAAGGAATGTGAGCAGCTTGCGCTAGCAGGAAAGTGCTGGTGAGCGCAGCGCGAAGAGTAACCCTTCTTTTGGTTGCAAGATCAAAAAATTGGACAATGAGTGTCGTTCAAGATACCAGCTTTGCGGCAGGCGTCTATTAGTAGCACTCTAGGTCTGGATGTTGGACTCCTCAACTTTTGCGGCCACCTCGTCCACCTGAGCATCGGTGGTCTTGTCGTCCTCGCCAGCTGGGCTCTGCTCGCCGCCTACAAGAGCACCCGATGGCTTGCGCCCCTGACCCCAAGCGCCAGTGGGTGGCACGGCACGGGATACCTTGGCAGCTGTAGGTGCGGCAGCCTCTGTAGATGGAGAAGCGTCCTCGGAAGCCTCAGCTTCCGTCTTGTCAGTGGAGGCAGCCGCATCAGCCTTGTTCTTCTTCTCCTTGTCAGCCTTGGCCTTCTCCTTCTTGGCCTTGAGCTCCTCTTGCCTCTCCTTCTCCCTTTGTGAAAGCTTCTCTTCGATCTGTCGCTCACGTTCGGATGCGTCGATGGGTTTGGCGCTGCCAAATGGGCTGGATTTGGAGCTGTTGCTCGTGGCGGCTACGGCGGAAGCAGACTCGGCGGAGCGAGGTTTCAAGTCAAGTTTCTTGCGCTCAACGGGTGCGGCTGCCGAGGGAGCCGGGCTGGAAGAGTCAGAAATGGGCTTCTTTGCAGATCGCCAGTTGTCGGTGGCCTCCGAGCCGGTGGCGGCGCCGGCGGGCTGACCGCTGCCGCGTCGCTCAGCGGCACCGAAACCGAAGCCCTTCTTGGCGATACCGGGGCTCTCGGGCGGAGTTTGGTCGGGTGTAAACTTGGATCCGAAGCCCATTCGCTCTTGAGAGGCGAATCGCTCGTCGACCTCGTTGGCATCGTTGCGGTTGCGAAAAGAAGCACGTCGCGAGTCAGAGTCGCCCATGCCGGAAGGACGACGCGAGTTGGCGGGAGAGCGACCCTCGACGGGCTTGCCGGTCCTCCACTGGGTGGCAAGGTCGCCCTGGCTTGGCTCAGCGGGGGCAGCGTCCCGAGGAGGGCGGTTGGAAGGAGTCGCAGACTGGAACTTGGCACCGAAACCAACTCGAGCACCACCGCTGACGTCCATGTTATCGAAACCAGAGCCCTCAGTGCGAGGCACAATGGAGCGTTCAGGGCGAGGAGCAAAACCACCGCGAGGCTCTGCGGGAGGAAGAGGGCCAGCGCGGCGCCACTGAGAGGCGTCATCAGCCTGGCTGGAGTGGACGGGTCGGTCACCGCCAAAGGCGCTCTTGGGGGGCTCAGCGACGAGAATGCGTACGGTTCTTCCGCCGAGCTGGGAATTGGTGCGGTCGAGGGCAGTCTTTAGGTCATTCTGGGTCTGGAATTCAACATAGCCGAATCCTTTGGGCTTGCCATCGTGGCCGGTGACGATGCGAACGCTGACGGTCTTGGCCGGGGCGAAGAACTCTTCAACATCTGCCTCCATCATTTCGAAGGAAAGGTTAGCGATGAAGGCGGTGAAGGGAGGTTTGTCAGGGAGAGGGAGCTCCTCACGGGGAGGGTAGCTGCGTTCCGGACGCTCGAAGCCACGGTCGCGGTCGACACGGTCAGGGACGGTGGAGAGGTAGTCTCCTCCCCTGCGGTAGCTGGATTCACGAGGGGCGGAAGAGATGGGAAGATCGTCCATCTCGTCAGCCCACGACGTCTTGCCGGTCGACTCGTCGGCCAAGAAGTCATTGAGTGACATCTTCTGTGTCTTTCCTTTAGGAGCTGTATACGAGCAAGAAGAGAAAGAGGTAATGTAAGTAACGTGTGAGATCAGCAGGCAGCTCGTGATGCGGGCCTTCATCATGCGCTGTCTGAATCAAACGTCGCTGGGATCCTGCTGCGAAGTGCGGAGTTTGGGTTATACTAACGCATGACGGGCGAAATGTCTAGTGGGGACTTGACGAATAGATTGTAAGTTGAATTGCGATGATCCTTGCGAGTCGAGCAGGGATACGATAGGCTACCTTGGTGCAGAAGGTAGCGAGTAAGATGTTGGAGATGGTAGTGAGAATGAGGATGAGATTTGTGACACCAACAGATGACCGACACTGTGTACTGTTCTCGCTAGTGTGAAGGTCGCACAAATGAAATTGATTCGGATCACGGCTGCAAGAGCGAGATTTTTTGTGTGCTAGGACAACTGTGACCTTGGGTCAGGGTGCGCTTCGTGTTTCAAAAAAAAGTGCCAGGAAGAAAAGATCCCGTTCTTCGAGGGCAGAACACCAGAGAGAGAGTGAGAGAGAGAGAGAGGATTGACAAAGGTTAGACCAGTGCTGCTCAATCGCTGCGAAAATTTCTAACGACCACTCCTTTCTTCTTGTGCCATTCGAATCTGCGTTTGCTTTTGCTTTTTTGCTTTTTTTTTTTTTTTTTTTTTTTTTTTTTTTTTTTTTTTTTTAATACAGCCCTCATGTCGTGCTCCCTCCGCGTTGAGCTGCCTCGGAAAGCCGTCTTAAAAATCGATTCGAAAAATTCCAACATGTTGCGGAGGTGGCTACCTGCTGTGTCTTTTCTCCCGATTGAACACCGCCGCTAGAACCCAAAGATTATTTGTTTTCACTTAAAATCTAACAAGTTCACTTTTTGGTTGGCATCATTGTCTCCAAGTTCATTCCACGTAGCAATGTGCATGAGCGTTGCCATGACTTCATATCGTCCTGACGTTCACGATCTCGATATCCTGTTAGCATCTCTCGACTACCTTCCTCGCCACCATCTCCTACAAAGACTTGTGCAGCCCGCACCCGACGCTGCTCTTGTATACAACCAGGCAAGATGGCTGCAGTACCAAACGACGCAAAAGCCAAGGGTGACCGAATCATCGTCGACAACTCGAACCTGTCCGAGCTTAAAGCTACGTGCGACGAAGCTGTCGAGCGAGTAAGTCTTGAGCAGTTCAGCTTTCAAGTCTGACTTTGCGCTTGTTGTGCAAGCTGACGTCCTTATGCTTTCCACTCGTGCATCATTTCACAGATTCTTTCGCGCCAGCCAGAATTTGGCTCGGCAGCTCAGTCACAAGGCTTTGCGCCTTTCAAGGTCAGCCACTTCCACACTGACTTGCGTCTTGTGATCGGATTCACAGCCTCAGCCATCATGATTGGCACATCCATCTGGGCCTATTTTGTCGAAAAGGAATGGAACCGCAACAAACATGCGTGCGCGGTCGCGGTGGTTGCATACATCATCTTGTCGTCCATCCAGATGACTGATTCGTATTTGCAAGGCAACAACATCTTCACCGGCACCCGCAAGATGCTCTCAAATCGCATCGAGACAGAGCATCTCATAATTGCATCACCGCCTCTTCCTAAGGCGACAAAAAAGGGCGCCAAGGCATCCAATAGCAAACCTGTGTTGACGCCTCCAGCCTATACGCTCCATATCAAATACACACGTAAGACCAACAAGGGCAAATCGCTTCTCAGCAAGAAGGACGACTCTTTGCCCCTTGGTCACCTTGGTAAGCACAAAGACAGATTGCACAGCCCTGCTTCAGTTTTGGCCTCTTTCTGACTTTTGCCATCAATGCTCTTGCTTTCTCACGCTACTTCGCAGGCGAATGGTTCACTGAAGAAGGTGAGTTTGTCCAAGGCATCTTTGAACAGAGGTTGCTTGCGGGTCTTCAAAAGGCATTCGGTCAGTAGATGGGCGATCTCGGTAAAACCAGCCGAGCTCATTTCCAATCTTGCAGTAATCTTTAGCCAGCCAGCATTGCATTGCACGTTCATCTCGACTTTTGATACCCGCACATTTGCTCAACATCATCTTTTCTCTCGCCTCCTCGGCCTAAGAGTCATGCTTTGCATCACGCATCGATCGCGAACATCATCGTGTGTGATTGAGTAAACGTTGCTCGTACTAAGCTTGTGTGGGTGTCGACAAGCGCTATAGGGCACAGCAACCACATTTCTGGATTGAGGTGGAATGTGACAGTTTGTGACATGATTAAAAAGGCTCGATCGCCAACACGACTCGTCTTCTTGGCAAATAAAAGAGGGAAAAGCCGCCTTCTTGGCGTGTGTGTTTCTCCAACATTAATTTGGACGACTTTCGTGTGACACCCAACAAGAAACACCAACAAGGATCCGAGCTTAATTTCTGCATTTCTCCTTTTATACTGTGTCTGTACTTTACTGTAATTCACAGTTGCATTTTCGCGCATTCTGCCACACGCACTGACACTTTTCGGTAAGTTAGTGCTTCTTGCTTTTCACCCCCACCGTGATCATTTGTACCTCTTTGTCAGCCTCTTCTCGTCCTCATTCGGTAAGAGCACCATCGACGTTTCGGGTCACGCCGACTCGTCTCCATCGTCAACAATATGGCCACGCCATACGTCCCCAAGGATCAGGGACTGCGCTTCCAGAAGAAAGGCGATGCTAGCTACGCCAAAACTTCAGCTGCCAAGGATGCTGCTGCCGCCGGCGCTCTTCTCTCTCGTCGGAATGCCCTCTTCCAGGACTATGCCAGAGCTCATCAAAAACCCGCTTGGTCGCCTTCCACCTCGGCCGCTTTCCGCTTTTTGATCATCATTCGAGTCTCTTCTGCCATGTACTCGGTCATCAAGGACTGTGACGAATCCTTCGGATATTGGGAACCTCTTCACCTCCTCGTCTTCCCTCGTGGAAAGCACCATGCCAACGTCCCCTTTCAAACTTGGGAGTACTCGCCTCCATTCGCCATCCGATCCTGGGCCTTCATCGCTCAATTCCTTCCCCTTGCCAAGACACTCGCCTTCTTTGGCGTCGGCAAGCGTCAGATCTTCTTCGCCGTCCGAATGCTCCTCGCCTTCGTCTCCTCGTTCGTAGACGCCAGATTCTACAAGGCTGTCGCTGATGTTTTCAGCGCAAGAGTCGGTCGCTACTGTCTTGTGGCTCTTGCTTCTAGTGCTGGGGTCTATGAGGCGTCCACCGCTTTCCTCCCTTCCACATTTGTCCTGCATGCCACCACTCTTGCTTTTTCTTCCTCCCTTTACCCTGCACGACTGCCCTCCACCGACTCTTCAGTGCTTTCCAGTACATCTCAACGACCTTTCAGACCAGAGCGTCTCATCGTTGCTACTCTGTCGTTTGCCGCCGGCGCACTTCTCGGCTGGCCGTTTGCAATCCTTCTTGCTCTCCCGTTTGTTCTCGAACAGCTCTTCTTCCGCGCGGATGACATCGTTGCCAAGGGCAAAAGCTCTCACTGGACTGTAGCCAGGTGGTCCACTGCAATTAGTGCTGCTGTTCTATCTGCCTTCTTCGCCCTTCCCATCCTTGCCGTCGACACTCTCGCCTACGGCAAGCTCTCATTCGTGCCACTCAACACTGTCCTCTACAACCTTTTCTCCCAAGGCAGAGGTGCTGGTCCTGAGCTCTACGGGACCGAGCCTTTCACCTTTTACTTTTCTAATCTCTTTCTCAACTTCAACATCTTCTTCCTCCTTGCCTTGCTGTCTCTCCCCTTGCTGCTTGTCAGCGCTCGCCTCGATCCTCGACGCTTTCAGCGTCCGGCCCCCGAGGCCAAGAAGGGCCACGCTTCAACCGCAAACCCCTCAAGCCTCTTCTCGCTTGCTTTGCTTCGCATCGCCCCCTTTTACATGTGGTTCATTGTCCTCTGCGTCCAGGCCCACAAGGAGGAACGCTTCATGTACCCGGCCTACACACTTCTCTGCATGAATGCTGCCGTCTCTCTTCACATCATCCGTACCCTCGCTGAGGTCATCTTTGTCAAGGTTACGAATTCCCCTTACCGCGCTTCCAAGTCGAGCTTGTTCACCTCCATCACTTCCTCGGTCCTCGTTGTGGGTGTTTTACTCGGTGTTTTGCGCTCGGTAGGCCAACTCAACAACTATCACGGCCCCTTTGACGTTCTCTTCCATTTCGAGGGCTATGAGCTGCCTCGCGTTATCGCTGACAAGTTTCCCGAAAGTCTCAACCCCGCCGTCAAGCAGCGCATCGCACGTGGCCTCTCGCCTGTTGCGACTGAGCAGGAGAAGGACTACAACGACCGTGGCTACGGAGCCGAGAACAAGGGTGTCAGTGTTGATCTCACAATCGACCTCACTCCGCTGACTACCCTCGACAAGCCCATCAGGCTCTGCTATGGCAAAGAATGGCATCGTTTCCCCACCCACTTCCTCGTTCCCGCCGGCGTAGAGGTCGAATGGATCAAGAGCGAGTTCTCCGGCATCCTCCCCAAGCACTTTGATGTCGACTCCACCTCCACCATTCAGTCCTCGGACGTTGTCTCGAGCAATCTCGACACTACGCTTGGCTGGGCTTGGCCGTGGTCCACCATCACCCGCCGCGTACAGCCTGGATTCAACGACCTGAACAAAGAAGAGATGGACCGCTACGTCGATATCTCCACGTGCGACTATCTGGTTGACCTTGACCTTCCTCACCGTGGCCTCGTCAGCAAAGAGTCGCAGTACGAGCCTCGATATGCCATCAAGACAGAGGAATGGGATCGCGTCTTCTGCGGTGCTTTCCTCGACGCCGAGTACAGCCGCCCTGCTGCGGACCCGCGTGATTCCATCGTCAAGAAGATCGGTCAGAAGGCGATGGGTGCCATGCATCGCGCCTTCTGGCTGCCCAAGGCTTGGCCGGGTAACACCAATATGTATGGTGACTACTGCTTGCTTCGAAACAGGGACAGCAGGTTCAGCCCTGCAACTTCTACCGCCAGAGCATGAGGCTTCATTGTCACACAAATGCAATGCAACAATGATTAATGAATCTCGAAATGGCACAAAGATCGATGCACACTTGAGTGATCATGACTTGGAGAGCACACGGCTCCACAAGCAGAGCGTGAGGTGGAAGAGGGCGTTTGAGATGTGATCACAAGATTCAGCAATGCAGTTGCTGAGGAGCTAACGTATTTACGGTAGTACCGACGTATCTGTAGTACCGACGCATCTGGAGTACCGCCGCACCCGCCAAATGCAGTATTCCTGCCATCTTGCTAGACATAAAATAAGCATCCTCAGCTCTCAGGCTTTGAAGCATCCACGATCACACAGTCACTGTCATGACATTGCAAGAAGAACCAGGATGGGCTGCAAGGTTGATTGCTGAGATCACAAGGCTGGAAAAATACTGAAAAAAGCACACCCGATCAAGTAATTTTTTGGCGTGGTATTCATTTGGCCGTTCACCCCAACAAGCATTGCAGCTAGGACTGATTCTTCCCACAATGTGATGGCATACGTGATCGACAGGCAGACATCACATAAGCTGATGCTTGAGGTTCCTGCTCTACCCTTCAGTGAGACGCAAAATCACTGCATTTGGCAGGCGCGTCGGTACTGCAGGAGCGTCGGTACTATCGAAAATACGTTAAAGAATCTTCCTCAATCTCTCGTCGGGATCATGTTCAAATGCCAGCCTGACCTCGTCTTCCTGGCAAGCCAACATCAGCCTTGCAAAACCGCCTGCTCTGCCCGTTCCTGCGCCTTGACCGACACAAATGACGAGGCCCAAAGAAGAAAGCACCGCCAATGGCGCATTCAGGCTTGTCTCCTCGCCAGTCGCAACTTGGTTGAAAGAGGTGTTGATGCCATACATACGGCATATGGCTTTGTGATGGCTCGAGATATCCGCGAGTTCGGCTTCTGCCAGACCACTTCGGCGGAGACAGGAGAGCAGGCTCAGAAGCACGACCTTTGCATGGAGTGGCAGCGAAAGGATGTGTGAGACTTTGCCCGACTTGACCATGGAGTCCAGCACCGACTTCATGTCGAGGATCGTCACCGACTTGATGGGCGCATTCGCGATGGGCGAAGCCTTTGCTTTCGACTCGACCAGCTCGATTGACCGCCTGCACACATCCAACATCCTTCTTGCATCACCAGAAACATTCGAAACCCTCTTAGAAACGTACGTGATCGCATCCAAACTAAGCACCTTGTCACATCCTCCCTTCTCCTGTTCCCCTGCGTGGCCTTCATTGATCCCTAGACGAGACTTGACAATTTCGACCAGCTGCTTGTCCGTGTAGGGCATGAAGGTGATCCTCGTCATCCCCAACCTACTCGCCACTTTGGCATTCAACGTCCTCTCTGGCAAGTCCATCGTGTTTGCGACTGCAATCACCACTAGCCTGGATCCGCGGGTATTGGGCCAATTGAACATGTTGTACATCACATCCTGTCTCGCAGTTACCAATTGATCCAGTTCGTCCATCAGAACCACCGTCGCCGCTCTCCCTGGACCAGCACCGACACCGGCGCCTCCAGCGGAGCCAGACGTCTTTGCTCCTACTCGGGCAAAGTGCGAGCTGAGCAGTCCTAGTGCTGTTTTTGGTGAAGTGCGTTGTCCACCGGAGATGGCGCTCCAGAGAAGAGTGTACGCCTGAGAAGCATCGGCGAGCTTCATGCCATTGATTTCGACGAACGAGAATGGATTCATCTCGTTTCGCTCTGCTCGAATAGTGAGTGCACGGATGACCTCTCGAACGGTTGCGGTTTTACCCGTGCCCGGTACGCCTGAGACGTAGACACATCCGCCAATACCTTCCTCGACAGCATCTTCTACGCAAGCCATGATCTCTTCGTATTGGTCTTCACGACAAGGAAGGTGGTCTGGTGTGGCGCCGACGTGGAGAAGTCGTTTGGCCCTGTCGTGAGGGCTGAGCGCCTGTGCATCTTCGTGGGGCAATAGAGACAGCTTCGGTGGTCTAGCAGGCAGTGTTGGGTGCGGGAGATTACGCGCTTTCAAACCCATCAAGCGAGCCTTAGAGCGAGGAGTCGCTTGCGCCTTGGCCGGACTAGCAAGCCCCAGCGCGGCTCGCTGAGGAGTGGTGAGCACGCGGCGTTTCGTGGGTGTCATGGGCGATGCATCCTTGGGCAGCCTTGCACGCTTGCGAGGGGTAAGATTGAATGTCTTGCCGAAATCGTCGTCGTCGTCGTCGCTTGGTGGTGCGGAGAATTGTGACCCTTCGTTATCGGACGATTCAGGCGTGTCAAGGTGTCGAGCCTTGACGAGCAGGTTGTCTTCCACCTCAAACTCGTCTCCGCTCTGGAACGAGTCGTCAGAGACGATGTCGGAATCAGACGAGAGACCGCCGTTAGCTTTTTTCCGATTGTATTTGCGTTTGCTGGGAGCAACGCCCGCGGATAGCGAGTCCTCCTTACGTGGTCGTCCCGGCCGACGCTTGGGAGGATCGTGGTCAGTAGCGGATGGTGTGCCGGCGGAACGGGTGCGAGTGGATTTGGTCCGGTGGTGGTCAGAGGTGGATGCGACGGAAGATGGGGACGTTGCTCGTGCAGTGACGTTGCGTGGGGTGGAGATCGAAGCATCGTTCGAGTCAGCATCTCTTTGTGCTTGCTCGACGAGATCTTTGACACCTTGACCTTGCGAAGTTGCTACGTCGGACGAGTCGTCTTTTAAATCCCAACCGGCCCCCTGCTTTCCTTTCTCGACCAGCTTGGCCCAATCGATTCTCCAGAAGAGCTCCCGGTTGGGATCCACTGCGCGCTCGCAAAAGAGATGGGTAGGAAAGGATTTGTTCTTGTACAATGTGTGTGTCACTGCTGCCTTCTTCTTTCCATTTGGATTTGCTGCCCTATCGGAAGTGTCGGAAGAAGTGGCTGCTAGCGCAGGAGCGTCTTTGATCGCCTTGGAGCATTCACCCTGGCTTGTGTGGATGTGCACTTTTGCAATAATTTCGTCGACATCGAATGAGTAGTCGTGCAACGAAGGACCCGCTTCAAAAGTATCACCGTCCTTGCCAGACTTGGTGCTAGTCTTTGTCCTGCGCTTTGTAAGGGAAGTGGCCTTGTGGGTGTAGTAGATCTCGTGACGACTTGTGATGCCGGCCATACGCTTCTTTGCCATTGTTGACATCCACTCCGGCCAATGCAGCAATCGACAAACACCGAAGATCTTGCCTTGTTCGGTTTCGTCAGTCCAAAGATGGGTGAGGACACCTGCTAAAGGAGCTTGGTAAGAGGAGGGTAGGTATACGACGTCTCCGATGCGGAACTCTTCCGGTCCAAGAGTGTGCTTGGATGATGAGGAGGGCGAAGGTTCGCGAGATTGAGGATTGCGATTCTCATCTTCATCATCGGAAGATTGATCCTCATTTTCAGAGTCGGGTACAGAGTCTACTGGGCGTGGGAGACGAGTGAACGCGCGAAAGTGGCTTGTAGATGTGCCATTTTCGATGTTTGTGAGTGGCTCGTGTGGTTGAAAGGTGTACGTGCGGGCAACAGCTGTCGGCATTGTGCTGAAGAGAGGCTGTTGCTGAGCTGCAGGGAATGGCGTGTGTGTGTATGTATTTGTGTGTGTATGTGTATGTGTTTGTGTGTGTACGTGTTTGTGTGTTTGTGTGTGGGTGTGTGAGAGTGCGAGTGTGTCCGTGGTGCCATGTTTTCAATAGAAACCAGCACCTCTTCTGCGACCGACCTACTATGCAGAACACAGATTTATTGGCTCGAGATGGAATGTGTTGGTTGCGAGTCCACGCGTGGCGTAAATTATTGACAAGCTTCAAGCGAGACGCGGTATGGATGTGTAACTCAAATTGCACAAGTGCCACAGTCACCATAACCTTCTGGAACTTGTGTTGCACTCGACTCCTTCTTTCTCTTGATCCCAACCGTCCCTGACCACACTCAATTGCTCATATGTGAATGTGTTCTATCTGCACCTTGATTCTATCTCAGCAGATTTTGAGCCACATGTCAGTATCAACATGCCAAAGCACTTGCTTACTTCTGATCCATGAGACTACACAATGGTTTGAGATGTTCATTCCAGGTGGTCCTGCACAGTCGCTAAGATAAGGTTAAGAAAGGATTCGATTTCTATGTCGGGCAAGTGCATCGTAATGACATTGATTCGAGTTCTGGGCCCTGCGATCTTACTCGTCACCGGGATTCTTGTACCTCCTGAGCGCCCGTTGCCTAGCCTCGGTGTGTTCAACGATAGGCTTTGGGTATCCCAGCTTTTCGAATTCTGCCTTGCTTAACCTCTTGAACGGATCATGAATCGCGTTTCCCTTGACGTTCCTCAACTCTGGCACAAAGTGTCGAATGTAGTCTCCCTGAGGATCGCTCTTTTCACTCTGCGAGAGCGGGTTAAAGATCCTGAAATACGGCTGCGGATCTGTACCCGTTGAGGCGCTCCATTGCCAGCCACCGTTGTTGGAGGCGAAATCTTGATCGATAAAGTTAAGCGAAAAGTATCTCTCTCCCTCTCGCCAATCTTGAAGAAGGTGTTTGGTGAGGAACATGGCTGTGATCATTCGACCTCGGTTGTGAATGTAACCTTGTTGGATGCACTGACGCTGAGCGGCATCGACGATAGGGTAGCCGGTCTTGCCCTCCTTCCAAGCTTGTAGCATCTTTGGATCTGTCTCCCACTTGACGTTTTCGTATTTGGTGATAAAGGCGTGACCCATGCACACTTTGGGCCAGGCGGCGAGAACGTGACCGTAAAAGTCGCGGAAGGAGATCTCGGTGTTCCACATGGCGGCGCCACTGTCGCGACCCACGTGCAATCGGCCTTTTGTGAGCTCCTTGGTGCGACGCAGACATTCTCGGGCAGAGACGAGACCGGCAGCGAGATAAGGACTGATGCGGGAGGTGCCATTCTCGTTCATAAGATTTCTGCCCTCCGCATAGCGTCCAAGACGAGAGTCTTTGGCATTTCCACCTACATCTTTGGTACTAGGTTCGTTAGCTGGGCGATCCAGCGCAGTCTCTCCACCTTTCCCTTTCATGAAATTGTCGAGCACTTGCCGAGGAGCATCGTCCGCCACGGGCCAGAGTTTGGCCATGTACTCGCGATCTTTACATTTGAATCCTTCGAGCTCTTTTGGAATGCCAAAGCCTTTGCCAAGCTTCTCGAGGTTGAACAATGAGCCTACGATAGAGTCTTTGTGAATGCTCTTATCGTTGGCTTCGGGATCAGGGGAAGCTTCGATCAAAGACATGTCCTTGGAAATGACATCGGTCCACTTTCTGTTCCATGGCGAGAACACAGAATACGGTCTGCCATCGTTGGTCGTGACTCTGCCGGGAGGTACAACGTAGCAATCGTGGAACAAGCTGAACGCAATCCCCTCGTCCTTGGCCTTGTTGACAATAGAGATGTCTCGCCAGAGTTCATCCACCTCGTATTCGATGTTGGCCGTGAGCTGAGAGACATGCCATTGTTCGAGGAGCTCAAAGATCTTTGAGCCCACCTCTGTACGTTTACCGCCTTTGTGAGAGTATACGACGAAGGGGATGTCGAGTTTATCGAATTGAGACTTGAGACAAGCGAGAGTACGCAGGACGAAATCGACTCTTCTGGCACCTCGGTCGTGGGCTCGGTAGTCGGTAGGAGTGATTACAAAGAGAGCGATGAGGTTTCCGCCTTTGCCCTTCTTGCGGCGAGCAGCAGCGAGAGAGGAGGCGTGAGCGAGAGCCCTGTTGTCGTGTGTGCGAAGATCGTGCATCCTCATCCAGTAGACGACGTTCTTTCCATCACCAGCATCGTTGCTCTTGTTCGGGGCATGGCTTTTAAGCGCTGCTTCGAGGTCCTGGAGAGGTGTCTTGTCATCGCTGTGGCCATGGGGAGAGGGGTTGAAATCGGAGCGATGCCAACCCTCGCCAGACTTGGCATAAGCAGCTCCACCGTACTGCTTGTCAATTTTGGCACTGCCATTCACGACCGCTGAGCCGGAAGAAGGTTTTTCGGCAGAAGCAGATTTGCTCGAAGAGATTTTTTTCTGACGTTTGCTGGGAGGCTTTGAAGTTTCAGACTCGTCCTCGTCGGGGTGTTCTGCTAGCTTGGGGTCAAGAGCTTTCTCATCTTCATCGTGGTTGGTCTCCTTCGGGGAGGAGGCTTCTTTGCGTTTGGGTGCCATTGTGACGCAAACCTTTCGCACTTGTGCGGTAGCAAGGAGCAAAGAGGCTGAAGGTTGAGTGTAGAGCTGGAGTGCGTATGTTGGGAATGAGCGTGTAAGCGGGAAAGAGCGTAGTGAGGACAAAGCTCTCAACACTTTACGTTGCATACAGTGCAAAAGTGAAAATGGTTGAAGAGTTAGATCAAGAAACTTCTTTCTACCTGACTTTTGTGATGATGATGAAGACAGAGAAGCACGAGCTTGTGATTTGGCACAAGAGTCACTTTGGTTCCTGCTGGCTAGCTGAGATTCAAATAAGACTACCCATGATGCGGTTCAGCGGCCATGTGGATCAAATGCTGCTTGATGATGAGGATCAAAGCAAAAAATAGGATCGGCTTTGCTAATCTGAACATGCATTCCGCTGCAGCTGTCAAACAAGCGAAACACTGTAAAATCCGTAAACAATCTGCAACCGAAAATCTGACTTTTTTTGAGAAAGTATCTGTTTGTGGAGGGTCATGTCTCATCTCCCGATATCACTTTTAGATCTATATATCACCGATGAAATGGGAAACATTTGTAGTGACAGTTCGGCCCCGTGTGATTCGCGCGAAAAGAAAGGAAAAAGGATTGTTCGTTCTCTGTAAAATCAGAACTTTTTTCCTTTCCCAAATTCCCAGAGAAGCCTATTTTTCGCTTGTCTTACAGAAT
Source organism: Melanopsichium pennsylvanicum (assembly GCA_900208305.1). Taxonomy (NCBI): domain Eukaryota; kingdom Fungi; phylum Basidiomycota; class Ustilaginomycetes; order Ustilaginales; genus Melanopsichium; species Melanopsichium pennsylvanicum. The sequence continues at coordinate 170,072 of OAPG01000021.1, forward strand.
GGTGTATAGAGTAAATCTACAGTAAAATAATTTACCTGCAGTGCACAGGCGGTGTCACTTTTGGCACCGAAAACTCGAGATGCTGTGTGTCTGCTAGGTCGTGCGAGCCAGTTTGTATGAATTGGGATGTCGATATTCGACCCTTTTTTGACACTTTACCTCTACATGGTCACCCCCTCTACTCCTTTCTCTCTTTCAACCTCGTCTCTCACACAATCTCGATAGTCACCATGGCGTCGGTAGCGGGCAGTATCAAAGTCTTCTCCGGCACTTCGCACCCGGACCTCGCCGAGCTTATTGCCAAACGTCTCGGTCAACCTCTTGGCAAAGCCACCGTTACTCGTAATGAGTCGGGCGAATCCATCGTTCGTATCGCTGAGTCGGTTCGTGAGCATGATGTGTACATTATCAACACCTCTTGCGTCTCTCCTACCCCCACAGGCGCTGCTGCTTCCCCCAACACCTCGTTGATGGAGCTTTTGATCATGATTCATGCATGCAAGACCGCCAGCGCCAAGAGGATCACTGCCGTCATCCCGCACTTCTTTTACGCTCGTCAAGACAAGAAGGACAAGTCCAGAGCACCCATCACCGCAAAGCTCATTGCCAACATGCTCGAAAACGCCGGTTGCGACCATATCATCACCATGGACCTTCACGCATCCCAGATTCAAGGCTTCTTCGACGTACCCGTAGACAACCTTTACGCAGAGCCCGCAGCATTGCAGTACATTCGCGAGATGGTCGATGTGAACAAGGCTGTCATCGTTTCGCCCGATGCTGGTGGTGCCAAGCGCGCTACGAGTTTGGCCGACAGGTTGGAGTTGGACTTTGCGCTTTTCCACAAGGAGAGGAAGCGCGCCAACGAGGTCTCTCGCATGGTGCTTGTAGGTAATGTCGAGGGAAAAGTGGCCATTCTCGTGGATGATATGGCCGATACGTGTGGGACATTGGATTTGGCCGCGCAACAACTCATCGAATACGGGGCGGAACGGGTGCTTGCCATCGTCACCCACGGCATTCTGTCTGGGCCTGCGTTGGAAAGGATTAGCAACTCGAGGTTGGAAAAGTTGATCGTCACAAACACGCTTCCTCAGAGTCACAACAGGTCCAAATGTCCCAAGATCGAGGAAATCGACATTTCTCATGTGCTCGCAGAGACGATTCGTAGGAGTCACTACGGTGAATCGGTATCGGTCTTGTTCAACCAGATCCCATATGACACACCTCAGCCGTATAGGCACGAGCACGACGATGAGATCCCTGCCGCTGCCGTTGCAGGGAGCAACGGAAGTCTTGCTATCGGTCAGAGGAGCGGGAGCGCTAGTCGGAGCGGCTCAAACAGCAGACCACAAAGTGGAGGTACGAGCCCAAGCAGCAGCAGGCAATTCCCTCCCTCGCCTTACACATTGCCGGATCCTCCCGTGGCGCAAAATTACTTTTCCGATCACGACCAAGCAGGTTCTTCAACGGCTCAGGACACGCCCAAGGCCGTTCCCGTGCAGGGCGGGTACGCGCCGTCACCCCTCAGAAGAAATGTATAACTTGCCTCCTCTTTGTTCGGGATAAGGGTGCAAGGGAGAGGCGGTTGAGAAAAAGTAGAGTCATCATCATACATGTCTGTTTGTTCGTAGGGCGTTTTTTTTTTTTTTGGCAATATCATTCACAAGACGTCTTGTCTCTCACACCTTGTTCGAGCTTTCAAATCGTGTGGTTCTTGGGTTTCGTGATTTGTGAGGCCCTGGAACAGCCAAGGTAGACTGGCTCACTAGCATTTGCTCGTATGAGCTGCCCTTGATTCGAGCTTTGTGTTTTGTCGAATAGCTGGTCAAAGGGCAAGGAAGAGTGTCGGTTGGCAAAGACGGGAGAGCATTTTTGTGCAAGGACCAGACCACGCACACTCCCCGTTTTGCACGCAGCTGGTCCGCAGTCATGCTCGTCGCAACTGTTACAGACCATGCCCCTTGCCTGAAGTGCAAGAACAAAGCTCGAGTTCAACTTTCTCCTCCGAGCCACACTAAAAACAGCGAAATCTTTCCCCAAACCCTCGAAACCCTCCTGACACACACTCCTCATTCACGAGCCATCACATGCAACAACGCTCAAAATGGCTTCTCTCAAGAGATGGCCATGGAATAAGTCAATCAAGCTATTGTCAAAAAACACTGAAATACTTGCATATTTGTATTCCTACCTCTCTCTCATGCATAGCCATATCCAGGGGGAGGAGGTGCTGCGTACTCTGCATACTGACTGGAAAGCTGTCTTTGTGGTCCCTGTGGCATTTGAGGCGGGAAACCTGGGTGGTGCTGAGCATAATCGACACTGCTCACCCCACCTTGCTGCGGTCCGTCGGGCAGATAAGGCGGAGCGGGATTGTCACTCCCACTCACAGTCAAGTCGTTACTATACCTCCTGCCCTGCATGCTTCCTGGGTGACCAGTAGCTGCAGCTGCGGCCAGTGCGTCATGCGAATTAGAGTTGCGCTTCTGGATGTGCAAGGGCGGAACAGAGTGATCGCTGTCGGGCGTCGTGACATTGTATCCACCTGGTGGAGTGGGGGTGGAAAGATTGGCGTGAAGGTTAGGCGGTTGTGGCAAGGGGTTGTTGTTCCAACCTTGGTCTTCGTATGTGTCTGATGGAATGCTCATGTTGGCCTGATTGGAAGGGTTACGCGAAAAGCCTCGGCGGAAGGCTGCCGCTGTGACCTTTTTGCCTTCGCCTCCGGCAAGTTGTTGGCCAGTGGCGCCGACCCCGAGTGCGCCATAGGACGACATGCGGTGTGGATTGGTGGCGGGCGAGTTGGGGCGGCGAATAGCTTCCTGCATGGCACGAGTGCTCCCGATGGATCGGAAGTAGGCAGAGTCGCCTGCGGCTGCGTAGGACGTTGGTGACGCAACAGAAGCTTGGGCTGCGCTGGTGGCGCTGGTGGAGCCGTTTAGAGGCGTAGCGATGCGGAGGGGTGGCAGAGTGGGTGCGCCAAGCATATCGGTGGGATTGGGTGCTGCCTCGTGCTGCTGTGTGGTAGTTGCGCCTGTGAAGCCATCGTAGGCGTCGGACTGGTGGCCTTCTGTGGAAGCGGAACGAGGGACTGGGCCAGAAATCGCTGCATCGGCACCGTGATTACCCTGAGCACTTTGGTAGTCGGCACTGTTCCTGTTGGACCCGTACTGCTGACCGGCACCGGGACCAGCAGAGCCGGTGTACGACTGACTATTCTGCATCAAGAATCCTCCGTCGGGTTTGTTGAGATCGCCATGGCCGGGAACAGCGTTGAGATCAGCACCCGCAGTGGCAGCCATAGCGGCGGCAGCAGCGGCCGACGCAGTGGACGTGTCACCACGCTCGTTACTCGACTGAGCCCATTCGTTGGTGGCAGGGTCCGAGATGGAGTGTTGCTCAGCAGCAGGGCTATCCTGCGCCCATTCGGATCGTGAAGCGTGCTGAGCGTAGATGGGAGTACGGGCAACATCTTCGCTACTGAGTACACGATTAGAGGGGTTGTAACCGGTGTCAGGTCCGGCTTCACCGGTGGAGGCATGAGTGGGCACATCGTGGTAGATGTCGCCATCGGGATTGGCGTATGAGTGCGAGATGTCTCGCGATTCGTTGACGGTGCTATCAGCCAGCGTCATATCGCCAAATCTGGGGATGCCTGCAGAAGGGCCATTAGGAGTGAAAGCGACGTCGGCTATGCATCTTGTAGCTTGTTGCAGCAGCGATTCGGTCTTGGCAAAGCCGTAGTACTCGGCACGAGGCATACCAGGCTGGGTGTGCTGGAGCGGGATCTCTTCGAGCATGAGCTTTGAAATCTCGGCGACGATGGTGAGCTTCTCTGCCATTTCGAGCAAAGCGCCTGATTTGATGCCGAGCGCCTCGCGAGCGGTGCGCCTCTTGAAATCACCGATAGCCGCTTCCTCGTTCTTGACTTCAATGTGAAGGCCTTGCATCTCGCCACGCATGTCCTTGAGTTGAGCAGTGACCTTCATGAGCTCCTTGTTCTCGGGTCCCATCTTTGCCAACTTCCTTTCGACCCTTTCAATGTCGGAACCGAGTGAGCGTTTGCGGCTTTTGAGGTCGGCGAGCGATTCTTCGCGGGTACGAATGGATTTGAAGTGAAGTCGGACGGTGGTGAGGTGCGAATTGAGTCGGTTCTGAGAGGCTGCGTAGTGGTCATACAGCAGCGAAACCTTGCCAACGACATCGTTAAGGTCGGCGCCTTGTTCGGCGGACCAAGCCTTGATGGCTTCTGCATTCTTCTTGAAGTCGTTTGCAGCCTTGGTGTTGGACTGGATGAAGTTCTTTTCGGATGTGATGACGTCCTGGAGCTGCCTCAGATCCTGGTTGCCAAGAGCCGGAAGCTTGGATGTATGCGCGACGTGCTGTTGCGCCTTCCTTAGAAACGACATGGGTGAGGGTTCGATCGAGGAGCGATGATTAATAAGCGATGCGGTGGGATGCGGAGTGCGGCGATCGAGGAGGTATGCAGTCGGGTATGATAGAAATCAATTTGGGCCGGAAAATGGGGGTATATTGAATCCTTGTTCGGCCAGATTGCTATGATAGAAATAGACGCCAAAGTCGTTGCGTAAAAGAAAAGGTGATGATGATGTCTGTGAAAGTAGATAAAGAGAGCAAAATGGTACAGTAAATTATGTTGAAATGCCTGCCCAAAGTTGTCGGGAGACAAAGCTCAAGGTTTAGATTGTTGACCCTGATTCTGGTGTAAGCCACGGGCGAGACAAGGCTGTGCTATGCTGTGTGTACCTTACGACGTAAGAAAGGCCACAGTGTCTCAGTTTCAAGGCCTTTTTTTTCTTTTTTTTTTGTCTTTGGGGGCTAAGTTAGTTCTGTTGGCTCTCAGTCATACCGAGCGAGCGATGACGGCACCGTACGCCTCTCTTTCGCTCTCTTCCTCTCACGAACTTTTTACACAAATTAATTTTTTGTGGCAGGATACCTTGTTAGACCATCGGTCTTGACTTGTTAAATTACTCTCATTACCATGTTTAATGTTATTGTGTCCACTCACTGACGTCACGTGCTGCAATCGGTGCATAAATACATCTTGTGGCAGGTGTGGCTCGAGCGTCGTGTCCTCGGGTCACTCATACACACACCCACACTTTCCCCACATCATCCCCGCTCTTCCAAAGTGGAGTTCATTCGCATCTTTTTGTATCCCTACCACATCTATCCATCATCCCCCGTATTTCAAGGTCATCCGTTTCACGCTCAAGCCACATTCGTAGAAGATTTGATTCTTAGACACATTCAAGCAAGCAACAAGCAATAAGTCTGTTGCCCAGGCTTTCTCTCACTTACACAATGACAGCTTTTCTTGCTGGACGGGGTCTCCGAGCAGCCTCCCGAGACTGGTCCGCAAGAGTTCTCACACCTTCGGCTACCATGCTCTTAGTATCTCGCTCTCTCATCATTCCCTCACGCCCTGCGCTGGTCGAGCAGATCCCGGGACCAAAACACCAATCCGAACAACATGACTCGCAACCTAAGCAGAGTCTTCTCAAGTCGCTCCTTCACGGCTCAGACAAAGCCAAAGCTGAAGGTGTTACACAGCAATCACACTCAATGCAAGTCGCCCGTGGAAAATACATTCACGAGATTCAGCGTCAATCCGTCTCTCCCGCTCATTCTGATGAGTACCGCTCCCTCATTTCGGAATACTTCCCAAAACTAGCTGAAAAGAGTCTTCCCATGCGCCTCACCGGCAGCTGGGAAGTCATCGTAGGCGATCTCGAAACATTTTACCACATTTGGGAGTATGACGGCTATGCAGGTTACGACAAGGCCGAGTCCGCACTTCGCTCCGATCCCGATTTCCAACAACTCACCCGCCGTCTTCGTCCACTTCTCTCCAACCGCTCCAACTGGCTCACGCAGGAATTCTCCTTCTGGCCTTCATCTTCACCCCGCACTACCAATGGGCTGTACGAATTGAGGACATACCACCTCAAGCCAGGACATCTGCTCGAGTGGGAACAGCAATGGAGGCGTGGCTTGGAGGCAAGAAGAAAGTTTGTCGAACCCATCGGTGCTTGGTTCACCCAGATTGGCGGCTTGCACACAGTGTTCCACATTTGGGAATACCCCTCCTTGGAGGAGAGGAAGAAGACCAGAGATATGGCATGGCAGGTTGAAACGTGGAACGAAACCGTCAGTCAGACTGTCAAGTTGATCGATAAGATGCATGCCCAGATCATGCGTCCTTTGCCTTTCAGCCCGCTCAAGTGAGCCTTTGGCAGCAATGAAAAAGAGAAGAGAATTTGATTCCACTCGTATCTTGCATCTCAAACACGCAAGCAATGTCAGACACACGCACACCATCCCAGCCTAAAGTGTGATACGAGAGCATCAACTGTGTAGCTTCTATTAGTTCGGGGTCGCAACTTTGCGTCATCTATGAGCTCTGAGATGGTGCAACCTTGCTGAAACGAGCCCACGTCTTCCTTGCAGTCTCAGCGACCAGCCGCCACGTTTCGTTGACGTGCTCCTTTCTCGTCTGTGGACTTCCCACCACGAACCTCAAACAGAATCCAATGTTGGGCAGTGTTGTCTGGGTCAAGACGAACTTATCCTGCAAATCCTGCAGGTCTTCCCAAAATGCCTTATTCAGGTCGTCCAACTTGTTACCTTGACCATTTTGTCCTACTACATCCGTTGGCGGCTTGATCCTGAACACAACCAAAGCCCACTTTGGCGGAGCGACGATCTCAAACAACCCAGACTTGTCCTTGTTCAGATTGTCTTGAAATACCTTTGCGCAATCCATTGTGAGCTTGAGGTGATTTTGGAATCCTTGCACACCAAATGAGCGCAGGACAAACCAGACTTTAAGACTTCGAAATCGTCGACCCAAGCTAATCTGAAGATTGCGAAGATCGAGTACGTTCCCCGCATCACCTTGCTTGGTCTTGAGGTACGCTGGTGTGATGGTTAATGCTCTTGACAAGTCTCCTCGGTCCTGCACAAACAGAGGCGAACAGTCGAATTGTACCAAACCCCATTTGTGAAGGTTCGTACTAAAGCTGTCAACGGACCTACGATCGTTTATCGCATTCAGATGCATCTCAGCCCGCATCTCGGGCAGAGATAGGCACACACCCGCATACGCCGCGTCAATGTGCATCCAAAGTGTGGGATATTCCTGTGCTACCTCGACGAGTTCCGTGAGGTTGTCAACAGCACCCGAGGACGTGGTTCCGATGGTCGCGATGAGCATGAAAGGTATCCTGCCTTGGGCCGTGTCTTCTTCAATCGCAGCTCTGAGAGTAGCAGCTCCGAGAGAGTAGGTAGGAGCTTCGACGGGGAGAGCTTTGAAGTCGAGCCCAAGGATCAGGGCTGCTTTGGCGGCGATCGTGTGGGTTTGGGTCGTACCGTACATGACCATCTTGGATGTGAGGAGACCGCGAGTCTGAGCAGCTTTGGTTGATGCGTCGACGGTGGATGAGTCGCCAATTTGGGCTGCTGTCTTGCCATGGGCTGCTGTGTCCTGTTCGGAATCGAGGCTGCCTTGAGTCACGCGGGGCATCGTAGACGATACAATACCCTTTCCGGAGAGGATGTTGAGGCATTTCTCACGAGCAGCAATAGCAACGGTGACAGCAACTTCGCTAGCACTGCCCAAGATGATTCCGCCTCCTGTTCCAGACTTGGAGGTACTCAACCACTCCTCGTCCAAGCCCAACATCCTGCCCACCCAATCCACCATCAAAATCTCAAGCTCCGTCACACTTGGTGACACGCTCCAATTGAAACCTGGATTGCTGATGCTGGCACAGTACAGATCAGCAATGGCGCCTTCAAACGAAGCATTGCAAGGGAAATAGCCGTAGAAGTTGGGGTGTTGCCAATGGGTGATACCCGGCATGATGACCTTGTGATAGTCATCGTCGATGGTCTGCCACTGCTCGCCGATGGTAGGTGGGTTGAGAGGAATAGAAGAAGAGAGAAAGCCAGGATGGACAGAGGCGGAGACAGGTAGACGGGAAAGTGAGGAGTAGTAGTCGCAGATGCGGTCTACGGCTGCATAACCGGCTCTTCGAAAACTGTAGTTGACCAAGGAGAATGCTGTGTCAGTAGGCGAGACGAGGCTACAGAAGTTGCAGTGGGAGACGGCTCACCCTTCAATGTCCATCGTTGGTGTCTGTTTGTTGAAGTAGCTGTGACAGATGAGAGGGAGCCGGGTTAGCAGAGCAAGAAGGAGTGGGCGAAGAGGAAGTGACAATATGAGAAGACGGAGAGGTGAGCGGCCACATTGTCTCGCCCGGAAAACGACGGAGGGGGGCTTCTCCGCGGTCATCTCGGCGTCTGTCATATCAGCACCGCCAACTATCTTTAACGCCTCCATCGCTTATGCGCGTGTTCCTGCCAAGCTGCTTTTTTGACTCTGGTTCCTTACACTGCTGTATGTGTTTCATGGCATGCCATTTTGTGGCAGATCAATTCCCCTTCTTGGGCTCTTGGACAGCTGACCTCGATCTATCATCTGCTCTGAGAGCCGCCGAGTCGATGTGGACCTTGGTTTCTATAAATTATCCCCTGTTTGGAGCTCTACGTATTCGAAGATTCATTCTCATATCCGTCTGCTGCAAACTGGACCATGACAATACACGAGTGATTCGTCCAGTTGCACGCACAAGAGCGTTGATACGCAAGACATCCGCTTCACCTCCGTTCCTAAACTCATCGGCATGACCCTTTTCCCTTCTCTATCGTCCAAATTGACCATGTTCAAAGCAGACAATGGGTCTCAATCCCAGGCTCTGCTGCGAGACACTGACTTCGCTGATATGCACGCTCGTGCATTCGGCGATGCCTCTAAGAAAGCCTCTGAGGGCTTTGAACCGACAGTCTCACTCCAGGTCGAAGCCATAGGGTTTGACACAAACCAGGCGCTTACTAGTAGAACGCTGGACAACATCTCGTTGTACGAGGCTGGGTTCGCCAAGTACACCTCTCTTTGCCTCAAGAAGAACTCCAACTCGTGCGTGCTTGTCCGAGCGTATGATCAAGCGACCCTCATGGCCACTATTTACCGTATTGGACCAGGAAGTCACTCGCGAATGCGCATTTTCAACTGAGATGCAATCAACGAGGACAGCGTGAAAGCAGAAGTCATCGATGTCAAAAGTGGTTCAATGATCTCGAGAACCCAGGTATTTGTCAGATCTTTCGGCAAGTTCGAGTGGAGTTACGGTAACAAAGATGAAAGAGCGCAGCTCAATGCTGACGACCTGCTCATCTTGGAGATCACGGAAAGCAAGGAGAGCAAGTGGTGGTCGATTGCTCCTCGATCTGCGTATGTGGAGTGATGCAGAAAAAGCTGCGCCCAAAGATCGAAGCTTTTAGAAGCTTTCGTCGTTGCGAGCTGCATCTTGATGCTCAAACGCGAGGCAGATGGATTCATCGACACCAACATTGCCGCAGTCGTGTGAATCAGAACTGAGTCCTGTAACTCCTGTATGAAGGATTTAGACTCTCCGCCCACACTTGGGATCAACAAACCAAGATTCGACAGGCGACCACACTTGTAACGGGGCAATTGAATAAGGAACGTTTATTTTCCACGTGATGTTCTGTCTACAGCCCTTCTCTCTTCATCAAGTAAGCCAGAATGGGGCAAATCTGGCAATACCGATTGAACTGCAGCCAGAGAATAGTATAGGAAAGAGAAACCGCCTACTTCCGTCCCATTTTGGATGCGCACTGTCAAAAAAAAATCGCACTGCTTACTCGTTCCTGGGCAGAAGGAAGACAGGGAGAAGCTTAACTCCTTCCTCTGCGAGCATCACGCTGAGGGCTGAATAGAAAAGCGCAACGCCAACAAAGATGAACAAGCCGCCGCTAGCCTTCATGAGGGTTGAATTGGCCGAACCGTCAACATAAGCGCTTCCAAAAACGGCCATGGCGATGACGATGGTCAAAGCGGCACCAGCAATTGGGACAGAAGTACGGAAGGAACCGAGGAGGATGAGGAAGATAGGGATGAGTGAAACAAAGTAGGTCATGGCTATGGCTTTGTAGAACTCCTCAACGCCGCCAAGCGGGTTAGCTTGAGTGGCGCCACCGACGATGTAGGCGGATTGAACGCCAGTCCAGGGGAGGAAGAGCAGTGCGGATCCACCGATGAGTGAACCAAGCGTGCCGCAGACCGTGGCGAGATAAGTGGAGCCATCAGCGAAGGCATACATGCAAGCAGTAAGGTTTCCTATCATACCAAGGGGCAATGCGATGGACATGACTGCATAGATGGAATAAAGAAATAATTGTGAAAATGAGAGAAAAGGGTGAGTGACTTGGAGCGATAGAATCTTGGCTGTCTAACGCAACCGATTCGGTTGCAAAGGGAATGCAACTAAGACTTACTGATAGCAGAGTTGGTGATACCACGAACTTCGATGAGGAGAAGTCCAAGCATGAGCAACGATGCTCCAGTTGATATGCTGAGCAGAGGGACGGGGCTGGATTCACAAAAGCAAACGAGACATGAAACGAGCGTATAAGTTACCGAGTCTCCTTTCCGATGGCTATCGACTCGAACGCAGCTTTGTATATACTCACTTTGCAATCCTGCGGTGGTATACAGGGAATCCTGGCTGCGAAGAGTCGACCTCATGGCCACCAACAGTCAAGGTTCGAGTGAGCCTGTGACCTTTGGAAGTGACGACATGGTCAGAGCCGTTGGGGTCTTCACTGAGACCAAGCTGTTGCTTGAAGCTAGGATGCTTGTAGTTGGGAGTAGTCATGTTGAACAGATTTTGTTGACGAGCTATTGAGAAAAGATGGTGGTGGTGAGAAGGAGTGAGAGGGGCGAGTGGATGGAAGGAAATGGCGACAAGATTAAGAAAGTGGGAAGGGTTAGGGAGGAAAGGTTACTGAGTTGAGATGAGGATGTGATAAGGACGTGTTGATGAGCAACCAGGTGCAGGCTGGCTGGAAATGGTTTACAATGGTAGTAAAGGCTGCAATTGTACAGAGATTCTGGGGGAGGTACAGCGAATCGGTTTGTGATGAGGCAAGGACGGGTGCGGGGAAATTAGACGGACCTTGTTCCTCCTGCTTAGTGCGTGGGAACGGGCACACAGTCTAGAATTGTTTTCTCGGCATGTATGGGTAGGCGTTGGAGGACGAGGTAAGACGATTCTTTCTGGCTAAGTGAGTAGTACGACTGTGATGGAGCAACAAGGGTGGTAAAGCAAAAAGCTCGGAGCATGCTACTGCGCGACAAAGATTGGCGCAGGATATGGCATCAAAGCCCATGGAGCAATGACAAACGCAGACACTTGGATGGCGACACGGGGATAACTGGCTTGAATATGTTTTGTTTGTGCGCTAATCTATCTGGATTGAATGACCAAAAGCGGGGGCTCAAGCTGCGAGCGCGTCGAAATGCCATCTTGGGTTGATGTGAGTGTAGTTGGGTGGTAGTGCGGTGATGTTGGTTTGAATATCAAATCGCTTTTATTTTTATCATTAATATCAATTTGATCGGAAAAGCTTACCGAGGCAATACAGTAAAATTTTCTATTATGTGGCTGCCATGTGCACATTCTCTCCGCTCTCACTCCCCGTGGGGTCCCCAAGCCGAGTCGGACTCAGTGGCTTTTGTTAGTTGTCCTCCGTTGCACCTTGTTATGCGTCAAAGGGTGTGCTTGGCGCTTGTACACATTTCTGGTAGAAGTCACAATGCTGATTCAGCCTGTCTTGGTCAACCATGTCGATGAGTGAAGGGTTACACACACAAAAACACGCATACGCGCGCGCGAGAGAAAGCAAAGGCGTATGCCAAGCCATCACTCTGATGAGGCTTGAGTTGGATGTCTACGATCGTTACGACATGATTGTATAAACCATGTAGGAGCTAGATGTATTCCTTTTGGAGACGATCAAATAAATTCTAGAACCTGGCGCGTACAATCAACACGGATCGCCAATTTTTGTTTCCGTTTACTCCGTTTCAATCATGCCACATGCCAAAAAAAAAAAAAGAAAAGAAAAAGAAAAGTGATGCCTAGTAAAGGGAACGGAAGACGCGGCGGACAAAGTGTGGCATCGAGCAAGAAGACATGGCTCGCGAAAATGTGGGATCGACTTGACACTCCTCAAAGCCATACAAATACAGTGGATTCAGAGCGAAAAATTGTGATGGTGCAATATCCGAGAATTCCGACATTTACATACCTCAGTTACTATTGGTTGCCCCGCATTGTTGGTAATTTTGGTGTGCATACGGCATTCGCATAAAGATTTACACTCCGCCTCGGATAGGAGCGCCAGATCTGTGCTATACCAACAAGATGTTGATTGCACATTTTGTTTATTCTTGTCTTTGCCAAAGTGAATTCGCTCTTGGCCTTGTTCAAGATGTGTCACTATTGACCCGTTCTCATTCTCGTCGTATTTCGAAAAACATTGGCGCTATTCGATTGAATCTCACAAATTCCCGCACAATGCCCGTAGAATGCGGAGATATGTCAAGCATGCGCCAACAATTAGGTACAGCGGCTCGAACAATTTTCGTCTCACTTTCCCCGCAATAAGCATCCCTTACCCATTTTCGCTTTTCAAGAATACAACACCGCTCGTTTGACGCTAAATCTGAGCCCATAGCCACCGCTAATCGATGCTTCTTTTCTCTCAACTGATTGCATAACATGTTTGATAGAGGCGACATCGTCTCAAGTCTACGCCCTAACTTAACCTCACTTGGTTTGATCGAGCCATCCCCCCTTCTTTTTGACTATTCTTGAGTCCTATCTCTTCCTTCCCTCCCTACCTAACTCACCATCACCATCATCTCATTTCCCTCTCTACTCATCAAACAACGCAATCATGTCGCAAGTCGCAAATGGTCACCAAATGACCGCAACCGCTCCCGCTAAAACCAACTTCACCCATGCTTCTCCTGCTTTGGAGAGTGGCCATGGCTACACCAATGGCAACGTCAACAGTAGTCATAGCTTTGAAAACGAAAAGTCATCAATGCCACACCAGGCTCCCACGTACAACGGTGGTGGAAATGGTGGCCAATACCTTAGCCGAACTTTAACTCCTGGTGGTCACTTTGCTGATGACGATCTGATCGCTATCGCTAGCAGCCACAGGAGAATCGGAAACCCTTTGCCTCTTGGTGGTAAGTGATTTTTCTGACTCGGTCTTATCTGAAATTGTTTCAAAAAGCTAGCTGGTCTCTGACATGGACAGTCGATTGCGTTTCTTACCCAACTTTGTTGCGAACGACAGTCTTGAGTTTCTCGACAAGCACCCTCCTTCTTTCCCTCTACAACATTCAGGTCAGGGGTATTACCATCCCCAACGCCGTTCTCGGTCTTGCCCTCGCCTACGGTGGTCTTTCCCAATTCCTTGCTGGTCTGTGGGAGTTTGCTTGCGGCAACACCTTTGGTGCCACTGTCTTTTGTAGTTTCGGCATGTTCTGGTGGGGTTACGCTGTGATTCTCATTCCATTCTTTGGTTTCTATGGCGAGTACAACGGTCAAGCAGGTATCTACACCGCCGGCTCGGCTTATGCCGCTGAAGCCGAAAACGCTATTGGGCTTTACCTTTGGATCTGGTTCGGTGTGACTACCGTCTACCTTGTAAGTGCCATACGGCTTTTGGCTCTGACCGAGCTCTCTCATGCCTGTGCCTTGCTGACGATTTTCTTGGTTTTGGCTCTATTCCTTTTTTTTCTTTTCATTTTTCCATGTCGCCCCCTTACAGGTCGCTTCGCTCCGTGGATCTGTCTCGCTCTTTGCACTTATTTTCTTGCTTTGGTTCACCTTCCTGTTCCTAGGAGCCCACGCTTACACCGGAAACGCTCATCTCCAGACAGCAGGTGGCGCTTTTGGTATTGCCACCGCTTTTGCAGGATATTACTTGGGCCTTGCAAGTTTCCTAACCCCTTACAACTCGTTTTTCACCTTGCCCGTCATCCCTCTTGGCAAGAAGGAGTAAATTCTCTGGTTGTAGCAACCCTTGATTGTGCAACATTTTATTCACTCTGACCACCGTTGCCATCCTTCCTACACGCTTCACAGCTGCATGCCTTCCCTTTTTTTCTTTTAAAAATATCGCTTTCTCTTGGTTCAAACTGATGTAACCTTAACAAATTACATTTACCTTGTCTCTTACTTGATTTTATTTTTATTTTTATTTTCTTTTATCTTGCCACCGGAGCGGTCATGAAAGAAATCATGTTTTGGGTGTAATACGGAAAGGTGATGCTGTTGAAAAAGCGGTACAAGTACAGTTGGGATGTTAACTTTCAAATGACGGTATTGGACAACTCGATATGCCTAGGAAGCTTGACAAAAGTGTCACAACCATGCCCATACAGGCTCACCAAATCGAGCGCCGATCCATTCTTCCAGTATTCCGCATAGATCCTCGCCATAGGCAAACCGTAGCCCAACCCCGCCAATGTTCCCAACCCACTTGCGAGTCCCATCTTTCCCATCTCTGCCAATGCATCGCCACCCGTACCTCCCACAGCCTGCATGGCGTACGGTCCTCCACCCGTCTCTTCGGCATCTTCTAGTTCGCTGCCACTGCCCGCTGTTGTGAACGCATAGCTGAATACGTGCGGAAGATTTTGTGGCGATATGCCAGCGCCTTGATCGCGAATTCTTAGACTGACGTGATTGGCACTCTGCGCGATGGTCACAATCACCGGCGGCATCATGTCCGACGATCCGCTTTTAAAGTGGTTCTCGGTTGTAGCACGATACGAGTTCTTGAGCAGCTCAGTCATGACGTACTCCAAGTGAACTGGGACGCCAGTGTAGGTGACATCGAGGTCTCCTTCGAGAATGAGTTCGGGTGCGGCGCCGAGTGTTCCTTCGCAAAGGTCTCGGACGAATGCCGCGCACATGCGAGTCATGCGCGCTGGAGACAATCGTGTCTCGATAATTCCAACCGCGGTTGGGGAGCCATATTCGTGATTGGTTCCTTCAGTACCTTGACCGGGGAGATTTGGGTCGAGAGAGTGATGCGGGTCTTCTTGTTTCGCAGTGCTCTTGTTGGAAATTTTTGATCTGAGGTGCGCCAATTCATTGGATGTGGCGGATAGCGCCAGGTGTTGTTCTGCGATCATGCGGATTGCGATACGTGAGTGAATAGCCGCATCGAGGAAGGCCGAGATTTGTCTTGCGTCCATGTATTTTCTGGACTCTTGGAAACCTCTGGCTAACGTGGGAATATTCTGCGCATGTGCTGAGACAAGATCTTCGATGACGGCTGTGAATCGCTGGTTGTCCTCTTGAGTCTTGATGTGACCGAAGTTGACCAAGGTCTCAAAGCTAGATGCGTACAGCCTGGCTATGCGCGAGATGAAAGGATTGGAACCGACGATGAAGGGTAGTGCACGGAAGCCTCCTACACGGCGCGCTAAACGGATGGGAAGTTCTCGATGAGTGTGTTGTGCGGATAAAAGAAGCTGATGTGGGTCGAGAGCTTGACCGGGTCTGCCGCCTTGTGCCATGAGTTGGCGGAGTGTGAGGGGTGCTGGTTGAAGTGAAAGATAGTGGGTTAACAGATCGGGAGAGGCGCCAAAGGTGGAGAAAGGAGAAGATTCGATGGAAATAGTGTTGGTGGCAGGGGTGGTGACAAAGGGTTCTGGTGGTGGATAGTAGCGCTTTTCGCCAGTGTAGGAGGTCGAGGTAAGGGAGCGACAGTGTGTGCTGGCCAAGGCGGCAACTGAACGACGAGCAAGCATGATGGATCAAGAGCGAGCGCCGGCTCGAGGTTGGAAGAACAATTTTTGTAGCGATTGATAGCGGCGAGAGTGATGAAAGTAGAAAGGATGGAGTGGTCGATGGTAAAAATGATGTGGAGCCAAAGGTAACACAAACCAAAGGGCCTCTGTGCATCAGAATTGGAGAGGTGGATACTGTCAAACGCTGTTGATGATGCAGAAGAGCATAATGGCGTACAGTCAAAGTAAAAGTATTCGTAATTGATATGTTTAATATACAGTATTAATAAATTATATACATAGTGTATATAGCAAGTTGATTTGGTTAGTCGAGAATAACGAGGTTTCGAGACGCTGTGAGTTTGATTTTGGCGTTGAGTTCAGCCTCAGCAAATGAGTTTGGTAGAACTTCTGCATGACCCTGCATGAAGTCATCTCATCCCCGTAACCTTTGGCAGAGAGAAGTCATCAGCTGGTGTGTTTGCCGGACCATGAGTTTACACACTCGGAACCGAACAGCCTACGGATGAATAAGCATGACTAGAGTAATAATGATCACGAGACGCATCCAGAATTTTCTCGGAAGTACAAAGCCAAGTCGTGAGCGATCTTATTTTCATCGGGCTTTCGACATACGATAAACGATGAGCTCAGTTCTGCAATCACCTTTAGCCGAGCTGAGCTCATCTTAATTTCTATTTTGTCTCCGAATCCTCCCTGATGCGCTCGGAATTCGGGAGAAAATTTGTCGCGGCTCACAGCTTTCTTCACAAGGAGATGGCGTGGCCAACTCGTCAAGCTGGTGCAATCACAGACCTCGACGTCACTTGAACTCGTCTATGACGGCCAATCATCTTGGCTACAGATGGCTAAGACCGTGAAGGAAGCATTGGCTTGCATTGGTGACCACAAGGTCACTATCAGCCTGACAATCCGTGCCGTGAAAAGCAGCATCGGCAGAGTGCAAGCAGTTCGAGTACCTAAGATGGGGAAAATATACATCGGCTAAAGGGACGAAGTGCCCAACATTTGGCGGTGATTTGAAAATCGAAAAAGCGAGGTGGAGTTTTATTC
Organism: Melanopsichium pennsylvanicum; assembly: GCA_900208305.1. Classification (NCBI taxonomy): domain Eukaryota; kingdom Fungi; phylum Basidiomycota; class Ustilaginomycetes; order Ustilaginales; genus Melanopsichium; species Melanopsichium pennsylvanicum. The sequence goes on from OAPG01000021.1 coordinate 186,858, forward strand.
AAAGATACAGTAAATTACAAAAAAATACTGCAATTACTCGCCATACTAATTTAGTCAGAATCCTGTCGACGCGGTTCCTGAAAGAAAAAAAGTGTTGGTCTCGCAGCGTGCAGCAGAGTGAGCCGCCGTTTTGTTCAACGCGCGTAGAATTGCCCTTTGATGTTCTACACAATCATCAATGCATGGTAATGCAGACGTTTTCTAGACAATGAGAGCGGAATACCCAAATCTCGGTCACTCCTTGATACCGTCGAAGTTCAAATCGTCAAGTTCAAGTCGTAGGATGCGTTGCATAGGCTAGTCATGCTTTTATTCGCTCTATCCTATTCACCATCTCCCTTGATCTTCGAAACTAGCACAGCGCTTCTGCCAGCGGCTAGCTAGCGCTAAATCTTTCCTCATACGCACAAGCTCGTCACACACTTTCGTTCGCAGTTTCATGCGCTCCTAGAAGCTCGACAGGTTCGGCTTAGTACTGCTGAAACGTTCTTGCCTTTAGCCATCCTTGCTTCCTCATCATCAAACCTTTCCGTTTCGCCCCCTATCGCCCTCTAGCTACTACTCATAGCACTTCCACCACCAAGTGCTGCGCACCTCACATTCTTTACATCTTTTCTGCTCCTCACTCTCTCTTCGTGTTCTATTTCACTCTGCTTGTCAACACCGAGCCTGTCGCGACTTCCAACGACTGAATCAACCCTAAGCTTCATAAGCGCATGTCCTTCAAATATGCCATTGTCGTATCATGCTAAATCTCCTGGAGCTGGCGCAGCTTACGAGCGCATCATCTCTGCCAATCACGACGACACCATGTCCCACTCTTACCAAAACCAGCAGTACCCTCATTACTACCAGCGTCAGCAGTATCCGGACGAAACCCTTTACGATGCTCCAACTCCAGCGCTCCCAGCTGACGACTACTCACCAGAGTACAGTATGGAAGACATGCGCAAACCAACTACGCCTGGCTCAAACCGATACCCGACTGCATCCAATGCTCGTGACTATGCCGATCCTGACGCAGGCTGGGCTGAAAAGCGTCAATCCGGCGTTCCCATGCACGCTTTTTCTGCCATTTCGCCAACTCGCACTCGTAAGAAGATGTTTTGGTCCATCGGTGGCGCCGTTGTCGCGGTTATCCTCATCATCGGCGTCGTGGCAGGCATCGTCGTCGCCAAGCACAAGAACAGCAACGATTCTACTTCGTCTTCGAGCCGCACCAACAGCACCGTCCTCTCTGGTGATCCGTCCAAGTTCACAAAGAATCCCGCTCTTCACAACAGCTTTTGGGGAATGTGTTACACCCCCTTCAAGTCGCAGTACCAGTATGGCTGTGGTGTCGATTTGGCCTCTGTTGTTCAAGACGTGCAAACGCTTTCTCAGCTCACTAGCCGTGTTCGACTCTATGGTGCCGACTGCAACGTCACTGCTCTCATGCTAGACGCCATCGAGCGCACCAAAGTCAACCTCACCATCTGGCCCGCTATCTATCTCGACCAGTCCGACCCCGACGATGCTGCATGGAATCGTCAAGTCGCCAACATCACCTTTGCTCTTGACAAGTTTGGTACAGATCACATTGGAGGCATCTCGGTCGGCAACGAGTACTTACTCAACGGAGGGTCTGCCACCGACCTTCTCGCTTACGTTCAAAAGTTCCGCACGCTTGCCACCAGCAAGAGTTGGTCCTTCTCCGTGGGTACTGCTGATGCAGGTAGCATGTTTACCGCCACCGTGGCTTCCGGTGTCGACTACTTTATGGCCAATGTACACGCTTGGTTCGCCGGTACTCTTGTCCAAGACGGACCCGCTTGGACCTATCAATACTTTGAGGACAATGATGCGAACGTGGCTGCTGCTGCATCGAACAAGCCTGCTGCGTACATTGCCGAGACTGGCTGGCCAAGTGCAGCAAATGATACCCAGGCAGCCACATATGTTAACGATCAAGGTCAGGTCACAGGCGCCCACGCCGGCGTGTCGGAACTGCAGACTTTCCTTGATGGTTATGTGTGCGCTGCGAATCAAAACGGGACTGGATACTTTTGGTTCGAGCTGTACGACGAAGAATGGAAGGACGCTCTGTATGGTGGTGTCGAGGCTCATTGGGGCTTGTTCGATACAAGCAAGAAGCTCAAGTCAGTGACTATTCCGAATTGCAGTCATCAGTGAGGAGATGATGTTGCCGCTACGGATCACATCCTTTTGTACCTTTGTCGAATATATGTATGATGGACAAAGCGTTTGACGTGTTGAATGAACTCATCATGAAGTATTTATGAGCAGGTGAGCAGACAGTGTGCGTGGCTTGCAACATGTATTCACATCTGTGGGAAAATTCAGAACTCCTGACTCAACCTTGGCCTCGGCACACACTCGCACCAAGGGAAACTTACTAATTGCTCGCAGCGATAGTTACTGCGCAGAGCATCATTCGGCCGGCAGGCTCAATCCAGACGCGCACGTCCTCTAAAGGTGACGTGGCTCTTCGATTCCTGGTGGTCATCCTGAGCCCTTGTGTCTGAATCCATACGGCGTTCGATTTGGTGGCTTGGTTTGTGCACACGAATGCAGACTGCTCGCTAATATATCTAGACTCGCTTTGACTCAAACACAGAGCAAGTGTGTGAAAGTTTAAGAGCATGGTTTGGAACTGAGAAAGGTATAGGTACAATATCTGGACAGACGACAATACGATGACAGATGCGAGAAAGAGGATATTGGGACGTCGAAGAAGAGAACTCAGTCCCCGGCTATCAAGCGGTCGAGATGACGATTTGATCCTCCTTTTTGGCATCGGTGTCTGAGTGGCTGTCAGAGTGCTTCTCATCGACGTGGTCGGATGCGTCGTCGCCGTGAGCAACATCTTTAGTGTCCTCGATACCAGCGAGACGGAGAAGACCGACGTCGCGCTGAGCCTGAAGCATTATTCCAGCCTCCCATTGCGACCTTCCCGAGTTGTCCCCAAACAGCGCATCCAGCTCGTCCAAAGACTTCTGCTTTGTTTCCGGAACAAAGAACCAGACGTAGGCTACACCAAGGATGCACATGATGCCGAGGAAGATAAAGACACCGTAAGGAGCAGCGTCGATGAAGTCGGGAGTCGACATGCCAACAGCAAAATTGTTTAGCCAGTTGGAGGAAGCGCCGATAGAGACTCCCTTTGCTCGCAATCCTAGAGGAAACACTTCGGCTACCAAGACCCACGCAGCAGGTCCCCATGAGAATCCAAAAGCGATAGCGAAGAGCCAGACAAAAACGCAAGCGACCCAACCAGCGGCTCGGTGAGCAGGCCAATTATCACCACAAGTGGCAATGATTATGGCGACGATAATGTGGCAAGTGCCCATAATGGCGGCACCGACAATCAAAGTTGGCTTACGACCCCATGTATCGATGTAGAGAACGGCAGGAATCGTTGCGAGGAACATGACGATACCGACAACACCGGAGGCCAGCAAGGAAATGGTGTTACCCTCAAGACCGATCTTACGAAATATGAAGGGGGCGTAATACAAAATGAAGTTAACCCCAGTCCATTGCTGAAAGGTCATGGTCAAGACCGCAACCAGTGTACGACGCAGATTCGAAGGGTTGATGAGGAGCGACTTGTATTGAGCGACGCCGAGCTTGAAATTGCTGATTCGCGATTTGTCCTGCAAATTGGGGTGGTCATGTTGAGAGATTCTCTCTTCGAAAAGCTTCTGGGCCTTGACCTCGAGGAATTCGAGCTGCACAAGCAGGTCCGACTCGGAAAGTCGTCGAAGACCAGCAATGACGGCGAGTGACTCCTGTTCGCGGCCCTCGTTGATCAGCCAACGAGGAGACTCAGGTAGGAAAAGAATACCGACGGCGAGGACGATCGCAGGCAGAATTTGAATTGTTATTGGAATTAGCCATGCTGCGCGGCTCTGTCCAGTGCCAGTTCCACCGATGTAGTTGGTACCGTAGGTGAACCAATACGAGATCATTATACCGAATGTCTATGGACCCAAAGTCATGTCAGATTGCGCGTCAATTTCAAAAACAAAAAAAGGACATCTGTCAGCCTTTATTTTGAAAAAATCGAACGCATCAAAAACGCCTTTTTTTTTGAAAGAAAAAAAAAAAGAAAAAAAGAAGAGGCGTTGAGAGACAACTTACGATAGCGAGCTGTTGGAGGGCAACCAATGATCCACGAATCTCAGGAGGAGCAAGTTCTGCATTGTAAAGCGGCACTATCATTGAGAGGGAGCCAACACCCACTCCTGTGATAGCACGACCGGCAAGAATGTAGTCATAGGACCCTCCATGAGTGCAGGCCTGGATGATGACACCGATGACGAACCAAACGACAGCCAAGACGACACATCTCTTGCGACCAATGGCATCCGAGACGTAACCGTTCATCAAGACACCGACCCAGGCGCCGAGCTCGAGGATCGATGTGAGGAGACCGGAAAGGGTTGGGTTCTGAATTCCGGTGACACCACTGGCTTCGGAGAAGGAGTGCATGGAGAGAACCTGACCGAACATGCCTTGGTTGTAGCCGTAGATCAGTCCACCCAAGGAAGCGAAGACGGCGATCGAGAATGTGCGTGCATTCTTGATGAGACCCGCAGCACCTGTAGCACCCACCATGGAGAGACGGTGCTCGGCAAGGGCCTGAGAAACATGGTTGGCCTGGCCAACAGTAGCGGCGGCTGGCATGGTTGCGATTCCAAGTCTTGAGGATGAGGGAGAGGACGGAAGCGAGAGATGACTTGCGGGGACAGGCATTGGTGGAAAGCGTCAGACGTCAGCTATTTCTACTTTTTTGTCGCCTTCGGGAATGCATGTGTCGTTCATTCAGACTGTGGCAGGCCCTCAGGCTCGCACAAGGTTTAACCCAGAGACTGGGACGTGGGGGGATATGTGGGGATGTTGACAGCTATTGCTCAGTCGAGCGTGCGAGGAGGGATGTGCTTTTGTGCCTGAAGCAGATAGTTGCGGAACGGCGACCCAGCCGAGATTGGCACCTGATTAGTGAGAGGAAACAAAATATAAGAAGCGAAGCACAGCAGAGCACTCGAATCATTTCGATAGGCGCGACGCACGAGACAAGACAAAGCTGTTCGTACCCACTCTCCTCACATATTTCGGTATCAGGACTCGGTCTCCAGCCCTCCGTTGCCGCTCCCGCTGGCTTGACTGTATGAGTTGTACAGCTGTCGTCGCAATCAGACACGATGGCGGCAAAGCGACGAAAATCGAAGAAAAAAAAATTGAAAAAAAAAAAAATTCTAATTCCGGGCCGTTACAAACAACGACATTCGACACTGCGGGGTTAGCCATAAAGCAGATGAGGCTCAAATCAAATTTCGCGCAACGCGGTGCCACTTTGATTATACTGCAATCAACATTTGACAGTTTACAGAGCTTCGGGACCCCACCATGCAAGCTTGTCTGCGACGAAAACCAGCCTGAGGTGCTCAGCTTGCGACGATGAATGAGAAACCTGAGAGGATGGATGCTGACCGGTGAATGCGATCTCCACAGCCAAAGACGTCAGCGGATAGGATAGACCGGCAACGTCGGCAAGCGTATTGAGTTTCAGGGTCCGCAATTGTCAACCCCGGAATTCCCTCTTTCTTTTTTAACACTTGGTTCTCGTGATCTCGGCTAGAGCCACAGCTCATTGTGTACTCTATGTCGAAAACAAAACCAAGACAACTCGAGAGAAGGCAAGAAAGGGGCGAGGGAATCAGAACCCAGCGAATAATGCAATATGGAATACAGCTGCCTCACGGCCCTAGCAAAGGTCACCGGGCGACCCCATATCGGCAACGTTTCGAGGCGCTTAAGCGAGAGAAAACGGGGCTTACGTTGCACTCCGTCAGCATGGTCAGAATCGCATGGGTTAGCCGAGCACACTGTGCTCACACTTGACCGCTTAACTCTCAATTCATCCTATAAATTCTGTCTGTTCCGCCCCCACTCTTGACCGTTTGAGATTCCGCTTGAGATTCCGCTTGAGATTCCGCGGTGCTCCACTTTCTCCGCAGCCCTGCCCAAACTTTTGAAGTACATCTAAGAGGCAAAGTGGCTTGTTGTGCAAGCAAGTGTATCGCTTTTTGCTGTTGTCCGCCACATTTGATGTCATAGAATTGATGCCGCGGTTTTTGCTGAGCTATTGGGTTGCTATACAATGTTAGAAACATCTCTGCAAAGTGCATCTGCTTGTGTAGCCTACTCCTCCGTCTTTGAACACAATGTCTTGCCAGACTGACTCATTTACTCTGCCATCACTATATACAGCCCCTTTGAAAAATTCATAGTTGGATGCAAATGAGGCTGAGCATCTACTGTTTGCCGGTTGTTAGAATACACCAAGGGTCTTGTACTGCCGGTGCGCAGGAATGCTGGGTGGCTTGGCACAGGAAGGTTAGGGCTTGCATGAGAGGTATCTACAATGATGGTGATCAGGAATAGTCTACTTGTATTGAGTGGTGCTCCCCTACAGGTGATGCAGCTCTATAATACAATAAACAACCTCCAGGAAGACAGGTGCTGGAGGTTGGTGAAAGGTAGGGGGCTGCAGCGCTAACCGCACAGGTTTCCTGCAGGCTGCGCAGGAAATGCAGAGGTGCCGGGTGCAACCTTGCCAAGACCACTGCAACAGCTCCTCCCTCCATCAGGTGCGCCATGTCAGGGTCCTAACACCCTCCACCCTTGACTCCTGGCACAATATCAGCGTTGCCGGTTGCTTCCCCCTATATTACTCTGCAGAGCCCAATTGTGACAATGGTGACCAGCATAGGGAGCAGTCAGCCAGTCTTTGGGTCTGGTTGTCAGGTCCAACTTTGAGGCGGGGCTGTTTGTTCCATAAGGTGGTCATGTGCTTGGTGTTTTGCATAAACCGGTCAATGCCTACATTGCTGCTACAGGTTAGCTGCCTTTTGCAGCCCTTTCATCTTTGTCCTGCATTCCAAAACTGGGTCACCCTTTCAATGTCCTGTTGTCCGCCATGACTTGTGTTTGCATCCTCTGGAGTCAAACACTGTAATCTTGGTTGCTCATTAATCAAAAAGCTGCTGCAAAAGTTGCTGACAAGGTTTTGGCTATTCCAAATAGTGTCCTATATCTCTGATCCTGTTTTGAATGCAGCTCCCACAAGGAATGGTCAATACATGCTTGATGGGGACAACAGGGACAGAGAAGTTGTCAGAAGTTGACAGCAGCCTGTCAGCGGTCGCGTGCCAGAGATCCGAATTCCCGTGAGAAAACGCGACTCGCCGGATTTCAGTGAGTTCCGGCGGTTAAGCGTGGCCTCAACGGATATCGAAGAGAATCCCGCGAGTGGCGATCTCTCGACGGATATCGGCTGACCGCTGGTGACACTCCGTACAGAGGTAACGCGGCAAGCTCGGACGGGGTACTCGGTCGACGCGAGTGTCACGACGTCGACGGGATACTGCTGGGGGCTGGTTAGATCTCAGCCGTCGTTGCTGGTGGGGATATGAGGGACTGGTTGTGGTGCCAGGCCCGCGGTTGAGGTTCCGCCTGTAGTTGAAGTGCTACAGCGTCGATTGGGGTGTCGACGACGTCTATATGTTGTTCTCCGTTCACCGACGGGGACACAGACTATATGGATCGCAATGAATGGTATTGCGATGTGCGACGTGTGAAGAGTATGGTAAGTACGGCGTACTGATAACTATGTGTGACTGAGATATAAGATAGAGTGGATGAGCTTCCGCTCATCCGATAGCGGGGAACAGAGTATTTATATATATGTATCGTGTGCGAGGTCCATCGGTACTGTACGACCTGCGTGTGTCGAGCTTGGACCCCCGCACGATAAGACTGCCCCCTAGTCCTTCGGCAGGGTGCTTCCGAGCACGCCCGCGTGCTCCCTCTCCGTTGCCCCCTGGGCGTCGATAGGCCCACGTGTCGTTCCGGCGTGGCGTTGGTCGCCGCCGTGGCAGATACCCCCCTCGCCATCGATACCTTCGATATCCGGCGAGTCACTGCCACTCGCCGAATTTCCGTGAGATCCGTTAAGACCTGCTCTTTCACCGGATTTTGTCCGATTCAACTTCTCGGTCCTGCGCTAACCTTAAATCCCATGAGCCCACCAATATCCACCAGATCTCCCTGAGATCCGTCGAGACATGCTCTCCCACCGGATCTCAGCCGATTCAACATCTCTGGTCTGCGCAGACCTCTTCCTTGGGACCCACTCCCGTGACACTACCCCCCCTTCGAGAGCCGAGCTCCGTTGAGGCTTAAATAGGGTCGGCGGATGTTCCCCCCAACTTGTTCTTCCACCAACAGCGCTCTCCAATACGTCACCATGTCAACCCCTTCCCATACCGCCACTTCCGCTGCGTCATCGCGACCAGCGTCAACACGAATGCCTGCCCTCAGGGCAGAAGAGCCTGTGCGCCGTAGCGTCAGGCTTCGCGAACGCAACCCTGCCACTCGGGCAGTGGCAACACCTTCGGCTGTCGGCCTCGAGGCCACAGCTCCGTCGTCCCTTGCTGCTGGCAAACAGCCCCTCGAGATTGTTGCTGCCGAGCAGCTCGTCGCGTTGCGGTCGACGCCGCGGCCACTGGAACCGCTGTTTTTGGGAAACGATGCCGCGGAGGAGGAGGAAGAGCGGCTGGAGGCGATGGAGGTGGAGGAGTCGGTTGTAGGGAGGATTAGCAAGGTCGGGGAGGACCCTGTCGCTCCGCTCGTTGGGCATCATGTGCCCAACTACCTCGAGATTGCGCTGTGGGCGGAGTCGCTTATCGCTCCGGTGTTGCTGGTGTTCGTAGCGTGCGGGGCCTGGCCCCCTACTTGGGAGGTATCGGAGGGTTCCGTGACGGCCGGTCGGCTGCATCGTCTGGTCCTCCTTCGACTGACCGAGGGCTGCATGCCTTGGCCGAGCTGGCAATGCGCCCAATGCGCGAAGCTTGGAATACCGTAAGTACTACTGCTTCCTTCTCCGTTTGATACTTGTGTCCGTTCGATACGCATTGCTGACCGCGGTTCTCCCCTTTTTTTGTCCCAGTTGTTTTGCGTCGGCTTTCGCTGACGTACTTTCTGCCGGTGGCAAGGGCAGGACTCCGCGCGCTTGTGTGCACTGCCATCTTGGCGGCCACAAGAAATGTGTGCGTACTGTGAGGGCGTTGCCAACGACGGTATACGCTGGCGACGCTCCCCCTCGCCATCTGCATCGAGGCGAGCGTGGCGTCGAGCGAGCTCACGTCACGGGAGCGGGAGGTCGAGGATTGGGGGAGGTACGTGGGATCGACCGTGACTCGGATGGTGTGGCGGACCCCCACTGGGCGCATGCAATGCGCATCATTTGGTCTGCCTCGCCTTGTAGTCGGCGAGTCCCGGTGCTGACGATGATTGAGGAGTACTTCGATCGTCAGCGGCGAGTGCGGTCTATGCGCTCGCCATTCGAGGCTCTCGAGCCCTCTTCGGTGCCTGGGCCTTCGTCAGCCCCCAAGTCGGCGGAGTAGTCTGTGCCCGCTGGCTGTGTCGACTTGTTGCAATGGCAGTGCTTCGTTACCCATTGAACCTAGTGTGAGCTTGATTGTGTGACTTCCGGTGTGCAACAGGTGCGACGACTCTGAGAAATATACTTGTCAACTCGCGTCGCCCATTAAGGCCTGAGATCCTTTGGATCATGCATTCCTCGGCAAATTTCGTGACTTTTAGGTTCTCGTTACCCCGCAATTTTTTTTTAATTTTTTTCTCTGAGATCCGTTGAATTCTGCAGTACTCGGCGGATTTTGTGGAAATTCCCTGAGTCGGGGTCATTGTCCGGATCTCGATTCCTGCAACCTTCTACCTTCGCCGCTCGACATCGTCCTTGTCGAGCTTCGTCCTTGTCGAGCTTCTTACCATCTTACTCTCCTGTGATGGCATGCATCGCGGCTCGCAAGCTCCTCTTTGGCTTAGTGTCTCCGTCCCCCCGCCGATTCCTCATACTCCCGGATGAGGTCTGGGCAGTTGAGACAGTCTGTCGGTTCCCACGAGGCTGCCTCCTCGGGGTAGCCCCTCCATTGGACTTTGTACTGCACTTGCCTACCTTGTTTTCGCTTTCCCACAATAGCCTCTACCTCGAATTCTAGAGTGTCGTCCGGTAGGGGCGGCGTGACTTCGAGTGTGGAGCGCTGTGGGAGTGAGCTCGCCCTTTGAGGCTCGAGCATCGAGACATGGAAAACGTCGTGTACGCGCAAACTTGCTGGGAGTTGGAGCCGGTATGCTCTTCTGCCGACTCGTTTGAGGATGGGGAACGGGCCTGCTAACCTTGTGTCGAGTTTGGGACTGGGTCGAGCTGTCTTCCAGTTCTTTCGGTTGACGTAGACCATGTCTCCAACTTTGAACTCGATGTCCTTCCGTTTGCGGTTATATTGCTCAACGGTTCGGCTTTGAGCGTACCTGATTTGCTCCTGTAGATACTCCGTAAATTCTTTTCTTCGGGTGGCAAACTCTTTTCTCTTGGGGTCGAGCACACCAACTTGTTCTGGGAGATCGGGGTGTGACTTTGGATTCCACCTGTAGCAAGCAAAGAAAGGCGAGACTCCTATGCTGCTGTGGACCGTGTTGTTGTAAACAAACTCGGCCATCGGCAGCCAGGTTACCCAGTTGTCCTGCTCGTAGTTGCAGTACATACGGAGGTACTGCTCGACAACTTGATTGACTCGCTCCGTTTGCCCGTCCGTCTGTGGGTGGTAGGCTGTGCTGAGCGAGTGGTGGATGACCAGCTTGTCGGTGAACTCTTTCCATGCCGCCGAGACGAATTGTCGGCCGCGGTCTGAGACAATGTGCTCCGGTACCCCGAAACGGGACATAACTTGGTCTTTGAGCATCTTTGCCGTCTGCTCCGACGTTATTGTCTTGTACGTCGGGGTTAAGATGGCATATTTGGTCAACCGGTCGACCACTACGAAGATCGAGTCATACCCCTCCAATTTAGGTAACCCTTCAATGAAATCCATCGAGATGGAATTCCAGGGTCTTGACGGCGTCGACAGCGGCTGCAAAAGGCCATATGGTCGGTGTCGCGGTGCTTTATATCGAGCGCACACTGGGCAGCTTGCTACATAGTCAGCAACCCATGCCGCCATATTCAGCCACCAATAATGCCGCCTTGTGAGCTCGAGGGTGGCGTCTCGACCTGCATGGCCAGCGGTAGCGCCGTCGTGGCATTGGGACATTACCATGTATCTCAGGTGCTCCACCGAGAGCGAGCGATCCTTTGCTTCGGCGGCACTCCGAGTGTTGCGTTGACCTTTCTTACCTGGTAATGTGACTCGCGGCACCACTAGCCAACCATCGCGATACCACAGGCCATGTCTAACTTCGAAAGGTTGCTTCTGATGAAGCTCTGCGAGCTCGGCATCGAGCGGCTGGAAAGTCTTTACGAGTTGGACCAGCCCTCCCTCCGCGATATCGGACATCGTTGGTTTTAGCATATTTATTTGAGATTTGGCGAGTAGCTCTTTCTTGGCGAATTTCGGTGAAATCCGCCAAGTTGAGTCCACTCGGCGGTTTTCAAAATCCTTGGCAAATACTCGTGCCGGTAACAGCTGTCGGACGTTGTGTAGGTCTTCTTCTGCGGTCGGCTGCATATCACTTCGTCGTGTCAACGCATCTGGCTCTCCCGCTTTATCTCCCGGTCTGTATTGGAGTACGAAGTCGAAGTCAGCGAGTAACACTGACCATCGAGCCTGCCGACCTGTGATCTTCCGCTGAGACTTGAAGTATTTGAGCGCCTCGTGATCAGTGAGAATAATGAGCTGACTAGGTAGTCCTGCAAGCATGTGCCGCCAGTGGTTGAGACAGACGACAACAGCGAGGAGTTCCTTGTCATGGATCTTGTAGTTCTTCTCCGCCGATGCCATCTTGCGCGAGTAGAATGCTATTGGGTGCCATCGTCCGTTGTGCTCTTGTTTAAGTACTCCAGCGAGAGCGAAGTCGCTTGCGTCCGTTTCCAACCGGGTAGGACGATGGTAATCGAAGTGTTTGAGAACCCCAGCGGTGGTGAACATTTCCACCAGCTTGTGGAAAGCAGCGCGAGCGTCGTCAGGGAGGTCGAACTTCTTGAATCGCTCTGTGGGCTTAACGAGGGAAGTGAGCGGTCTCGCTATACGTGCAAAGTGAGAGATGAATCTGCGATAGAAGTTGGCGAACCCGAGGAAGCGTTGGATGTCGTGTATCGACTCCGGCATCGGCCATTCCTTGATAGTCCTGATCTTGTCGGGGTCCATCTCGATACCTGACGGCTTGATGATATAGCCGAGGAACTCAACAGTATCGGTATGGAACACGCACTTCGAGAGTTTGGCGAATAACCGCCATACCTTGAGCCTACTGAGCACCGTCCTGACGTGCTCGATGTGTTCCTTCTCGTTGTCGCTGAAGATTAGGAAGTCGTCAAGGTATACTACCACGTATACGCCAATGATGTCGCAGTAGATGGTGTTGATGAGCGATTGGAAGTGCGCGGGCGCATTTGCCAATCCAAATGGCATGACCAGATACTCATACAGTCCAAGTTGAGTTCCAAACGCGGTTTTCCATTTGTCCCCGTCGGCGATCCTAACCAAGTTGTAAGCTGCCTTTAGGTCCAGCTTGGTATAGATCTTTGCTTTTTGTAGGAGGAACAGCTGCTCCTCGATTAAGGGCAGTGGTGCTCGGTTCTTAACCGTGACCTCGTTGAGACCGCGGTAGTCTACGCAGAGTCGCAGGCCGCCGTCCTTCTTAGGCACAAAGAGGACGGGGGATCGCGCCAGGCTCTTTGAGGGCCAAATGAATCCCTTCTCGAGATTCTCTTTGAGGTACTTCCTCAGCTTGGCCATCTCCTTAGGCCCCTTGAGATATAGCGGACCTTGAGGTGGCGTCGAACTGGGTAGTAGCTCGATGTGCAAGTCGTGCTTTGTGTGAGGGGGAAGCTTGTCCGCTTCGACCTCGTCGAATACATCCTTGAGGGGGTAGTACGGGGCTGGGATTTTGACGGCAGTGGGAGGCTCTTCTAGTGTCGTTTCCATCTCTATGCCTTTGTCGCCTCCCGTGGGGACAAAGCCAAACGACGGGAGCGACGTCGGAGGAGCGCTGATTAGCATGACCCCTATGGGCCCATCCCGTAGTGCCGCCTGAACGAGCTCGTTGGCGTCGACGAACTCGTAGCCATGTACTACTAAGTCTGCTCGAGATTCGGCAGATCGGCCGGTCTCGGCGGATTTCGGTGAAATCCCTTGAACGACCGCGTCTGACCGGATCTCGTTGGGTTTTCCGAAATCGAGCTGTCCAGTATCCCAATGGACCCTTGGCTGTAGGCGTCGTAGTTCATTGTACCCCAGGATGAAATCGTAGTCGCTAGCGTCAGCGACGGCGACCTTGAGCATCCCTAGGTGTTGTCCTCCTATGACTACGTCGACGTCAGCAGCGCTTGTGATCGTGAGGGAATGTCCGGTCACTCCGTGTACGGTTCTGTTTTTTATGGGTTTTGTGGTTATCGAGTACTTGCAAACAAACGGAGCTGAAACTATAGACAATGCAGCGCCGGTGTCGGCGAGAATGCTAGCAGGATGGTGGTTGACCGTACCTGCTAGCTCGAGTACTGAGGCACCGGAAGCTGCAGAGAAACATAATGAACAATCTTGACATATACAAGGTGATGGCGAAGGCGGTCTTAGAGCAATGCATGCCATCATTGCATCGCTCCAAGGTCGTTTCCCTCGTCCTCGTGGTAGGGCTCGCCTGCGTCGTGATCGTCGGCGAAGAGGTTGGGGTCAAAGTGGTCTTCAAGACCGCCATCGTCTTCGCGATGGTCTTCAGCTCCGTCTCCTTCCTCTGGTGAGCCGTCCTGTGGTTTCTCCGACTCCAACACCACGTGCGCTCGCATCTGTGGTCCTGATGGTCTAGCCGGGTAAACCGTTGGCTTGGCGTCTGGACAGTTCCGCTGCCAATGCCCGGTCTTGCCGCAGACCCTACAAGCGTCGCTGTTAAATGTCGTCGGGCCGGGGACGACCCTTCGGTCGTCGCAAGGTCTTGGTGGTGCTTCCCGTACCGGCAGCTTCTGTGCCAGATGAGGGGGCAACGGTCGAGAGCCAGTTCTCTGGGGAATGCCCGGTTCAGTATGAGCAGTCCTGATTGCTGGGGTTGAGGCGAAGCGGACAGCATTCTGCTGATGCCGCATACGCTGGCGATCAATGTCCTCGACCTCCCGGTACCAGGCCCACTGGTCTTCAGGTGGGTTACGCTCGAACTTCTCCTGAAGCGAGCAAGTAAGGCTCCCTCGGAAGAGGTCGATGACGAACTCAGGGTCCTCCATGTGGCACTGAGCTGCCAGGTCTCGGAATTGCTTGACATGTCGCGTTGCTGCTCCTGGTGTGTCGGTAATAAGCCTCAGCGCTAGGAGTTTGTTGTAGGCATCGACCCTGTTGCTGCGCTGATTGTACAGCTCCCTGAGTCGAGTGGTGAAGTGGCTCCAATCATGGAAGAGCATCCCTTGACGATGCCAATCGACGCGGAGCTTACCCTTCCACCACTCTCGAGCGGTGCCCTCAAGCTGGGCTGCCGTGTGTAGGATCATCGAAGTATGGCCGTACACACCATTAGCCTTGAACCAAGCGTCGGCCTCGAGAATGAAGATATCGATGTCGCGAGTGTCGAGCTTGGGGAATGGGGTCTTGAGGGCAGCGTGGGGCTGAGTGTCCTGTTCACTGCCAGTGCCGGTCCATGCCTCCGGGGTCACCGGTTTGACATACCGAGGTCCAGTAGGCGTAGCGTACTTTTCTTGGTCGGTGTACGCTCGTCGGTCGAGAATGTCGAAGGTGACAGACCGAGGGTGTGGTCTAGTCGCAGGAGTGGGTGTCTCGAGACCACCGAGGTAGGACTCATCCGCCTGCTGCGAGGCTCGACGGGTCGGGGAGCTTAGATCATGCTCCCTAGCTCGTCGACCAGGGGATGGAGTCTCCTGTTGGTCGAGCCGAGCCTTGAGTGCGGCATTGTCTACCTGCTGCTGCTCAAGGAGGGCGATGAGGCGGTCGAGTCTGTCATGTAGTGCAGAGTCGGCCATCTTGGTGAACTTGGGGCGTCGCTTGTACAATCCACTCTAATGTCAGCGGTCGCGTGCCAGAGATCCAAATTCCCGTGAGAAAACGCGACTCGCCGGATTTCAGTGAGTTCCGGCGGTTAAGCGTGGCCTCAACGGATATCGAAGAGAATCCCGCGAGTGGCGATCTCTCGACGGATATCGGCTGACCGCTGGTGACACTCCGTACAGAGGTAATGCGGCAAGCTCGGACGGGGTACTCGGTCGACGCGAGTGTCACGACGTCGACGGGATACTGCTGGGGGCTGGTTAGATCTCAGCCGTCGTTGCTGGTGGGGATATGAGGGACTGGTTGTGGTGCCAGGCCCGCGGTTGAGGTTCCGCCTGTAGTTGAAGTGCTACAGCGTCGATTGGGGTGTCGACGACGTCTATATGTTGTTCTCCGTTCACCGACGGGGACACAGACTATATGGATCGCAATGAATGGTATTGCGATGTGCGACGTGTGAAGAGTATGGTAAGTACGGCGTACTGATAACTATGTGTGACTGAGATATAAGATAGAGTGGATGAGCTTCCGCTCATCCGATAGCGGGGAACAGAGTATTTATATATATGTATCGTGTGCGAGGTCCATCGGTACTGTACGACCTGCGTGTGTCGAGCTTGGACCCCCGCACGATAAGACTGCCCCCTAGTCCTTCGGCAGGGTGCTTCCGAGCACGCCCGCGTGCTCCCTCTCCGTTGCCCCCTGGGCGTCGATAGGCCCACGTGTCGTTCCGGCGTGGCGTTGGTCGCCACGCCGGAACGACACGTGAGTGGGTCCCAAGGAAGAGGTCTGCGCAGACCAGAGATGTTGAATCGGCTGAGATCCGGTGGGAGAGCATGTCTCGACGGATCTCAGGGAGATCTGGTGGATATTGGTGGGCTCATGGGATTTAAGGTTAGCGCAGGACCGAGAAGTTGAATCGGACAAAATCCGGTGAAAGAGCAGGTCTTAACGGATCTCACGGAAATTCGGCGAGTGGCAGTGACTCGCCGGATATCGAAGGTATCGATGGCGAGGGGGGTATCTGCCACGGCGGCGACCAACGCCACGCCGGAACGACACGTGGGCCTATCGACGCCCAGGGGGCAACGGAGAGGGAGCACGCGGGCGTGCTCGGAAGCACCCTGCCGAAGGACTAGGGGGCAGTCTTATCGTGCGGGGGTCCAAGCTCGACACACGCAGGTCGTACAGTACCGATGGACCTCGCACACGATACATATATATAAATACTCTGTTCCCCGCTATCGGATGAGCGGAAGCTCATCCACTCTATCTTATATCTCAGTCACACATAGTTATCAGTACGCCGTACTTACCATACTCTTCACACGTCGCACATTGCAATACCATTCATTGCGATCCATATAGTCTGTGTCCCCGTCGGTGAACGGAGAACAACGTATAGACGTCGTCGACACCACAATCGACGCTGTAGCACCTCAACTACAGGCGGAACCTCAACCGCGGGCCTGGCACCACAACCAGTCCCTCATAACTCCACCGGCAACGACGGCTGAGGTCTAACCCAGCCATCAGCAGTATCCCGTCGACGTCGTGACACTCGCGTCGACCGAATACCCCGTCCGAGCTTGCCGCGTTACCTCTGTACGGAGTGTCACCAGCGGTCAGCCAATATCCGTCGAGAGATCGCCACTCGCGGGATTCTCTTCGATATCCGTTGAGGCCACGCTTAACCGCCGGAACTCACTGAAATCCGGCGAGTCGCGTTTTCTCACGGGAATTCGGATCTCTGGCACGCGACCGCTGACAAGTATGACCTCACACCAGACTGAGCCAGATTTACTGCGCTGAGAGGTACGCTGGATTAAGTTGCTGGGCCTACCTGCAACAAGTTGCTCTCACAATCCAATCTCACAGTGTTATTAGGGATTGCTCAACTTCTTCAGGGATCTGATCTGCTGTACAAGTGGACCAGAGCTTTGCCTGGGGTGACTTGCACGCAATCTTGCTGCTGCTGTTTATACAACTTTCTTTGCGCTCATGCAACTACTGCAGAACTTGCAAGGATCTCATTGGTGAGAATGACCTTTCAGAACCATTAGTAACCCCAAGGAAACCAGGGACAAATCTTGCCCTTCTAGACCAGAGCAAACAAACATGGCAAGCAACAGTATCCTGGATGTCAAGCATGTGCCAGTTGAGAATTGATGGCATGGCAGCAAGGCTGGCAAGGGTGCCTGAATCCCCTTTTGGGCATTATTGTGAGCTAAAATTTGGTCCACTTTCTTACGTTCCTTATTTGACAATTCAATTTTCTTCATCTCTAAGTTGGTGAATTTTCCTCATGTGCGCCGACAAGCTCTGACACAACTGTCAATCTTTGCCTCCCAACATCTTGATTTAACTAAGCGGAGGGAAAATGTTAAACATATACTTATTTGCCGGACATTTACCACTCACAACTGAACGTTGCGCAACGGCATGTACAGAACAGCAAGCTTTGTCACAACTGGTTCTGCAGAAATGCGGTGAAATGAGCAGTCGGTGAAGTCGAGGTGGGATCGAGATCGCTAAAGCCAAGCGAGCTCCAAATCTGGAAGCTCGCTACAAACGACACAGTACAGCAACACCTCATGATTTCTGACCACACCGGCCAACTATTTTCAGCCATCCACTGCCCTTTCATTGCGTTCGAGTCTGCAAGGCTGCAATACAGTAGACGTCTCTGCATCCCATTTCTTCAAAGCTGGGCCCCGCATTGTGTCGATTTCTGATTTCGCTCTGCCGCGGATCGAGCGTCACAGCACACTCAAACGCCGCCGGGTGATCCTGCCTTCTAACAGCTACAGCATCACACACTCTCGTTGCGTTGACGTGCTGAAACGATGTTCTGCATCGACCGGGCGTCTCGTCCTCTGCTATTTCCTCTTTCCTCTTCCGAAATCCCTTCGATACCCCCATCTCACTCTCCCATTTCAGCTGACCCCTTCTCCGGCTTCATCTACTAGCTGCACAACCTGTCGTGCTTCCACAGCACAAATCCCCAACCGGTGACTCTCGCAGGGGTCGCCGGTAGGTGCACCGACTTTTTTGCCGAAAGAGGAAGGAACAATAATGTTCTCACTGTGCAGGCATCCATGCTTGCTCAGCTTTGTGCTACTATTAACCCTTGCCTTCTCGAAGTAGACTTTGAAATGTTTTGTGAATTTTTGTCCCAATGTGGAAGATTGAGCTGAGCAACGCCTCCTATTGCGTTACCTTACCGATCGTGTTGCCTTTCATTCTTCAGCAGTCAACAGGAATTCAGATAGTCGTGCATTTAGCAGCCAAACAAGGTTGGTGGCAATCAAGCCGAGACCGACCGGCGATCTTGAGATGAGAGAGTCACGGACCATTGTGTGTTTGTTAACCGAAGCCGCAGTTTTGACAATGCTCCAATGGCAACTTTTCTTCCATGTCTGAGGCAACGAAAACTGCAGCGTCTGCGAATCGAGCCCGTACAGGTAATCCGTTCGGCATTGAGGCAGATCATCGACTGTGCAAGGGTCCACTCACATATTCCTCCCTCAAGAAACCAGCTAACTATTCGTATAAGTACGTTCAGACCTCCGCCGGACACACGGGACTGTCGACATTCAAGACAAGACTTCATCCTTCCTGCTCTTCTCTGGAT
The DNA here is from genome assembly GCA_900208305.1 of Melanopsichium pennsylvanicum. Taxonomy (NCBI): domain Eukaryota; kingdom Fungi; phylum Basidiomycota; class Ustilaginomycetes; order Ustilaginales; genus Melanopsichium; species Melanopsichium pennsylvanicum. The sequence goes on from OAPG01000021.1 coordinate 205,560, forward strand.
CCCCCTACAAAACCGCCGTCCCCATCTTTCGCCGAGTTGCACTCCGCAGACCAGCTGCAAAGAATTGGCCCAAGCATCCACGAGGCTTTGTTATCACTTCCACATACTGCAAGAGACGTTCGACTCGCTCTCCGATGTGGTAATCTGGAGACAGCGCAATATTATTTCGAAGCGTTACGAGAATACTTAACTCAAGCTGTCAGAGATTTTGCAACATGAAGGCTGGTGTCAAGTCTCTGTTGGTGCTCAGCATCTATGCTTCCAACTTGCTCAGTGCTCAGGCCGCTTCGCTTGAGCACCTCAATCTGCTTTTCCACACTCGTCAAGCCGAAGCTTCCAACGAGACCTCCACCATTTTCATCAACTGGAACGTTAGCTCAGCCGACAACTCTGCTCTCGCTAAGGCACCTTATGCCGGTACCTTTTACCGAGAGGGTCCTGAGCTTGCGAATATCAATAGCCCTTTCCACCCTGTCACAGGTAATGGAGGCTGGGAGTGGGCTGTAGAGAAGGCGCGAAGCGTCGTTGGTCAGCTCACCCTCGAGGAGAAGGTCAACCTCACCGCTGGTATCACTGGTGGGCGTTGCGAAGGTACCCTTGGTCGTGTCGACCGTTTTGGTATCCCCGAGCTCTGCTTCCAAGACGGTCCTGCCGGGTTCCGTGCTTCTGATTTTGTCACTGTCTTCCCTTCTGGTATCACCTCGGCTGCGACATGGAACCGAGACCTGATCTATAAACGCGCTGCCGCTCTTGGATCTGAGTTCGTCGCAAAGGGTGTCAATGTCCACCTTGGTCCCGTCACCGGTGGTCCTCTCGGTCGCAGTCCCTTTCAAGGTCGAAATTGGGAAGGCTTCGGCCCTGATCCTTACCTCCACGGAGAGGCTGCTTACTACACTGTCTCTGGTACTCAGTCTGCCGGTGTCATTGCTACCGCTAAGCACTTCCTTGCCTATGAACAGGAGACCTATCGACAGCTCTACGCTGCTTCGGACCCTTATACCCTCAATCCCAATAACAACACCGAGCTCACCTACAGCTCCAACCTCGACGACCGTACACTTCACGAACTTTACCTCTGGCCATTCATGAATGCCGTGCGAGCCGGAAGCGGTGGAATCATGTGCGTTTACAATCGGATCAATTCGACAAAAGGTTGCGAGTCCTCGAAGCTGCTCAACACCATCCTCAAGGAAGAGCTCGACTTTCAAGGCTTCGTCGTCACCGACTGGTCGGCTGCCTTCAATACCAGCAACACCTACAACGGTGGTTCGGATGTTGTCATGCCAGGAGGAATGACCGGAGGCTACAAGAACCTTGTAGGTGGTAAGGACCTTGTCAGGGCTCTCAATGACGGTGAAGTCAAGATTGACCGTATTGATGATGGTATTACTCGTCTCTTGACTCAGTGGTATCTGCGCGGACAGGACCAGGGCTATCCTACTGTCAGCTACAAGGACAGCTACCAGAATACATACTTCAACGGCTCTGTCGTCAATGAGCATCGCAATGTTCAGGGAGACCACTGGAAGATCGTCAAGGAGGTTGCCGAGGAGGCTGTCACGCTCATCTTCAACAAAGCATCTCACAATACGGGTCCTCAAGGCACAAAGGAGTACAACCTTGGTCTGCCGCTCAACAAGAAGGCCCGTGTCGCTGTCTTTGGTAGTGACGCCGGTCCTAATCCCTACGGTATGAACGCTTGCCAGTCGTGGATTGGTCTCGGATCACAGCTCTGTCCAGCTAACGCTACCTCGAACGGCACTCAGGCTGTTGGATGGGGCTCTGGCGCTGGTTTCTTCCCTTACCTGATCGACCCCCTTGCCGGTCTCTCTGACGTTGCAAAGGAAAACCACGGCGCTGTCTTGAACAACCTCAATGACGTCGGTGATACGCAGAATCAGATGCTTGTCAAGCAAGATGCATCTCTCTCTGACGCTGCCCTCGTCTTTGTCCAGGCTCGCTCCGGCGAAAACTCTGACCGCCACTCTCTCCGCCTTGATGCTGAAGGAGACGAGCTTATCAAGCTTGTAGCTTCACAGAACAACAATACCATCGTTGTCATGCACACCGTTGGCCCTGTTCTCATGAGTGCCTGGTTCGACCATCCCAATATTACCGCTCTCGTTCTTCCTCACCTTCCTGGTCAAGAGTCCGGCTCTTCGCTTGCCCGTGTCCTCTACGGAGACGTCAATCCTTCCGGTAAGATGCCGTACTCCATTCTGAAGGATGAGGACGCAGTGCACTACCCCAAGATCGTCGGCAGCCCCGCTTCCGATCCTCAAGTCGACTTCTACGACGGCATTTTCATCGACTACCGAGCATGGGACAAGATGAGTCTTGAGCCCCTCATTCCGTTTGGTCACGGTATCTCGTACACCAACTACAGCTACTCAAACCTCAACATTCAGAAGAGCGGAGACAATTGCTACGCACCGAGCATGTTCCAGGCCAAGACCGACAAGCAGCCTGGTGGATCGGGCTCTCTGTTCAAGTACCTCGTTGAAGTCACTGTCGATGTCAAGAATGTCGGTGGTATGCAGGGTGATGAGGTGGCCCAGCTCTACGTCGGGTACCCTGAGGAGGCAGAGGCACCTATCAAGCAGCTTCGTGGATTCGACAAGGTTCAAGGACTGCAACCTAATGGCGATGCTAAGCAGGCCACATTCAAATTGACCAAGCGAGATTTTTCAATCTGGGACGTGGTTAAGCAGGAGTTCAGGGTCGTTGATGGCGAGTACAAGGTCTGGGTTGGTAAGAGTTCCAGAAAGAGCGACTTGATGTTGAGCGGATCGGTCACGATGAAGAATGGTATGGTTGTTGGGCTGAGCTCAAATTAAAGAGGCGACAAGACCTTCGAACTCGTAGAAAACTAGCTCCACTGTACATCAATCACGTTATAATCGCTTCGCAAACAGTCTCTCATCATCAGCCAAAAAAGGACTCTCCTTTCTCACAGCATTTGCCAAGAGTCCGACCATTGCCTCACAGACTTGTGAATCGAGTGTCTGTGTGGGTCAAGTAAAAAGAGGTCTCACAGTGTGGCTGTAAGTTGCACGCAACATGATGCTAAGGAGCTAACTTCATCAAACATCTCGGATCGAATCGGGATAGAAGCATGTGAAAACACTTTAACGAGATATAATGAGATAAGCAGAACGATAAGTACGAATAAAGACAGTGTGATACGTATGCAGATGCAATAAACGACTTGATGAAATTGCGGCTTGAGATTCTACCGGACCCATACGAACTCATCCATACAGTTGCCAATCATATTTGATTTGGCCGCCCCAAAGCTGCCCACAACCAGCGTATTGCCCCGCCTGCAAGCTTACCGTGTCAATCAGCGAAGCTGCTTGCTTTACTCCATCCTCTCGATAAAATCCTAACCTCATCACCTTTGCTACTTGTCCGACGCTCGTGCCGACGCTGCTCCAGCCTCCGTACAGCTTTGTGTTGGGATTGCCAGTTCTGGTGAAAGCCACCCATCTGGCCTGTACTTCCCTCACTGTCCTCGCTGTTGCATCGTCCACTTTGCTTGGATCCGTGAAGACGAGCTGGATATCGTCCTCGTGACATACCCTATTGTCGGAAGAGCAGTAGGTGTTGCCTGCATTACTCGGATACTGAATCCCCTTCTCAAACAGTCCGACGTAAACACTACTCTCACCCGTGCGGAGGGCATTATGCCAGTTCGGGCAAATGAACATTCCCTGAGTCAAGATCTCTTCCAAATTCCTCCTTAGCCCATCCGTTGCTTTGGAGAACAGCTGAGATTTAGCCTGTGGCGTAGGGTAGGAGGAGGTGTTGCTTGTGTTCATACCGTACTGCGCAGCAGAAGCGATAGTTTGGCCTCGACCATCGTTGAACATTTGCTGCAGCAGTTGATCGCGTGGAAGCGCCACTGGGTACGCGGTGAGCTCGGCTGATGTGGCTCCAGTCGCAGTAGAGTCAAGCATATTCCCAATCACCGGACCGGCTTCGTTCTCGACATTGGTGAAGATGATGCTCTTGCTTTTCGCCTCGGCACTTGGATTTTGTTCCAAAGGCTGACCAGCGAGAGAACCGATGAAGGGTCTAAAGACCTCGCTTACCGCCACTGAAGAATCAATGCTGTTACCCGCGTTCGCTGTGGCATAACTGGCATCCAGTACTTCTGCTGCCGACATGTTTCTTAAGCATGCAAGGTCAGAGCAGCTCGTCTGGGAGAGAGCGTAGTCGCTGACTAGCTGACTGGTGTTCAGCAATTGCGTGCCGTAATTTGCAGGATCGCTGTGCAAGATAGCCTTGCTGAACAAGGGCGAAGCCGCAGGGGAAGATAGTAAGGCTCGAATCATGTGTGCTCCACTGCTCTGTCCAGCAACAGTGATGGAGGTGTTATCGCCGCCGAACGAGGAGATATGAGAAGTTATGAAGCGCAAGGCATAAATGACGTCCGCGAGGCCTTGGTTTCCCTGAACTGTGTCAGCGCGTTTTTGGAAGCCTGAGTAGGAACCGATGGTGTTGTATGTGCGCTTTTCACTCGCTCGGTTGCGATTGAATCTGTTGTACACGCTTTTCGCGGCTCCTTCGGCTGGTGGCTTCTCACTTCCTTGCGTGGGGTAGACCCTCTTATATCGCCCAAAGGCGATCTCCTCTACAGACCTTCTGGTAGGGCTCACCGCAACCTCGTCAGTGAATGCCGAAGGGGTGAACCAACCAAACATCCCCAGCCGATACTGAATGGTGACGACAATGATACCGTTCTGACTAGCCAGGTAGCTCCCATCCAATCCCGGAGCGGTGCTGCTGCCGCTGATGAAACTGCCTCCATGTATCCATACCAGCACCGGCATCTTCGCTCCATCTGGGTTCTGCTTTGGTGCAGGGCGGAAGATGTTGAGGTACAAACAGTCTTCACTCACGCTATCCTGGTTGATGCCATAGCGAGAGTCGGGATCTTGCATGCATGCGTTTGGAAGTTGGGTTGCGTCGTATACGCCACCGCTGGTGGTATTGGGAAAAGCAGAGAGCGGCTGAGTCGAGGCGAAGCGTAAAACTCCGACAGGAGGAGCTGCATATGGCAGGGTGAATCGTTGCACGTTGTAGCTAGAATTCGTGCCGAGCACTTCGCCAAGGGGGAGGGTTACAAGAAGCGGATCAGAAGCAGAGAGCGACGAGGAAGAGGAAAGGATGGAGAAGGGAGCTGCATCGCAGGAAGGAAGGCAAACGAAAAGGGTACATAGAAAGCAGAACCAGCTGCTGATCAAAGTCATGGTGACGATGGTTGAGCCTGCTATGGCGCTCGACTCAGGGGAGAGGGCTGGCGAGATCTGAGGGGGATGGAGGGGATGAATTTGGGCTACTTTTTTAAGCAACTCTCGAGACTAAGTTCGACAAGGACAAGAAGGAGCGAACGGCCGACGTGGATCTTTGAAGGAAGAACAAAAGGACCCCGGCGGAGTAGGGGTGTGCGACGTGTGACGATCTCACCACACGTTACGGTTCAGCATCCTCTTTAGGCACAATCGACATTCGATTTTTGAAGCAGCAAATTTTGCTGCCTTTCCTTTGTGCTATAATGCACCCTGCAGCGTAGAGTCTGCAGATTGCTGGCTTAGTGGATGAAACGCCACCCAAGCAAATGCGAAAGTCCCTTAGTCCCAATGATGCGGGTGTGCCAAAGCATTCAACAGGGATGCAGGCACAGCTGACGCATTGGTCCCAAGGAGCTATTCATCGTTAAATAGGGTCTGTTGTGTGTGGCTCAAGATGTGATGTCACTGCCTGCCACAATGGGGTACCTGATTTGTTGTTGTTGCGCGGAAACAGCTTGATGGTTTTGAGGAGGACAAAGGGGTTTGCCATGTGGCGGAGGCAATTTCCTAACGCGTGGCAATTTCCGATTGAAAGCCCGCTTTCATGCATTCCCGTTGTTCCTTCCCTATCGCCAATGGGCAGATTGAAGGGAAACGGCCAATTTGGGAGAACAAAGGAACGAAATATGCTGTAAATTTACTGTACGTCAAGATTGAATTCGAGGTCCGAACTTCGAAATCCTCTTACTTCCTAGTCTCGGTGTGTACACAACAGCGTTAGTGTAAAATCGAAAGCCTTGCGAACAGGTCTCTCACTTCATCTAAGCTCAAGTTAGTTTGTGCTGAAAACCGCAGGACTCTCAAACTCATGTGGTATAGGTCTTTCCGATGGACCCTGATGTCGCACTACCGGTAATTTCCAACGCGAATCCTACCTGTGTTGATTGTTCGATTGTCTCGGATATTTGAGAACACAAAGGAATGCATAGAAAGCAGCGTCTCTATCACCCTGTATATTGACCTGCCGCAAAAGGCGATCGCAAGCATTATAGCATGACGTAGCCGATGATCATCCTCGGATCAAAACAATGGTTCTCATCGAGGCCACTCCTATCTCTGCAGTCTATGCCACAGTGAAGATCACATGCAAACAGACCCTGTTAGAAATGCTGCGTGAATTAAACATTATGTTAGTCTGAGTTCCATGCACGGCTCTATACTTCACCAAAATCTCCATGACCGGTACTTTTTGCGTGCTCTACGGCCTCCTTCTCGCCCTTCAAGCCCTTGCCACAATTCTTACATTTCAGCGCAAAGTTTGCCGTATCTGTGTAATACTTTTTCCTTTTAAGCTCGGCACACAGCTCCTTTGCCGCACTGAGTACGACATCTTCGTCTTCGCCCAATCCCATCGCTGTCAAGTTTGGGAATATTGTGGTCTCTCCGTCTCCCCTTGCTTCCTCCGCTCCGGGTAGTAGGGTCAATGCATCGTAGTGGATTCCAGAATAAACAAGCAAGCCCCGATTCTCGTACCCAACATCCTCCCCGAAGCGATGTGTTGTGCCACTCGCCACATCGATGCTGACGAGCTCCACTCCAAAGTGCTTGGACAAGATCGACAATTCTATGGCTCCGCCCCAGGTTTGGGGAGATAGAATCTTGGAAATATAGCTGTCGCGGGATTGACCAAGGACAATATCGGGATACTCTTCAGGATTTGATCGGATGGCAGAGGCTACAATTTGGCGCAACCCTGAGCAGATGTCTGAACCTAAGCGTTTTTGGAAAAGATACCCGATGCTGTTGAAGAGACAAGAGTTGTCATCGGGGACCACTTTGAGTGTGAGCTTTCCTTGACGTGATGGAAGCGGTACAGTTACGCTTCCATCTGTGACCTCTGAATTCGCTGAGGAAATGGGAGAAGGAGAAGAGCGAGTAGGATTGCGGGGAGTAAGCCCATCGTTCAAGGTTCTTGCTCCGAGACCAGAGAATTCTGCAACGCGAGGACCTGTGGCTGTGCTGACATTTGTCTTGGATGATTGCATTGTACCAAAGGACGAAATTGATTTTGTTCCATATGATGGGATCGAAGAGGCTTGGGTGGGGAGAGCAGAGCTAGATTGTGCGGCAGCGCCGATTCTGCTGCTTCCGGCTTTCAGCGCAACGATGACTTGTTCTCCCTTCTTTATCCCAATAGTGTCGGCGCTGAGCAATGTATCAGGATCAAGAGAAGAAAGATGCAGGCCTTTAGGTGGATATCCGATCTTCACCTCCTGGTCCCAGGCGGGAATGCTGCATTGTTCCGCGATGAAGGACTGGAGAGAGGAGAGGGTGGTATTTTCATTAACGGGAAAGGATGCTGTTCCTTGAGGATGACGTATCCGGATCATTGTTTATACGGTATAGCGAGCGTAGATAAAAGATCCTGCAGCAGTGATCAAATAGCCGGTATGTGAATGGTCAAATGGATGCCAGGTGGCAAGATAACGAAGGTAGGTTGTACGAGGTGTTGGTCTTCCAAACTGTAACTGGCAAATGCTCCACATGCAAGCACGGGAATGGAACGGGTGTCTGGTTGACGCGTCGCTGCAGGTAGGCTCGCAATTTTTGTAAATGTTATATCCGAACGGCTGACAATCTTTCATAAAAGAATGAGATCGGGTGAGATGTGTCGGTTCATCACGTTGGCGGCTCGACTATTAATTTTTTAAAAGAATCCTGCTACAAAAAGAAATTGTGTCGATTTCAAAAATCAAACGAGCTAGAATAATACAAATTCAGCCTGCCTTTGTGAAATTGGAAGCTGGAAGAACAGAGAGCCAAGCACGGGGCAATGCGGCAAGAAGTGCTTTGGCCTTAGAAAAATCAAAGACGCCAAGTGTTGTTCCATTCAATCACGAATCACAGTCACTTTGTAGACTCAAAAGAGCCATGTTGCTTCCTTCATCGATCGAAAGGCGGGAATTCACGTGATTCGACAGGGAAACCATCAACTCTCATACGCAGCCATTCCTTTCTTTTCCACCTCACACTATTTCATATATATACATATATATACCTTCCTCCATCAGGTGTATATGCCGTCTTCTCCCTCTGTAACAGCAAACTCGATCCGTAGACTCTCCCAGACCGCCCGTCAGCTGTCTTCCCACGGAATCGCATCTCCTTTCACCATGTCTTCCGCCTCCGACTACAAGACCCGCGCCGTTGGCGCACCCAACACCCTCGACTACCGAGTTTTCCTCGAAAACACCAAAACTGGTCTTCCCGCCTCTCCCTTCCACGATGTTCCCCTCTTCGCCGACGAGTCCAAGACCATCCTCAACATGATTGTCGAGATCCCCCGATGGACCAACGCTAAGGTTGAGATCTCCAAGGAAGAGAACTTCAACTGCTTCAAGCAGGACATCAAGAAGGGCAAGCTTCGCTTTGTTCGCAACTGCTTCCCCCACAAGGGTTACATCTGGAACTACGGCGCTTTCCCTCAGACTTGGGAGGACCCTCACCACACTCACCCCGACACCAAGGCCAAGGGTGACAACGACCCGTTGGACGTTTGCGAGATTGGCGAACAGGTCGGCTACACTGGTCAGATCAAGCAGGTCAAAGTTCTCGGTGTCATGGCTCTCCTCGACGAAGGTGAGACCGACTGGAAGGTCATTGTCATCGACGTCAACGACCCCTTGGCTTCCAAGTTGAACGACATTGAGGATGTCGAGAGGCACTTGCCCGGTCTCATCAGGGCCACCAACGAGTGGTTCAGGATCTACAAGATTCCCGATGGAAAGCCAGAGAATCAGTTCGCTTTCTCCGGTGAGGCCAAGAACAGGAAGTACGCCACCGAAATCGTTCACGAGTGCAACGAGGCCTGGAAGAGGCTCATCACCGGTCAGGCCGATCCCGGTGAGATCAGTCTGACCAACTCGAGCGTTCAGGGCTCCAAGAGTCTCGTGGGTGCCAACGACGCTGCTGTCACCTGCGTCCCCAAGGCCAACCCCCAGCCTCCCGCTCCCATCGATGCTTCCATCGACAAGTGGTTCTTTATCTCTTCTAACTCCAACTGAGTCAACAGCCAAGTCACTGTTCGATTCTCTTTTTCGCGTTCAAGCAGCCTTGGAATGATTTGTTGGTAGTTTTATCTCGATCGAACAAAATTTCGCTATGGAAATGTGCAAATCTAATGTTCTGTCCGGGGATCAAGTCGCTTTGTCTCTGGATCCAGCGTGTGCTCTGTCGTGATCTCAATGGCCATCCCAAGGCGCTGTTCAAGCATTTGCGAATGGGTTGGAGCAACAACTGGAACGAACGGGTTTGTGATTGTGTCTCTGCGACATGCAGAATGAGAAGTGAGATAGTCGTTATGATTGTTGCTGCTCATGTTGCAGGCGTTGCTTCTTCCTCTTTTTTTGTAGTTTCTTTTTCCTGTTGGCTAAACGGTTACCACCGCTCGTCGCCAGCTTCACCTTTTCGCCCTCATGATTCTGCTCTATGTTCTCTTCTTGCTCCTCTTCTGCATCGTCTGCATCCTCAACGTTGTCTGCACTTCCTTGTCGCGCCCTCTTCCCCAGCCCCTCTGCCCCATTCTTGCCCTTTTTCACAAAGCAAGCAACAAAGAACCCATTACAGGATTCAACATGAGGCTTATCCCCTTCCCCTACACCACCTGGTACACACCTGATGACACTATCAGCAACAATCTTGTCCCCACCACATGCTTTCGCATCTCCGCGTACTGGCCAACTTGGAATCACATCTCGTCTCGGTGCGAGTACCCAACCATTCTCTTTTGCTTCTGGTGTATCCAAAGCCCTAATAACAACATTCTCATTCTCCTGAGCATGTATCGAGCAAGTTGAATACACAACTTTTTGGAGATTGACAAACTTGAACGCATGTCTTACCATCAACAGTTGAAATTCGCTAAGCTGCTTCAATCGCTTTTCGAGCTTACTCATCTCAGCTCCTCCTCCTTCTCCTTCTTCCTCCTCTTGCGTCTCATCTTGCAGAGATGCTTTCAAAGTGGTTTTCCTTGGAAGCGAAGAAGAAGCGTTTGGAGAACAAGGCGGAGGTTGGTCTTCTACATCGTCGTCTTCCTTGAGAAAATCCAAACGGTTGACAATACCGCTTCCGCTACAGCTGGGGTCGACCAACATGTGCGTCACCTTGACAAAGTCTTGTGGGTCTGTAGTGAGAAAATCTTTTCTCTCAGGTATCACGTTTCCAGTTGCTGCGAAAAGGCGTACTTTTGGATCTCGAAGCGCACCAACGGCGGCTAGTCGTTTGGTGAGGGTCTTGTATCGTGGAGTGTCTCGTTCAAATGCAAAAACATTGCCTCTTGCGTTCGAATCCTTTTCCCCATCCTCATTGTCTTCGGTAATATGAAATGACGAGGTGCTGGTGGTGGCGAGAGACTTTGAGTACATGATAGCAGAAACATGACTGCTCTTATTCCCCGGAGCACTAGTTGCGTCAATGACTTGAGCATTTCCCGGGGGATTCAGGATATACGCAGGGAAACAACTCGCCAAATCTTGCAAAACAACCCAGTTGCCTTTATACATTTCTCCCGCAAGCAATCCACTTGTGGCCTTTGGATGGAATGCAAGTAAACCTGGCACATGCTGACTTTCGACGTACTCCTTCAAACCTGTTATCTCTTCCGTACCATTTGGAAGTCTGACAAACCGATTCTCTGCGAGCCAAGCATGCACTTCAGCAGCCGTGGCTCGGAGTGGATTGATCCGAACCCAACGTGGCATTCGAGCCACCATCTCTTGGTACAGTGCTCCGCTGCGGAGGTCGGAGATCTTGACAAGCTTTTGACGCAGCTGTTGCTTGACCAAGGAAGAGTGCAGAGAGGGTTTGTAGCGTTCGAGCGTGACTTTGGGTGGCCAAGTCTTGGCCGCTTGAATACCTCGATTCTGGAAGAGAAGATCGTGGGCAAGGACAAGCAAGAATGCTTCTTTGCTCGGCCACACTCTAGTCTCCTTCTTGTGTCCATATTTGTTCCAAGGCTTCTTGTTCTTGTCCTTCTTCTTCTTCGAGGAGTCTTCGTCTTGAGCTTTGCCTTTACCGTTGTCCCCTTTGGAAGTCGGCGAGGACAATGTGAAAACCTTTGCCTCAGCTTTGATCACCTTTGAATCCTCAAGCGCAATCATGAGAGCGGTCCTGTAGGCGAGACTGTTGATCAGAACAGCCAATACACGTCCAGAGTCCGAATGAGCTGCGGCGGCAGCTTTCACCGAGCATTCATCCCGAAGCACTCTGTCCAGTGATGCGGCACTGCGGATGTAAAAGTCGGCCATCCTTTCTGCTCTTCTTGAATGCAGAAGAGGGTCACAGAGCCTAGAGAATTTGGTGTTTGCTTGTGCAAAAAGATACACGAAATCGTACAAGATGGCAGAAACGTAGGGGCGTCGAATGGGCAAAGGTGACAGGTTGAACGAGGAGAATTGCGAAATGCAAGGAGGTGAAGACCCTGATCTTCCTGAAAAGCTAAATTTCTCTCCACATGTTGTGCTTTGCTTCCATCTTCCGAAAACAAATACCTTGTGTCGAACACAGAAAACGCATACATCATTTCAGCTTGGCGTTCGCACAAGTCACAGACGACGCACGAGCTCAGACTTGCATGGTGAAAACGCATGGGTATTGAAAAGAGTGACTACAAAGGAAGAAATGCAAGACTTTTCGTAGAATTATCAATGAGATCAGGCGTCCTTGCTCGTCGCAGCGCCCGTGCCAGGCACGACATTCTGCAAGGATGGCGCAGCCTCGGCGATTCTCTCGACAAGACTGGCGACCTGTCCGCCGTTGATGGGCTCTTTGCTGTTCTGACGTGAAGGCGTGCGCTGCTCGTTCTTGGGCGGACGCGGCGGGCTAGTGGGTGGTCCAACGGTAATGTTGGAATCGTAAGTTGCTTCTGTAGATGGTGGTGCGGATAAGACCTCCACCGCTGGACCGCCTTGGTTCGTATGCTCGCCATCGTGTGATTGAGTGCCAGCCGGGGTTGCAAAGCCGCCTGTCTCCATCGACGGGCGCACACTGCCGGTCGCTGCTGAGGCAGTCGCTGAGGTCTCCGACACCCCAGCTCGTTCTTTGATCTGGTCGACCCTTCCGTTTGCGGAACGGGCCGCAGTAGCATCTGGCTGAGTGGTGCTGGTCGTCGTCGGATTCTCTGCGTCTGTCTTCCCTTCAAGGTCAGACAACCCCTTTCGCACCGAGCTCCTACGTTTGGGAATGTCACGGGAAGCTGCAGCAGGATGCACTGCGCTGGCGCCGTTGGCAGCGGCAGTGGATACGGGCTTGCGATTCAGGCTGGCCGACTTTCGAGAGGCATTGTCGCTGGATGCAGCGAAGGGCGAAGTTCGGAACGACTGGTTGCGCGTAGGTGCGGCTGGGGGCGGAGGCAGCTTCTGTCCAGCTTGGGCAACGTTGTCCACGCTGCTGCTCAAGGCGGAAGTGCTGGGACCGGCTTCTTCAAAGATGGCACCGTTGATCGCGCTGGCGAGTGGCGCAGGGTTGAGGAGCGCAGCTTTGCGCTTGTGGGTGTCCTCGAGATCCTTCAAGCTCTTGAGACCGGCGGAAGACTTTGAGACTTCAGCAGGGGTATCGAAGGAGAACTGTTCGAGCTTGCTTGGCAGCGTGACCGAAGCTTCCTCGACGGTGTCGGAGTCCTTGAAGGTAGGAATCCACTGACGTCGCTCCTTGAGGAACTTCTGCATGTCGATGGTAGCGGGGGTAGCAGTATCGGTGGGCTTGGCGACGTCTCGAGCGGTGAGATCAATGTGATCCCACTTAACACCTTTGCCAGCAAACAGCTCTGAGGGACGAGGGCCAGTTGGAGCGGTGGTGGCGGCAGGACTAGCAGCGAGACCGTCAGGCACGTTCTGGCCGACAGCTTCGGCAAAGGAGCCGCCTTGTCCGGCTGGAGTGCTCAGCGAAGGCGCGATAGCTGAGGGCGTGATGACGGGAGGCGAGCTGGGAGTGGTAGCAGGCTTATTAAGACTGGTTCGACTCGCACGTTTGGAATTGGCACCGTTAAAGTAGTCCGAGGCTTGCAGGTTCTTGGTGGGAGGGCCAGCAGGGGAGCCACCGTCGATGCTCTGGGAGCCCTTTCTGCGAGTAGTGCCAAAGAACTTCTTCATGGCGGTCGAGTTGCGAGATAGGAGCGAAGACGAGTCGGAGGCGTGGGAAGGACCACGTCGATTGGATTGACCAAAGTCGGGACTGTCTCCGATTACGTCGGAAGCTTCTAGATTCTGGTTGCGAGTGGGAGGGTCGTGTTCTCGTTTGCTCAAAGCTGATCTGTCGGATGAGTAGGATTTGCGAGACTTGAGACCGAAAATGGCCATTCTCTGGCAAAGATGGTGGATTTGAGGGGCGAGCGATGTATTGCCGCTGTGAGAGGATGCTGAACTCAATCAACAGAGGTGGTAGCAAAAGTGACGAGCTGGAACAGACACGTCGATCTCACGGGGAGTGCGGCGGCGGCGATACAAAGCAAAGGCTGGGCGAGATGGAGCACTGAGATTTGAGCCGGACGAATGTAGAGAGACGCTTGGATTTCGAGAAGCTCTCAGCTGCGGGAGGGATGCCGATGTGACGTGGTGAGCGTCGGCGTGATTGCGAGGTGATATCGGTGTTGCCGAGCAGAGCGTGATATCTACAGATTTAGGAGGCGTAGTGGATTCAACGGAGAAAGATGAAGAAGGATGGAGCGGACTAAGCCAAAGCGAGACCTTTAGCAAAGAGACTTTTGAGGGTGGTGCAGTTCTTCGAAGGATGCGAGGAAGAAGTGGGTGTGGAAGTGGGTGAGTTGGAGTCGGCATACAGAACACATGCGTGCGCGTGTGCGTGCACCTGTGCCAACCCAAGATGACGGACAGGCCAAGGGACAAAGAAGTTGTGCACTCAATTTAGCCTTTTTTTTTCCCTGGCCAAATTTTTGGATGCTTCAGCTACCTTCCTTCGCAGGCAACACTGACACGTCTCTTTGATTTCAACCTTGTCTTGACTAGCCAAATGACTTGAAGATGGCTGAACAGGTGTTCAAACATGAGTCGAGGGTCGACTATGCAGTTCGCAGAGCTCAGGAAAGTCAAGGGGGAGTAAAGGTTGACGGACGGAAACCTGGTGCAAGTGTTCGTGCGTTCGTGCGTCTTGAACATGCGTGTGCTCTGCACGTTTGGCTAACAAAGTTGCCCACTTGTAGCTCACGCAGAATCGTGGCGAGATCTGAGACACTGCCTCAAGTTGAACCCTAAATTTGGCCAACATGCACTGCCATGAGGCAAGTTGGCCATCGTCCACCATTACCTCGTAAATTTTGCGCAGCCGAAAGACAACGAAAGAAGCAACTTTACACTTGATGTGGATCATGCAGCAATTCATGGTGCATGGTACAGCTTCATAATAGCCACGCAGAAGACATGAATTGGGTTTCGAGATCACAGCCGATTTGGACGCAAACTCACGATTGCAGCGAACGAGGGAATCTTCAAACTCGACCAAGTCTAACATGTTCGCATCGTGATCGAAATCTGAACTTTTCTCAATCGGCTGATGCAGCCCGATGAGGATCAAAAGTAGCGCCTCTTGCCCTTTTTTTTAGAAGAAGCTGGAAGAAAATCCGGTGGGTGAAATGCGCAGCCTCACGACCTCACTTCAGGTACAGTAATTTTGGCTTTCTTCGACTTTTTGGGAATGGGCGCGCCCTGTTGCTGTGTGATGCGTGTGTTCCTTTAGGTTTTGCTTCTCTGCGCTTCGGCCTACAACATTAGGACGGAACAAGTGACACTCTGGAACAACGCACTGCTCAGTTTTTTGGGTGCTGCCGAAAACCTTCTCATCTATCACACCACCAACTGTCTCTATCACCTTCGCGCTTTCCCAGTCCTTAGGATCATCCGACAGCGCACATAGTGGTTATTCGACTCCCGAACAGGCTCTTTGCAAAATCGAAACTCGACGCAGTCTTTGGTCTTCTCCGACAAACACTCACATTATAATAATTACTTCGGATATCGCCCTCGCCCAGCATGTCAGGACAGCAACCTGTGTTCGTTATGAACACCGGCCCAGAGCGCCAAACTGGTCGCAAAGCTCAAATATCAAATATCACCGCCGCCAAAACCGTCGCTGATGTCATCCGCACTTGTCTTGGTCCCAAAGCTATGCTCAAGATGATTCTCGATCCCATGGGCGGCATTTTGCTCACCAATGATGGTAACGCTATCCTTCGTGAAGTCGAAGTTGCTCATCCAGCTGCAAAGTCCATGATCGAGCTTTCCCGCACCCAAGACGAGGAGGTTGGTGATGGCACCACCTCGGTCATCATCCTTGCTGGTGAAATTCTCGCTCAGTCCCTGCCTCAGCTCGAACGTGGAATCCACCCCGTGGTCATCATTTCCGCATTCAAGAAAGCGCTCGCACGCGCTCTCGAGATCGTACAACAGATCTCTGTCCTCGTCGACGTCACCAATGATAAAGATATGCTTGCCCTCATCAAGACCTCGATCGGCACCAAGTTTGTCTCGCGCTGGTCTGAACAGATGTGCAAGCTCGCCCTCAAAGCAGTTCGCACCGTCGCCATGGTCGATTCCACCGCTGGCTCTTCTGCCGGATCCGATCCGACCAAGACGGTTGACATTAAGCGTTACGCTCGTGTTGAAAAGGTACCCGGAGGAACCATCGAAGACTGCCGCGTTTTGGACGGAGTCATGCTCAACAAGGATGTCACGCACCCCAAGATGCGAAGACGCATCGAGAACCCTAAAATCATGCTGCTCGATTGCCCGCTCGAGTACAAGAAGGGAGAATCCCAAACTAACATCGAGATCACCCGAGAGGAGGATTGGAACAAGATTCTCGAGATCGAGGAACAGCAGATCCAGTCCATGTGCGAAAAGATCATTGAATTCAAGCCTGATCTCGTCTTCACCGAGAAGGGTGTGTCCGACCTTGCACAGCACTATCTGTTGAAGGCCAACATCACATGCATTCGTAGGGTTAGGAAGACGGACAACAACCGTATCGCCCGAGCGACCGGTGCGACGATCGTCAACAGGGTAGATGACCTAAGGGATGCGGATATCGGAACCAGATGTGGCTTGTTCCACATTGAAAAGTTGGGCGACGAATACTTTACCTTTTTGGAAGAATGCAAGGAGCCCAAGGCATGCACCATCTTGCTTCGTGGGCCGAGCAAGGACATTCTCAACGAGATCGACCGCAACCTCGCCGATGCGATGGCAGTGGCACGCAACGTGGTGTTCAATCCCTTGCTCGCACCGGGTGGAGGAGCGACCGAGATGGCCATTGCGTATGGCCTGAGTGAATTCGCAAAGGAGCTCGAGGGAGTCGAAGTTGGTCCCATCCGAGCGGTTTCGGATGCCATGGAAGTGATTCCTCGTACGCTCATTCAGAACTGTGGGGGTAATGCCATCAAGACGCTCACGACGTTGCGTGCCAAGCATGCCAATGGCGAGCACTCGTACGGTGTGGATGGTGAATCTGGTAAAGTGGTTGAAATGAAGGAGTACGGATTGTACGAGTCGGCGGCGGTCAAGATTCAGACTTTGAAGACGGCAATTGAGTCAGCTTCGTTATTGTTGAGGGTTGATGATGTCGTATCAGCAAAGAGAGCTCGACAGGTAGGTGGTGGAGCTGCGCCAGGTGTTCAGGCTCCGGATGCGGGTATGGGTGACGATGCTGGTCCTGACATGCCCCAAATGTAGATAAAAAAATCAAAATCAAAATCATTCTGGCCACTCAAGCAACCAAGCCTGCGAAAAGAAAAAAGAAAAAAAAATTACATTTCAGCTCCCAGTTTGTATCGGTAATAGGCGTTAGAATGCAATCAGTTCATATCCCACAGGACAACATCGCATTTCCACGAGAAAAGATGACAGACGAGTACAGGTCTGTGAAAGATGTGAGAAAAAGAGTGTGTCTGTAGGTTGCGAAAAAAGATTGACAGAATCTACAAAGGTGCGATGAAGAAAGCCACACCGCTCAGCAATGTAGGGAAGAATGTGAAAAGAATGTTTGGTATATAAATTCGCCTCTGATTATGTTTTTGCCTGATCCATTCCAATTGCCCTAGTTACTCCTTATGCAGCAGCAGCAGCAGTAGCAGTGGCGAAAGGAGCAGGAGCAGTGGTCGCAGTGATCGCGCTGGTGGTCGTCGACGAGGCGTTGGTGGTATCAGAGGCTGTTGCTGTAGTTGCCGAACTCACACCCTTCCCATTTACCGCCGGTGGAGTTGGAGTTCTCTCCTTGCCCTTTTCCATTTCCTTTGCCCCATCGTCATCTTTGCCCGTGTCGACCAACTCCTGTCCATCCTTACCTCTCCATATTCCATCGCGTTGATCCACTTTGCCATAAAGGCCCGTACTCTGATTTCTCTCCAACGCCTCCATCCATTCCTTCACAATCTCCTTTGAATCTACCATGACATTGATCTCTTGAGAATGGAACCAACTCTGTGTATCCTGATTTCCGCTTCCCAACACCGCAACCTGACCGTCGAAAGCGGCAAATTTAACATGACAGTTGCGTTGCTTCCTAACGGCATTCAACGGTCGAGTCATGTCTTTACCCGTATACCAGTAAACTTCCAAGTACTTTTCATCCCCTCGACCTTCTCGACGAAGGGTGCGATAAAAGGCGGTGACGACTTGTTCATTGGTTCCACCTTGGAATGGCATCGATTCAGACTTGTCGTTGAATCCAAGATCCAACCATAACTCCACCCTCACATGCCGACGCACCGCAGCCAGAACGGCCGCTTTGATGGGGGACGCATTGAGCGTGGGACTCTGGATGAAGACGTGCTTCTTGGCGTATCTGAATCCCGCCAGCCACGCGGCGTCTTGCGGATTGCGAATGTCACTATGGCCAGGCGTACCATGAGGTCGACGATTGACAAGCGCCATCGGTACGGGAGAGTGGGGCTTGTGGAAAATGTACGGTTGGAAATCCAGAATGGCATTCAGAGAAGAAATCTTATCGTCGGATAGATTCTTATCTGATAGATTCTTAGCCGTGATCTCACCTTGAACTTTTGAGTTGTTGGCGAAGTCAAGGCTTTTAGTAATTGCGCTCAGGCGCTCGGCTGCCGAGGACTTTGAGATTTGGGATAGTGTTCGACGGTGCACCCGGCGGTAGCCGACCCAACCAGGTGCTCCGGCTTCGTCGTCTTTCGTTGCAGAGACGGATTGGGCAGCGGGGCCTTGTTGTTTTGATTCGAGGGTTTCGGAATGGATCGCCGGAGCGGCCGTTCTCTCGGTCGAAGCCGGCGCATTTACTTTCAATGTTGTGTCTTCGCGAGCGGTGACAGCCTGCTTCGGCGCCGCTTCAACACTACCAGCACTACTCGACATGCCCATAGGACTTCCCGCGTCTTCGCCGATAGCTGTCGGACTAGGTGCGTCTCCCAAGCTCTCCTCGTCCGCCTCGATCGACATCCTCCAATCGCAGTGTTCATCGTCATGCTTTTCCTCCTCTACCGCGGTGGGCACGTTCACCCCGCTGGCCAGCGCAACCTTCGGTCTGGGGTTCTTCCTGACCTCATTTGCCACATTCTTACTACTACTCTGACCCAACCCAAACACCTCCAGTGCACCCTCTGCCCATGCAGGTGTCTTGTGACCTTCCTTCTTCATCAAGGCTTCCACTATATCCGCGAAATGCTTTCTTTGATGTGGTCTATCCGTCTTCTCCATTACGGCGGGACTTGTATCAGCTTTCTCGAGTTTTGCATTGGCGGCGCTACTGTTTTCTTGAAAGTGGCTGAAGCGTTCGCCCAAGACCTTTTGCGCCCAAAGTGCGCCCGCGTTTCGGGCAGCTTTCTCACCATCCACGTGATGCCTATCTGTACTGGACGATCGGACAGGAGATTGAGCGCCCTTGGCACCGAGACTGTCTCGACGCATCATTTGGTCGACCACATCGCCAAAGTGGAACGTGATAGGTGATTGGAGAGAGCGTTCTTTCTGTACTTCTGTGGCCGTATCTTCGTCGTGCAGTCTTTGACGGACGTTGAGCGAGAGCTGCTTGAGTTTTTCCACCGTGAGCGATGGAAGTGTACTCTCTTCACCGGACATAAAGGCTGCAGGGCTGGGGGCGACGGGTGCAGGTGCGGTGAGACAGGGGAGGGGAGGGTTCAGCCTGGTTCCCCAAGAGATGAGTGCGTGATCATACACCGAGTTCACGATGTCGCCTTCGAGCCGGATGCACGCCTCGATATTGGGCCGATCCTGGATGTTGTTCGAATTGATGAGGGCAACTTGACGATCAATGATAAGAAGCTTAGCGTGAAAGGTTCCCATCAAGGGTCGGTGGTAGTTCAAGATCTCCATGGTCAGGTTGGGAATCTCGTCCTCCGTGGGGAGGCCATTCGTCTTCCACATGTTTGGAGGCACGGGCTTGCGGAGACGGAACAGATCAGCAAGAGTTTGCGGACCACGATCCCACATGAGTTTCACAACGACGCGGTCCTCTGCGGTGGGTGGACCAAGTTCGATATCGTCTTGGTCGTTGAGGTTTTCATCCCTTTCAGCACGGGCCACCGAGCCTGGTGCACCTTGGTTGAGAAGCAGATCGTCCTGCTTGGCCGACTTTTCTTCCTGTGGTGTTCGGCCAGATTGACCTTTGCGCCTTGCCTCTAGGGCTCTGAGCTTACGCCGCTTGAGAACGCGCTTGTTGAGTTCGCGCAGAGCTTCAGCGATCCGGTCTACGTTTTTTCCACCTTGCCAGTAGTTTGTGAGCAGAACCACTTCTCTGCGTGCGGCTACGATGCAGTCGTAGTAGTGACCGATGATGTCTGGTCCTGTTGAAAAGATGGACAGCGGTACGATGCCGGTGGTTGCCAGCAGTGGGGGTGAAACAACACCAGACATAGGATTTCTTGGCAACGGCAAGAGACAGTCTGCCAGGACCATGAGGTAGAGCCTGGAAGGACCGCCTTCCGCGGTCGGCTTGTATCCGAACTTACGGCGGACGCGCTCGAGTTCTTCATCGTCGGGTTCGCGGTTAGCGTGGTGCACGGCACCCTTGTCCCAGACCCAGTGCCTACCACGACCCTCTTCGAGCTGCTCTTTGATTTTAAACCGAAGCATGCCACGCTTGGCTGCTGATGGTACGGGGAAGAGATGCTTTGCTGCCTTAGAAGGTGGTAGGGTGGGATCGGCGGCTACTGCGGACGTGATGGTCGGTTGAGAGGATTGCGGACGGGCATCTTGAAATGGTCCGATTTGGGAGCCAGCAGAGAGGTGAGCTTTTTCCACAGCTTCTTTGCGCACTTGCGATGAACCACAGATCGGCATCTTGTGGTTTCTCTTTATCGCCTCAGGACGTCAAGGAGCTGAATGTGCCGACAAGAATGTAGAAATGCTGCTTGCCAAGCTAGATTGAGCAAAGTAGATGACGCGATCCCTAAAGGTGGATTTAGGCTCAAGCAGATGGGCAGAGGATGACGTGAGTTCTTGGTGTTGGGGGCGGTGGCAGCCTTACTATGTCGATCATGGAATGTCGGCAGCAATTGGATAAAATCGATGAGCCGACACTGACTTGTGGTGTGTAACAAGCTTGGAATACAGATGAGTTGAGAGTGAAGGTGGAGATGTGGATAGCGGCAAAGCCTTGAAAATGGATCAAATGGTGATGGTGGAGGGATTGACGGTACCCAGCATGCTTTCTAGCGATCAGGTTAATAAGCAGAGGCAATGCCGACAAATGGAACGGTATACTGTTCGGAAAGCACCGAAAGTAGGGTATGTACTTTCGAGCTCTTTCGATGGGATGAGGCAAAATGCATGTGTGGATGCATCTGTGGGGGAGAAAGCGGCTGAAAGCGATGCCGAACCTTTTTTCTTACATTTTTGAGTTTCTTTTTGGAATTGATTCGACCGTTTGGGGCTGTGGGGCAGAGGAATGATGAAGGTGAGTGGGTTGAACCACCCACGGACGCGCCGACGTTTTGTATGTATCTGCATCAGAACGGCTCGACTTGCACCGCATTTGCGAAATCAAGAGTAAAATCAAAATAGTCGTATCCGGTGCAAGCCAAGAGAATTGGTGACACGCCGTGAAATTGGCCAATGACGAAACACACGCGAGCACCACACGCCCACCATTTTGGCTTGCGAATAAGCGTCATGGCGCATTCCATAGCCCACCTGTAGTTACCTTGCACGATGCGAAAAGTAACAATGCAAGCAGAAACAATGATGAGGTGGGATATCGTGAGACCCGCATTAGTTGTGGGAAAACAAGTCGAAGAGGCAACAAAGGCGAACAGGAAAACCAAAAGCGACCGACCGGCCGCAGCCAAGGATGAAAATGAATTTCAGAGGCAGAAAGAGAGTGACAAGCAGCCAATGCTTCCGAGGAAAGTGTGCTTCTTGGACCGGTGTGGCACATCATTTTTTGTTTTATCAGGAACGTTGTCGCTACTTGTGCTGAAAAGTCCAAGTTCGCGATGCTTGCACGTCAATCAACTTGATTTACAAACATGAATTGTCTCTATTCGACGTAATTCAACCCACAGCTATTGTGATTAGTCGTGTGCAAGACGACCTTGACCGAAAAGCGTCCTCTAGGACGAGCTTGGATTTTAGCATCTTACAGTAGGTCATCGTTCCCACCCTATTACGCCGAGCAAAGACCCTGAGTTTGGTCTCGAGATCTGTGCAAAATCGGAATTCGGGTTTTTGAAATTGATACGCTGCTTGCATTACGAGGTGAGTCTAAGAGTTGATTTCTTCGCATCGGATACCCCGCAGCCAACCAACCAACAATTTCAAAGTTATACCAACAGCTTCTCGGGAATCATCCGAATCGACTTTCAAACACACATACTATGACGACGACATCAGCTGTGGCGCCCGCCGCCCCCGCCGCGCCCGATCCAGCTCACATTACCACCAAAATCGCACTCGCCCGGTCTCAAGATGCCCCCTTTTGGAGCTTTGAATATTTCCCGCCTAAGACAGTCCAGGGTCTAGCCAACTTGTATACCCGTATCGATCGTATGCGCTCCAATCTAAGTCCAAGCTGGATCCATGTAACTTGGGGTGCTGGCGGAACCACCGGTGGCAAATCGCTCGAGCTCGCCGGTCGCATTCAGAAGGGCAAATTGGATCCTGATGTCGAGCTGGTCCAAAATGAGCTTGAGCAGATTAACAAGTCTGGAATCAATGGTGTCAAGGCAAACGATCTGTGGCAGTACGGCGAGGGTACGGATGCATGTGATGTATGCTTACACCTCACGTGTACAAATGTCGAAAAGAAGAGTTTGGACGAGACTTTAAGTACGGCAAAAAAGTTGGGGATAAAGAACATTCTCGCTCTCCGCGGTGATCCACCACGCGGTGAGGAGTACTGGGTAGCTGCCGACGACCGCTTTCAGCATGCAACAGATCTAGTACGCTACATCCGCGAAAATCACGCAAACTACTTCTGCATTGGTGTGGCCGGCTACCCGGAAGGTCACGCCGACTACGTCGACCGCGATGTTAAACGTGACCTCCGCTTCCTCAAAGCAAAGCAGGACGCAGGCGCCCAGTATATCGTCACTCAGCTCTTTTATGACGTGGATCAATTCCTGAGCTGGTACAATGAGTGTCGGGAGATTGGCATCACAATTCCGATCCTGCCGGGAATCATGCCCATTCAGAACTACCAAAGCTTCCGACGCATGACGAACCTCTGCAAAGTCCGAGTACCTCAACTCGTTCTGGATGCCTTGGAACCCATCAAGAGCGACGACGCAGCCGTCAAGGAGTACGGTGTTTCGCTGTCCATCCACATGATGGGCAGGATCTTTCTCGAATCTGACATGCGTGGTTTCCACCTGTGCTCTCTGAACCTGGAGAAAAGCATCGAAAGAATTCTCGATGGACTCGGATGGAAGACCGATATCGGTGCTCAAGACGAATCCGTGGCTCGCCTCTCGGCTATTCCCACTCACCTCCATTTGGAAGCAACAAAGAAGCAGATGCTCTCCGATCGAACCGGTCAAAATACGCCCAAAGATTTCAAGCTCTCCACCCGAGAAGCACTGGAGAGAACCCTTGCACGCACCTCGTCGTCATATCAAGTACCAGAGACCAGCACGTGGGATGAGTTCCCCAACGGACGGTACGGTGACTCACGTTCTCCCGCTTTTGGAGAGATGGATGGCTACGGCGCATCCCTCAAAGTGCCCCCTCAGGACGCATTGAGGATCTGGGGACATCCAGTGACACCTGCTGACATTAGCACCATCTTTGCGTCGTACTTGGAGGAAAGGACCAGTTGCATTCCATGGTGCGATGCACCTTTAATGGCCGAAACGCTGCAGATCCGAGATTACTTGCTTGCGCTCAACAGGCAAGAGGGCAAAGGATGGTGGTCGGTAGGCAGTCAGCCGGCGGTGGATGGCGCTCCCAGTACAGATCCGACTGTTGGATTCGGTCCTCCCGGTGGTTTCATCTTTCAAAAATCATTCGTGGAGCTCTTCATGTCGACACACGACAAGGACATGCTGGTTTCTCGCATTGATGCGCTAGGACCGAATGCTCAGATCACCTACTTTGCGGGCAATGCAAGCGGTGATTTCGCTTCCAATCTCGATGACGGAGAAGCAAACACAGTGACTTGGGCCGTCTTTCCAGGCAAAGAGATTGTTCAATCGACCATCATCGAAAGGGAGAGCTTCGAAGCGTGGAGGGAAGAGGCTTTTGAGATCTGGGGTGAATGGAGCTTGTTGTTCCCCAAAGGATCGGCAAGTAGGAAATATGTCCAAGGTGTAAAGGAGAAGAGATGGTTGGTTACGATCGTACATCATGATTATAAGGATAGGCAAGGGCTATGGCGATTCTTGGCAGAGTGAAGCACGTGACGAGCAGCAAATTCGCAGTACACAAGGTGTTCTCAAGAGGAAAAAGAAAATTTTTGTGACGAGGAATCCTCTATGACGGCCATTGTTGTTTCTGTCTATGCCGATGATGTGTGTAGACAGGCGTTTCGAAGGGCTTTTGTGTGTCGCGAAATTTGGGACGAGGCAATCAAGAAAAGTCAACCAGGCTTTAAAGATGCTAGAAGGGATAATGCCCACAGGTGTGACTTGCCCAAATGATGCATTGTCGTAGCTGTCCAGATGGACCTCGTCTCCTAGGTGTTTGACCGAAACCAACGTTAAAAGAAAAAGAAAAAGAAAGCGGGTCTTGGTCCTGCCATAGCTTTTACATCAAATCTCGACTCACCTCATCCGAATGCAAACACTTTTGGCAATGTTTGGATCGATAGCAAGGACAACAATGACGGACGTCGAAAGCTGTCGCGCTTGAATGCCAAGAGTATTAAAGACGTCAAAGCCCTGGCTGTACCTATCTGTTCTTTTTGCCGAACTCGATGACGAATAGAACCCATGTTGGCAGCTCATACAAGTATGCGTGTTTCCGTAGCGGTATAGGCTCGTATGAGGTGTATTGAGTCACATTTGTGTGGGCCTTACTTGTGATGACGTTGACAAGAACGTGCTCTGCAGCCGTCGAAGTATGCTATATAGCGTCGAAAGGGTCTTGATCGCATCGGGGCAAGATGAAATTTCAATGAACCGAGGGATCCAGGAACAAAAAAAATAAATTAATAAATTCTACTGTATGTTGGTGCAAGAGAAGGGTGCTTTTCACGCCGGTCTCAAAGGCAAAAAACCAAAAAAAAAAAAAAAAAAAAAAAAAAAAAAAAAAAAAAAAAAAAAACTTCTTTTATAGCCTCGGAAACAAAAGATCGGGCGGGTTATGGGCGCAGTAGGGATTTATGCAGAGTGTCGATTACCCCGACATGAGACAGCGAATCACGACCTGTCTTTCTGTGCAGTCACGCAGGACACAGGATACGCTCTTGTGAGGGAGCGGAAGTTGAATTTGGAAAAGAAAACTCGCTTGAAACAAGGCAGCAGGCAGAATTTCACTTTGATCCCTCTTTCAAAAGTTTTTAGGTGCCCCGCATTGGGCTCTTGGCTACTGCAGTACAGCACATACGCATCACTGACAACCATTGACGAGGTTTCCCCACCCACACTCCGTGACTAGCATCTCGTTGGCTGATTGGATTGCGCTTGACACCTGCTATCGACGCAAAAGCTCAATCTCTTGACCACTCAACACCATCACTACCATCAGCAGAGGCTACAAACCTCCCCTCCCACCGATTCTCATCAAACCTACCTCTTTTCATTTCAGTTCAGCCTGATACGTCGCACCGAGTGGGCCGCAGTTCTCGACTCTACCCCCGTCACCCTTTCCTGGCCTGCATTCTCAAGATGATTCGAATAAACATGGTTTCCACTCTTGCTGTGGCGCTCGTCGTTCTCACATCCTCAGCCTTGGCACAGTCAGGTGCAGCGCCATACACCACTGACAACTCGCAGAATGCGTGTGTCGAATTCGGTTCATGTTCCACCGCCCAAGGGGCTAGCGTCATCACTGCGACTCAAAATGCACCCGTGACACCACCTGCTGCAACTCCTGCTTTGGCAACATACACCACATTGGACTCGGCTTATATCTCAAGCTTAGCAGCTGCTGGTGCAAGTAGTGCGTACAACGCTCAAGGTGGAGCGAGTGGTGGTAGCTCCGCTGCCGCACTCACCGTCACCAGTACTGTAAGTCGAGGCGCCACCACTGCAGGTGCGAGCGGAAGCAGTGGGGGAGCAAGTAGTACAATGTCAAGCTTGGGTGGGTTGAGCTCGAGTACAAATGGCGGTGCTGGGTTCGAGGTCAAGGGTATGGTCGTCCATGCGGCTGTTGTCGCACTAGGCGCTGCGATTGGCGCTGCTGTGTTGCTCTGAGCATCAAAGCAACAAAGCGTGAAAGCGCTTCGGAGTGTCAGAGAGCCCAGCCGCAATAAGCTTTGTTGGAGAGGTAGCGCAGGTTCGCCATCAATGATAGTATCTAGGCTGTGCACCAATCTCTTTCTCTCTTTCTCTCTTCCATCATTCACACAATCAGCTCAATATGCAGCTGGCACGGCACACCTTGATGCAAGCTTCCGCTCTCAACTCACTTGCAGCTTGCATTCCAACACCTAGTATACTTTCTCTCACAAGAGGACGTCGAATCGCTGGACGGCGCATCGAATATGGTTCCTCTTTCTACAAAGCGTCGTCCGCTTCGTCTTGCCTACATTGCCTAGATCCAGACTGGAACTTCCTTCTCTTTGACAAGCTTTTGCTCGCATGATTTTCCCTTTCGTCACACACATTCTCTTACTTTTAGCTTTTGCTATCAAGGTGGTCACAATATTATTATTTTTTTTGGTGATTTGTACATGATTACATACACCTCGATTTTTCTCCTAAGGATGGAATCGGATCCGATACCCCCTCATGTTTATTTATTTTTCTCTTAGAAACCATCAGATGTTGACTACAATTCTGGCTTGTTTTAGCACATGTTTTTCGAAATGCCATACAGTATTGATGAGAATACGCGTCTTTGCAGTGTGAGGATGATGGTACCATATATTATGAGTGTGCGCTCACATGATGATTTGATTCAAGGAGGAAGGGGAGAATGAAATACACTCTTTTCTTTCTTTCTTTTTCTTTTTTTTGGGGGAGGGAGTGAGAGAGGGAGGACTCCAAATCGAGGCCCGAAAGTGGGGATCGAAAATCAACTCGCAAAGCCAAGTACAGAATCTACACAATGACTTTTGGCGTTGAACCGATGTGGAAGGGTTGAGTGGGTTATACAGTGAGGTAAGTGTGCACCGGCGGTAAGTTGAAGCGAAAGGCATTTGTTTTCGGCAGATGCACACTTTGCGTCATCACACACGCTCAGCTTCGGCGCTTCACCCGCAATTCGAATATGACATGACTGCCTTCTCATACAGTAAATTTGTATACCTTACTTTACAACAACAAAAAAGCTGACATTTGTAGTATACACTGGAGCAGCACCGGCGGGTGAGCCGGCGTCATGAAGATCGTGCCGAAAAAATTTCACAAAATTTCGGCGTGACTAAAGTCGACCACAGTGACCGCACGGCATGATGCGCGCAATTGGACAGTGTTCTGTGTGTGTGTGTGTGTAAGTCTACTAAAAGTTTTTTGATTAATATTACTTTTGTACTCTGTCGTAAAAGAATAAAGTAAATAGAAAAAAATTGGATGGCCTGTGCAGTCTTGTCACAAAGCAAAACTGGACCCTGCGCCTCGATACAGTGCCCTAACCTAAGTTACAGCACATTTATAATTACATCAATAAGCAGCAGCAGCGGCTCAGCAAAGGCTCAGCAAGGCTGCGATACTCGGTCCTTAAGCAACCTTTTTTCGAAGCAAGCATGGGATGGGAGACAACGTCTCTCACATATACGATAGTCAAAGGCATGCTGACAATCAAAACGCTGGTCCGTGGGCAGTAACTCACCCATCGATTCAGTCTGTGTCTGTCGACCAAATCACAACTTTGCGCCGCTTCTCTGATCTTGACTTGCTCGGCTGCCTTGCTTGAGTCGTAAGGTGAGAAACAACCCTTCTTGTTGGCCTCCCAGCGATGCTCGAGTAAGGCTCCCGCGCCCATCGATACTCTCATCCGTCTTCCATCCGTTTTCCAATATATAACTAACCCCAATCAACTTGCTTGCACATTCCTTTTTCGTCCCCTATCCCCATCCTCCTGTACCTCGGACCCGCCTTCCCTGCACTTCTAAGCTTGCGCCTGGATCTTATCCACCACCACCATCTCCACCGCCGTCAAGTTTTACTATTTACCATCATGTCTCTCAGCAAACACATTGACCCCGAAGAGCTCATCGAGCAAGCCTCGGATCATCCCATCCTTTCCCTGCTCGAACACTCTTCTGGCAAAAAGGCACATGCTTATCACTCTGGCGCTCACGCCGGTAGATATGTCACTGAGCCCATCCCAAAGTACCAGATCCCTCAAAAGGGTACCAATGCAGAAGCCACCTACCAGGTAAGCCATGCTTCTATCACTCCCACTTTGAATCGTTGCACAATTGGTCACGGCAGACAGGAGAGATTCACTAACCCGCTCGCATGTTTGATTCGTGTCAATTTGTTGTTTGGCTTGTGACACTCAACTCAGCTGCTCAACGCGGATCTGTCTTTGGACGGTAAGCCTACGTTGAACCTCGCATCTTTTGTACACACTTGGATGCCCGAACAAGCCACCAAACTCATGACGGAAACCATGATGATCAACATGTGCGATCAAGACGAATATCCAGCCACCATGGCAATCCACGCTCGTTGCGTCTCGATGCTCGCTGATCTTTGGAAGGCACCCAAAGAGGTGGATGAAAACGGTAAACGTAAACCTGCCATGGGTGTCGCTACGACTGGTTCATCGGAAGCTATCATGCTCGCCTGTCTGGCGGCTAAGAAACGATGGCAGCACAAGATGAAAGCACAAGGAAAGAGTTTCAAAGAACCTGGTCCTAATATGGTGTTTGGTTCGAATGCTCAAGTAGCAATTGAAAAATTTGCAAGGTACTTTGACGTGGAAGAACGTCTTGTACCTGTAAGTCGTGAGAGTCGATACTGTCTCGATATTAACAAGGCGATTGAAATGGTGGATGAAAACACGATTTGCGTGGTTGTCATCCTTGGAAGTACGTACACTGGTCATTACGAAGACGTTGAAGGTATGGCGAAGCTTTTGGACGAATATCAAGCCAAGACTGGAATCGATATCCCTATTCACGTAGATGGAGCCAGTGGTGCCATGGTGGCTCCTTTCGCTACTCCGGATCTCAAATGGAGTTTTGACATTGCACGTGTAACGTCGATCAACACTTCGGGTCATAAATTTGGCATGGTTTATCCAGGATTAGGTTGGGTTTTGTTTAGGAGCAACGATCTAGTTCCAAAGGAGTTGGTGTTTGAATTGCACTATTTGGGAAGTGTCGAGTATAGTTTTGGACTCAACTTTTCACGTCCGGCGCATCCGGTGATTGGTCAGTTGTTCAACTTTATCAATCTTGGTTTTGATGGTTATAGGAGAGTTATGCAGAGCGATTTGCAGAATGCACGTTTACTTTCGCGTGCGTTGGAAAAAAGTGGATTGTATCAAGTACTTTCCGAGATTCATGAACCTGTAGGTAGTGGTGGATTGGTGAAAGAGGTTGGGGAGAAGTTGGTTGGAAAGAAGCAGAAGGTGGATGAACATTGTGCGGAATTTTATCGAGCTGGTTTACCTGTGGTTTCTTTTCGTTGGAGTGAGTCTTTTCGGGAACGGAATCCGGAGTTGGAACAACGTTGGATGCAGACTTTGCTGAGGTCAAAGGGATGGATTGTTCCTAATTACAATCTTTCGCCTGATTTGGAGCAGATTGATATTCTTCGTGTGGTGGTGCGGGAGAATCTTAGTGAATCGATGATTGAACAGTTGGTTTATGATATTATTACTATTACGCAGAGTTTGGAGAAGGATGCTAAGCAGGGTGGGTTTAGGCATTTGGTTCAAGTTAGTTCGAAACATGGGGAGGGGATGCAGGGTGAGAAGGATGATCGTGATTCGACGGGGGGTAAGAATGGTGCTCATGATAAACATCGGGGTGGTTTGCCGAAAGGGTCTGGTGTGAAGGCTAAAGGTTATTCGAAGCAGTGTTGAAATCGTTGTAATAGCTAACCCACCTTTTCATTCGAGTCTCTTTCAGTTATGTAGTGATATCAATCTTTTTTTTTCGGTTTGATGCAAAATCCAACCAAGTTGTTCTTGTCAATTCCCGTTATATAACAAGACATTGGATTGGCAGTGTGCGAGGTGGATATGAATGAGGTACAAAATCATTTTTTTTTTTTTTTTTTTTTTTTTCCTAATGAAAAAGTACAGTAAATTTATGATCTGTCCTCACTTGTCGTTGTGTCCGTGGTCTAAACCGATCGATTCTAGGAGTTTTGCTGGATCAAGGCATGTTGGTAGACTTGGTTTTTTTTTTTAGTTGGACGTCTCATGTTGTTGCCTATGACAGTACTGACTCTTCTAAGACGCGTTCGTACGCTTTTCATGCTGGGAGCAAATACACTTTTCCTATCGGCTGCATATTGGTTGTTGTCCTGGTTTCTTGTTGAGGTTGATGAAGGAGTGGGAGGTCTTGGAGGAAGAATTGTTTCTACGAGCAATAACCACGGTGTTTCGCTTGGATAGTTTGGAATCATTCTTTCATTTTTGAAATTTTCATCGTCGTCTTCTGATGATGATGATGATGATGATGAACATGGTTGTAGAGCTGATGCGGAGCGCGTGTTGAGTTGAACAAAGAGCAACGGCGGGAATTTGGCACAGGTCGAAGCATCCAGAAGTTGATCTTGCCACAATATCGCCAATGCCATATCGATTTGAGCCATGGATGCATGAGTGATCGTGTGTATGGGTTTCGCACCATTCGCATTTTCGGTACCAATCGGGATGAACGAGGCTGATTGACTTGTTGACCCACGATGTGCAGAAGAGGTGGAACTACGCACCCGGTACAAACTCCGACTACTCTTTCTCGAAGCCAGAGTGCTCTGCTGACCAGCTTGCACCACAGGTTCAAGATCGAATTCCGAAAGGCTCAGATCCGAGCTTGCAGTTGACATGACTCCAAACCCTTGCTCGCTGAAACTTCGCCAAGATTCACTAGGTTCCAGCGTTCCCGTGAACAGATCGTTGTGCTGCTGATGGTGTTTGCGTTGCTGCAACTGCGACTGCGACTGCCCAGGTGCGCAAGGCTTTATATCGACCATGATCTCAACATCCTCAGTGTCGGCGGCGGATAAAAGCGCAGGATCAAGGAGAGGCACTGGTTTACGTCGAGGCGTGCCTGTGTTTCGAGGAGTAGCAGTGCCCGAGCTAGTGGTGGACTCTGCAAGCGTACCAAGAGCGCGACTGTTGGTTGGCGGGGAGAAGGCGGAACGAAGGTCGGATAGAGACTGCGATCTGCGTCGAGCCGCTTTGATCTCTGCAGTGCAAGAAGCAGCCGAGGAAGCGAAAGAGGTGCTCGGCTGTTTGGTGACGCTTTCGCCGTCTTGGTTGCTGGCTTGGAAGAGTTCGACATCCACAGCACGCGGAATCCGAACATGTTCGTCGCTGATCAACCCGAGCCCCTTGTCATGGTGTTCGTCGAGCTGCATCATGATGCGACCCCACATTTCGCCGCAACCACCTTGGATGCTCTCGCTAGCGTTTGCGTCGAGTGCATCGTTCAGAGTGGTCAAAGGAGATCTGGGTTTGGCTTGGGTGACTATGAGATTTTCGGATCTGAGGTCAATGCGGAGGGTGTTTACTGAGCGTCCCGCGAATGCTGGTGGAAGCGAGGGAGCATCGGACCCACTCTTGATGTAGGGATACTTGTGAACGAGCTCAGTCAATCGTAGTGGCATGGAGAACGTGACCGCAGCCTGAGATCTGATGTGCGCCAGCAAGAGATGTTCTGCAATGTCGGAAGCCTTGTCCACCGCCTGAATTAGCTCGTCCACGTTCGGGGGCGGGTGCGCCACTCCAGTGCGACCGAATAGCCAGAATCCAAGGACCTTGCAAAGCGCTGCAGGGGGCATGTGGTTCGAGCCCGCATGGGCAGCCACGGAAGCCATTAGATCCAACACTTCACTCAGCAATTCGGCTGTCGCCTGTGGCAATTTTGGATGCAACAGATCTGCAATCGCTCTTGGATGGTATCCAGACTGCCTTTCCACTGCGACAAACACATCATACCACTCGCTTGCGCTGTTGGAGTCGAAATCACTTGCCAACAATCGCAAGTGTCTCAAACCCCACTTGATGACCGATGCGATATCGTGCGGTTGCGCGTAGCGAAGCTCTTTATCCAACTCCTGGAGGGCGATCCTCTGCTTCGCTTCTTGAGTTTGAGTTTGTGTGGTAGACGAAGTGGCGGTAAAGCGATCCAGTGCATCCTCTGGAAGGATGGGGAAGACGGTGATGTACGTGGAAACGTCAATGGAGAGAAGGAAGAGCTGAATCATGTGATATACGTGGTCAGGAGATTCAGCGATGCGGAAGGGTCGGAATAGACCAGGTGTGTCGAGACCACGCTCGCGGATCTGAAGACCAAATATGCGAATGAGGTCGCGAGCTTGGGAGACGTTGAGACGGGCATTCGAGATGGATTCGAGCATTTTTTTGCGTTGCACGCCGCGAGGTTTGGGAATGGCTTGTGCGGCGGCGTAGTCTGCCTTGGATTGAGCTACGATGGCTGCTGCCGCCGTGGGTATGGGTGTGGGTATGGGTGTGGGTATGGGTGTGGGTATGGGTGTGGGTATGGGTGTGGATGTGGATGTGGATGTGGATGTGGATGTTGGTGTCTGAGAGTTGGAATTGGTTGTGTGGAAAACCTTAGGGCTGGCGGGAGTATGAGGAGTGGCGGCAGCATGCGAGGAGAGAGAAACGGCAGTACCTGCGTCCAAGTCGAGCACGAGGGAGGGTGGAAGGGATGGTATGGGTGGGGGCTTTTGACGGGCAAATCTGCGGAAAAAGCGAGAGGTGCGAGAGGCTGTGGTGAGAGTGGTGAGCGTTGATGTGGATAGATTGGTATCGCGACTGGCAAACACTTTATGTTTGGCAGAGTCATGGGTGCGAGCATGTGATGCGTTGCTTGAAATGTAACTGTATGCGTCTTTGGTGTCGACTTGCGAGTGTATGTAGGGATTGAGCTCTGGCGAGGACGCCAGGGGCTTGCGAGAGCGACCAAAGAGCTTGGGAGATGACATAGTTTGGATGGTAGGCTTTGATGATGATGATGAAGCAGCACCATGCTTTCTGGACGGCGTGGCATGGCCAACTAGAACGGATGCAGTAGGGGCAACGGCTGCCATTGTAATTTGTGCGGACGGGTCGTTTTGTTTTGTGGAAAGAGTAAGCCCAAGGTTTGGGTTGGTATGCGTGCAACCTTGCGAATAGCGCTGGTAGGTTATCGGTATATGGGAAAGATGAAATTGGTGTTTTGGGGGTCGTGAATGCAGGGTATCACTGTAGAAGCAGGATGAATGGTATGTAAGGAAGCGTAGGGGATTATGCGACGAGCAAGAGCAAGATGATTGAAGAGGAGAATGTGTAAGATGAAGGGGCAAGAGGAGATACGTAACCAGGTGTACTGTATGGTACGGTGCAGTACATTATAGTACGACGCGCAAATGGGTAGCGTGATACTGGGAGCAAGGGGCAGAGTCAAGGGGCAGAGCCAAAGGGCTTGAATCGAGTGGCGAGGATTTGCTACATACTGTACATGATAAGTGGACCTCTCACTTTGCTGATGTTTCTGACCGATAAGAATCACATGGCACGCACGCTCAGGCATATATCGTACAGTACAGTATTTGGTGACATTCAATTGGTCAAGGAAGCGAGGAATAGAGATTTGAGATGTGGCACGAGACTCATGGTGAGGCCAACTTGAATGATTCAAAAGTGAAACAAAAGCGTAAAGAGTAGTGAAAGTGAGAGAGAGTGAAAGTGAGAGATAGTGAAAAGTGAGAGAGAGTGAAAAGTGTATGTACATTACCATGTACATTACCATGTACATTACCATGTATATTACCACTTTAAAGCGTGTGTGTTTCAGATTTCGGCTGCTGTCAAAGTGAGTGTGTGTGGGTTGATGCACAGATTGTCAAAAGCCGAAGCTTTATTAACTTAGAATCAATTGATTGTGTTAGAGGAGCACAACTGCAGACGAGGCACACAAAGTAGTAGCACAACACAGCATTAATATTTGTGCGTAATACTTGTACTTTGTGCTGCTCTCTTTCTCCTATCCATTTCAAATCACAAAGCATTCCTCAATGAATCTCGCACATTAACCAAAACTTTCACCCAGCTCCTAATCACATTGGACTTTGCACCCTTCATCATCTGCCCCACTTTTTCTGTGCCCATCATCTTCAGCCCTTGTTCCAGCACCTTGGCATCCATTTCTCCATCGCTCGTTTTCGAGAGGTGATTGACGAGCGTGGCGATCTCGGCCAAATGTGTTTTGCATGTTGCCTTGACCTCTTGATCTAATTTTGATCTTACAAGGTAGATTGCTTCCAAAGCTACGCTAATGCTGTGCACTGCGTCGACGGGACGTACCGTGCATGTACGCGCTGCTATGGGTTCCACAAGACTTCGAATCGTCGCTTTCGCCGATTCCAACATGCCTATCAATATTGATGCCTCCACACAAGATGCTGAGCGTGAGCTTTCAACCAATGTCACCAACCCTCTCTCTTGCCTCGTCAATGCCTTCATATCATCCTCACTAATATTCACATCACCACAATCGGTGCAAAGCGTGCAAGCCATACATCGAATCCACTCGACTCCAATACGAGGTCCCACCTCACTCATCTCTTCAACGCTCTTACTTCCCAAAGGCTGATAGTTCACCAACACTTCAAAGTCTCGTTGGTCGCTCACTCCCAGTCTCACATCCTTCAAAACAGCCTCCACCGCACCCTTGATTCCCACTTGGAATTTGTTCCCCTCGTCTCGGGTTTCAAAGTTCTGCCTGTTGTGCAGGTGCGCACGAGCTTCTTCCAATCTCGATATCTGACGCTGTAGCGAACGTTCCAGCGCCTCGCCAAACTCTACAAACTCTTCCACCCGTGAAAACATTCCGTGTTCCACAGCCTTGGTGATCATGTCCGGCGTCGAATTCGAGTTCTCTTCGTAGATCGCCTGCGATGTGGACACGGTTCGCACCACCATCTTGTACAATCCATCATCCGCTTTCGCACCTTGATTGTTCCAAGCAGTAACCGAGAAGCAAGAGCATCGTTCAACGATAAGATGCGAAAGTGTATCCGCTTGTACA
Organism: Melanopsichium pennsylvanicum; assembly: GCA_900208305.1. NCBI lineage: Eukaryota > Fungi > Basidiomycota > Ustilaginomycetes > Ustilaginales > Melanopsichium > Melanopsichium pennsylvanicum. The sequence continues at coordinate 240,665 of OAPG01000021.1, forward strand.
CTCTTCAACCCCAACAAGCCATAGTGGATGCTGGCCCGGTCGAAGCAACCAGCGAGAATGTAAGCGCGGATGAGAAGCATTCGTAGCTGGTAGCCCTTCTTGCTTTTGGTCAGAGCGAATTCGAGTAGAGCAATCATCTGGTACAAATACGAAATTTTGCCTCGGGATAGCCACAAGGCAGACAGGAGTGCTTGAGAGCCGAGCAAAGCTAGATCGTCAGCCGGTTGCATCTCTGTCTCGGCCAAGCATGAGCCCACGCTCAGACCATCCAGGTATTGTTCCAACAAAGTCGAGGCGAGAGTGGCTTCAGACTCTTCGGTGAGAGAAGGCGCGGGTTGGATAGTTCGGGTAATCTTGAAGATCGAAATGTTGTTGCGCAGATCCGTCTCGCTAGCGATTGGGAGTGGTTTCAGATTCTCCATCAGCTTTGAAGACAGAGCCGCTCTCGACGAGAATGAAAGCGCAGAGAGATATGGAACCAAGTCTTCGTGGCAGCAAGCTTTGCTGGCAAATGTTTCAAAGTAGCTAGCCACTTTTGTACGTAGGTGTGCATCGGCATCGGCATCGGCATCGGCATCAGCATCAGCATCAGCATCGGCATCGACAATGCTGAATCGCTTCTTGATAACTTCCAGTTCAGCCAGTCGAACAGATCTGTCTTTGACGGCACCCTTGATGTTCAACAAGACATTGATCTTCTTGTGTGCTGCCACCAAGTGTTCTTTGCCAAGCTTTTCGGCTGCATCGAGGAACGCTATGAAATGCGCCCAATTGCGACTGCCCTTGTCGATGCGAGACCAACAGCTCGACTCGACAAAAGTCCAGTCCTCCAACTCCTTGGCCAAATCGGTTCGACAAAATTCCAGGGAGAGATTACGATCGCACAGTGTATCTCCTACCGAGGATGGCGTGGCGATCAGGTCGAATGCTCCCTTCTTGTTCCCCTGGCGTATGAGTACTTGAAGCTGCAAACACAGCGCCTCCTCATTATTGAGCGAGATTGGCCTTGTCTCTATTTGCTTTTCGATCATTCTCTGGCTCAAAGGTAATGCTAATACCGCACCCGGTGCGTTAGGATCCCTTGCGAGTAGGAGGTAGGAAAGGATGCTCCACCAAAAGTATTGGTCAACAAAACGTCCTCCTTTGGTGTGCTTTTTTGGTGAGAAGGATTTGTGCATCCTGAGTGCGAGCTGTTGTGCTTTTTGAAATGCCTGTGCTTTGATAAGCGTCAAGAATGTTTGACGGGCGAGGTTCTCATCGTTCGGCGCCGCTTTGATCGCATTTTCGAGAAGAGTGATTTCGTCGTTTGTACGACCGAGACGGGAAAGAGTCCATGTGAGAGGGGTGAGAGCGTTATCTTCCCCTTTTCGCAAGCCACGCGAAACGAGAGAATCACAGATGGCTGAGGCCTCATCTCGGTTTCCGGATCGTATCAACGCGAGTGCTTTGAGGCAGGAAGCGAGGGTCAGGTCGGGTTGGGAGGAAAGGATCTTGTCGGCATGACGAACGGCAAGCGAGTTGTTGCCTGTATCTATGGCGTTGTAAATTGGTCCACAAGTGCGTTCTGCCAGCAAGGCGACGGGGTTGTACGACATTTTGAAGAGAGAAAAACAGCCAAAGAAAAGAGGGTGGTCGAGCCGAAGCACGGGATATGGACCTGAAGGTGGCTGCTACTAGCGAGAACGGTTTACAGAGGAAAGTTGGTCGCCGCTGCCAACGAAGGCGAAGGAGTGCAGGTGATAATGTAAGTAAATAGGTCGCGAGAAAGTACACAATGAGATGATATGATGACAGGCAGCAAAGCTGCTGCACAGACTTCTTCTAGCTCGAGGTGGAGCCGAGTTCCGAAGGTGGACGAAGCAATCATATCTGAAAATGAGTGTATTAGACTTGGAAAATTAAATTAAATGACACTCAGTCTCTGCTATTGGAAAAGGAAGAAATACCGATCACGACGCATTCAACTCCACTTGAACAGTCATAAGCGAGTGCAAACAGCAATCACACAATCACACAATCACAGAGTCACAGAATGATTACCGAAAGCCGACGTGAACCTTTCCGAATTCTCACGGTCGCACTAAACACTCATTCTAACCTTCACCTCAACTTTGGCTTCATTCTCAAAACTTCTCTTCACCGACATCGTTGTTCATCCACCTACACTCAACAACTCAGAGGTCACCTAGAGGATTCCTGCTAATAGCTTCATTCAACTTCGAATCTGAAGGGCGCAGCGCATAGCTAAGACGCAAACAAGCATGGCAATATCGCGTTTCGTCCTCGCCCCTTTAGGCGGCGCCTTTGTCGCAACATCGCTTCTCTACACCTTTCGTCACACCATTGCCGTACGAACACATGACACGGCTGTCGCACTCAACAGCATCAAGCTGCAGCTCCACAACATTGACCCGGACAATTGGGACAAGGAGGGCAAGGAGCGCGTAACACGAGAACAATTGAGGCCGGCGTATGTTGCGCCAGTCCGACCTAGTGTCACCGAGGAGATCAAGGCTCGTTGGAACGTAAGTATTTCACCTCTTCTGGAGCAGCTTGATGAGTTGATCACTGATTGACATCTCTGTTCTATCTGATGAAATAAAATGCATTGCATACCGTGCTGTTTCGGGTTTTGGGTGAATACAGGAGCATGTTATCGGAGCAGTCAACACTCTCTCAAATGCTGACTACTATGATCTTTTCGCCAATGGTATCGTCTCGGCGAAAGATATGATTTCGCGTCTTGGCTCTTCGAACCACTCTCCCAACACATCAAGTGGGTCTTTCGACACACCACTAGCCGCACAACAAGCCGCAACAGGAGGCATCAAGACTGGTGTCATCAACACTCGGGGCGTTTCATTGCGAGATGACTCGGCAGTAAGTCAAGCTCTTTGTGAGCCAGGGAGCAGTATCGGCTCGCGTCTCGCCAGAGCGGTCGGTCTGGATGCAGCCAAAGTGGACAAGGTCGTTGAGGCAAAGATGGGGCCAGGGCTCGGCAAGGTCAGTGATGGAAACGCTGGTCGTACGTTCTATCTTGGAGAGGGGGCCAGCTTGCGCTAGTCAAGTCAAGTATCGCTCAAGGGATAGCAATTCTTTGTAGAATCAAGTTGTCTTGAAGACAAGCGAATTTTTGCGCCATCTTACGTCTTTTGAAGTGAGATAACCCTACCGCCTGTATATGTTCAACTCATCAGAAGAGCTCAACACTTCAATCAAAGACCTTTGATGGGAGTCTGGTTTGGCTGGTTGACAGCATGAGGCAGGAGACACCTGCCGTCTTGAAATGTCGATGGCGGCGATCTCACATTACCTACATTTTGGTTCGTGCCTTGACAGTGGAGGTTTATTCTTCAAGCCAGCAGACCGCTTTATTAGTGTTTTTGATTCCGGGTCATGATATCCGAGCTCTGTGAGAGCCAGGGTCTTGTGTGTGTAGCGTCACACAATATCGCCGTCATGCTCGCATTCCCATCCCGCACTACCTCCATGAACCTCAGCGAGCACCCACTCAAACGAGCGAATCCTTGAGTCTCTCTCAGCAACCATCCTACCTATCAAATCATTCATTGCTCATGCTGCTTTCCTCTTGCCGAGCCTTCCTCTTTAGACGCTAGACAGCAGATCCTTCTTCCAAACACATACCGTCTACTCAAACGCTTTAGGTTGGAGTTTCACGTACAGATACCATTGCTCAGTGCGGACTTTGCTGGACGCCACAACAACACCGCCGCGCTACGTCTGGTACTGCCAAGTACAGCATGTCATCCGAAGGTGCAGCCAAAGACGAGGTGTCTGCAAAGACTGAATTGGGTTCCATCTCTACCACTCCGCCGTACTTGATCCCCATATCGTCTCGCCCACCAAAACAAAGCTATGTGCAAACCCTGCTTTTTGGCCTCATCTTCAACTTTTGCATCGTCTCCGATCACCTTTTCCAGCTCCTCTCTTGGCCACTCTCCCTCCATCCCTCCACGGCTCCGATCTACCGTTCCAACATTGCCTACTCTAAACTCGCTTTCGCCCGAGCCCTACTTGTTATTTCGCAATTCTTTGGTCCGACTCAGCTCGTCATCTCTATCGGCGATGGCAAGGGCGGCTATATTGACCCGGAAGCGTTTGTGCATCGGCACAAACAGACAGGAAGGATCACCAGCATCGATCTGCCAAGTCGAGCCGTTTGGATGAGCAATCATCAGGTGTACACCGATTGGCTGTATCTTTGGTGCCTAGCCTACTACGCCGACATGGCAGATGCGGTTCTCATCATCCTCAAGAAGAGTTTGAAATGGATCCCTTTCGTGGGTTGGGGAATGCAGTTCTATCGCTTCATCTTTTTGGCGCGAAACTGGGCTAGTGATCAAGCCCAACTTGGAAAGCAACTTGGACAAGTTGCCTCGGAAAACCACGCCGAACCTGGTAAGATCAGCACTGCCAAAAAGCTCCTTCTTATGATTTTTCCAGAAGGCACCTTGGTTTCAGCCGATACCAGACCGATCAGTACCAAGTTTGCGCAAAAGCAAGGCATCCAAGATCTAGAAAACGTTCTTCTACCGCGCTCAACCGGATTGTTCTTCTGCCTAAGGACTTTGGCAAAAGAAATGAGCGATTTGTGGTTGGTCGACTTTGCGATTGGTTATCCAGGCATTCCACCTGCAGGCTACGGTCAGGATTATTATACTTTGCGCTCCGTTTTCATGCAAGGTAATCCTCCTCCAGCGATTCATATTCACCTTAGAATGACCAGCGTCACAGATGCCGTCGCACATGACACGAGCTCTAATTCGATAGCAGTAGCAAATGTGGAGAGTAAAAATAGACATATGCCACCACTGGGCGAAATTATTCAACCGGCAGAAAGCAGCGAAGAGGAGAGAAAGCAGTTTGATGAATGGTTAAGGCAAAGATGGACTGAAAAGGATGAACTGATGCATAAATTTTATCAACACGGTGATTTTGTGGGTGGGGACTTTGCAAAAGCGATCAAGGAGGGATCAGGACGAGTGAATGCAAACGAGGCGAGCAAAGGCAAGTATGTCGTGTTGCCAGCCGAGTTGAGGAGCTTGAAGGAGGTAGGCGATGCGATGAGCTGGGGAATTCCATTCATCGTTGCTTGGAACGTAAGCAAGTTGTACAAAGCCTTCTTTGGATCAATGTAGCCGTCGCTTCCTTTTTTTTTTTTGGTTTGTTTTCGTTGTTAGTCTTTTGTACGGAACGAATCTATTACAAACTAAATGGTGTGATGCTGTGTGACAGCAGTCGCCATGACTTTCTTTTCTGCATTCCTTTTGTTAATAAAGCGGTGAGTGTCTATAAAGATATAAACGAATGAGGTACATCAACAAAACCTTGCATAATTCTCCTTGCCGTCCTGTAGTATACGATTGATTCTGGCACGCTCTCCAGTCCTAATCTCTTCTCTTGGTGGTTTGCTGGTCTGACTTTGACACTTGCTTCACTAACTCCTGCTGGTTGACCCACTCTTATCGACACAATCTCTTTCGCCTCCGCTACCTCGGCTCGCATCTCTCGTTTGGCATCCATTCGACCCTCTTGTACAGCTCGCTCTATCGTAGAATTAGGGAAAGCCCTTCCAGCAGCTAGCGCAGACAAACATGTTGCAGGAACAGTGCGATGAAGATTTCCGACACTAATCGCTCTAATCAACACATCCATATCTTTCGCTTTCACCCTTTCCCCACCCGTAGTTTGATACCCTCCCTTTGGAGTTGGATGAACAATGCAGATCTTGGGGGCGGATGGGCTGATTGTTTTTTGAAGCCATGGTGTGAGGTTTGCAGATGCATTCCTGACTTGGTCCAACAAGCCCATTAATGACGTATTCTTATCAAGCTCGTTTGGGGAGAGTGAAGAAAACTCGGCGGGATCGAGTACGGAGCTGAGGGAGCAAGAAGCGATGAAAATTGTTGGTAAGCCAGCGTTGATGATGGTCACAGGATACGAGGTGGATGCATCGAGGGTGACAGTGTCGATCTGGTTACCTGTTGGAAGCAGATCCGTCGAGTTGAGAGGCGCTTCGATCAATATTCCAGGTGCTATTCCAGGAACGCCCGAGATGGATGTGTGTCCCTCGATATCCGGATACCAAGTTGCTTGCGTACTTGCAGATTCAGGATTTCGGTAGAGAGTGACTGGAACGTTTGCTCGTACGATTTGACCAGAGCACGTAACCAAAAGTCTGGCAGGGAAAGAAAAACTATCCCCCACCAGCGGTTGCCTACCTTGCATGTTTTCAAACACTTGAGAAATCCTTGATTGGTCAACATACCCTTGATGTAGCCCAAACAACGCAACAGCGCTGATGAGGTTTCCGCACGTACTAGTCCAGTCGACTTGGAAACCGTTTTCAACTGGTACTTGACCAAATCGATATACCAGATCCCACCCTGTCTCGCTATCTCGCGCCAGCTCTTCTACATCCGCATAGTCCACGCCATCCTCAAAGCTCGTTCCAAGATTTTTTAGCTGTGCTGAAAGCGCAGTATTAGGCGGACCGACGATGGCTGTTTTGGAGAGCGAAGAGATGCCTCCGCCTAAACCGTCGATCTGTCGTTTGTCGGGATCGGGTGAACCCATTGCGCGACATATCAGACGATCTCGAACATGTCGAGTGTAAGGGGCGAGTACGGTAGTTGACCGAATGAGACCCTTTGATGTGCCTCCGCGATAAAATGAGACGGGAAGGCGAAAGCCATTGGGGATGGTCATGGAGCGGAGTGCGAGTGTGGAAAGCATACTAACTTATTCTGAATATGTTGGTTTGGACGCTAAAATTGGCAATGCTGCTCCATATTGGCAAATAGGATGCAGCAGAAAGGAGCATAGGCGCTTGTCGAGAGCAAGCAAAGAGCAAATCGAGATGCAAAGGCTAGAGAACTTATTGTTCAGTGACAAAAATATGGTTGAGAAAACTGAGCCTCTTGGCTGTTGCAAGAAGACCCTGAAACTCTGGGGAGGATTTACAATGTAGTTAGTTAGCACTCTTATATTCAAAGGAACAAAAACGCACTTGCACACTCAGTCTAGCAGCTACTATCCTGCCTGCATTGTTTTATTCCCCTTGCTAACTGACCTCTCTGAATCTTTCATCCAATGTCTCAACTTAAACAACCCACTTTACACACTGTCAAGGCTTTAAAAGATAATATCATTTTCGTAATTTATTCGAGTAGAGCCCTTTAGAAAATACAAGTGGAACTTCATGTGTAGGTGCAGATGTCGTCTTCACGTTCTTTTGGATATGGTTGCAGGCTGTGAGTCGAATTATGCCCGCGGAAGAGCCGTAAAAAAAAAACGTCGACGATTACAGTGGGATCGTGGGGATAACGAGGTAGCTGTCATACTTGGCGCCAAAGAAGAAAGTCTGCTTGCCTTTGTTCGCGCTTTGAGTGGGCTTACCAACCATGAAAGGCAAATCCACGAATTCCTGGTTTACCGGGGTCAAATCAAGTCTGAGCGACTCGCCCTTGTTGATGCGGATATTCGCTGGCCAAATTCCAGTCTCGATCTCGACCACCGTGCCAGGAGGAACGAGCTGCTCTTCATCGTGCGGGTGATAGGGCCATCCAGGGAGAGAAAGGTTGTCCTCCTCGTCACCAGCCTTGGGAGCCCTCACCTTTCGACGCGAGGCGCGGATTTGGCCCGTGGGACCGATGCACTTGGAGGTGTTCATGTCGAGAACCTCGTCGTAGCTCTGAGGAACTGGCTTTCCTTGAGCCGAGGCGACGGCCTGCAAGTCTTCGAGAGGCCAGCAATACTGGAAGAGAAGCTTTCCGTTACTGTCGAGTTTGCGCAGAGCGATGTACACAGTAAAGTCTTGCTCAGTATCGTTCGAGGTGAAGAATTTGATACGAGGCAGGCCGACGACTCCAACGTCGTGCTCGGGCTTCCAGGTGAAGCTGATAACGGATGCTGCATCGCCTGAGTCGTAGGACAACGAGCCAATAGTGTCTGTCTTGGTCTCGGAAAGCAAACCGTCATGGCCTAGATATGCTTGAACCTCGCGCATCTCCTTGGGCGGGAAATCTTCGGCAGGCACATAAGGCACGTGCTTAGGGTTGGATTGAGGACCGTATTCGAGCAACTGGTATCGCACTTTGGGGGTTTCTTCCCAGCCGTTAGGGATGTCTTTGAGATATCGGTCGAAGAAACGAACCAATTCGTCCTGGTGTTGTACGTAGTCCCACCATTCTTGACCGCCATGGACACGAAGCCTTTGAAACCGGATAAAGATAATTGAGCGTCAGCACACCTCTTCAAGACCAGACGATTGAGAATCCAGTAGACAGGTCGTAAACTCACCATTTGTCCTTCGAGGAAGCCTTTTTCCAAGCAAGAATACTGCCAAACATGTGAATCACCGAACCGACAGCAGCCGTTACGTAGAGGGGCACCTTAATGGCGGAGGGTGTAGCTGCCATGTCGCGACCGTGTTCGCGGAACAGACCGTCTTGTCCGGGCTGATTGATCTCTGCCGCAAGATCCCTCTGACGATCACGTCCGCACATCAAATGAAAGATGGCACCTGCAAACTTCATGTTGAAAATACCACCGCGTGCGATGACAGAGCGGTAGTCATCGGTAAGACTGAAGCGAGAAAAAGAGGGAGGTTATGTCAGTACAGGTTATTGGCACAGTGTGGGATGTTGCGAGAAAGTCCTTACCCTTCCCAAGGAGCCAAGGCCGCGAGATGAGGTGCCTGACTTTCACCCATCCAGTACTGCGACATTGCTAGTTGCGAATTGCCTGTGCTACCAATCTTGCCGTTGCACCACGGCTGCACTGCAAGCCACTCAATGGTGTCGTACGAGTCGTTGACGAGCTGCTTATCAGGTACGCAGCTTTGTACGCCCTCACTGTCGTAAGATCCTCGGGGATCAACGTTGATGATAGCGTATCCTTTAGGGCACCAGAAAGCTGGGTCAGGACCCTCAAACTTTTCAAGGCCCGAATAGGTGCCTGGCAAAATGCCAGCGTCGAGGAAGGCGAGAGCGGACATAGTAGAGAAACCTCGGCCAGTCTTGCCGTAAGGCGACCATACGAGCAGGGCGGGAACCTTTTGTTCATCGCCCGTGTTTGGACGGAAAATGTCGACGAGGATGGTAACACCATCACGCAACTTGACTGGGACGTTTTTCTCAAAGACAAGGTCTTGGTCAAGCGCTCTGGCAGTGTCATTGAGTTTCCATCCTGCTGGCAAGGTAGTTTTGGAATACTTAGAATCGCCGTCGTAGCGAGGATCCTTTTCAGGAGCTTGTGGATGCGGGAGGATGATGGGATTGAAAGGCATGGTGACGATGGCAGATTGCGTTCAGTGACAAATTGGAAAGGTGTGATGATTGAGGGGTGAAAGAATATGAACACTACTGAAACAATCTCAGGGCTAGTAATTATACTGGATTGCAATACACGCTGCTAGCTACTGTGGAGCGCAATTTCAATGCATGAGATTCCGTCAATAGGCTTCCACTTGGCAGCGATCCATCCAAAGGCGAACGTAGTTTTTTTTTGCGGGGGGCGCTCGGACCACCTTTCTGACTGCCGTCCAATCAAGCTCATACATGCTCAACATCTCTGTGATTTAGGCCATCGATTTCGCTCACCGCGACCTCCGAAGAGGATCACGTTCACACAAAGGAAAACGCGGCCGAATGAATGAGTAAGCTAAGCCTCAAAAGCAAGCACCACGGCGGTGACATCCGAGACAAGTGGAGCTTTGAGACGATTTAATGCTCGACCCTGGCATCACTGGCGCATGCCTCGCGAGTGAGAAACGCATGGCAGAGTGGCCACTCTTTCAAGCCCAGATTCAGGTCGGCTTTGGGACATTCTCTCACTGCTGCGGAGCCCCGCGGAATTCTGTAGTTCACTGCAATTCACTGCACAGGGCTTGGCGCCCGCTCGTGAGTCTCGAGGTGGGTGTGAGCAGGTGGCCGGATATGGGGTGCCGACTTCCACGGGGCATCCTCGGGCTTTGAAAAATGTGGAGGCATCGAGTTGCGGACGCGCCTAAATACTTCTCACGAACCCAGGTTATGGCACCAATTTCTTGTTCAATCACAATCACAGAAGGTTGTCGAAAAACCTTTGTGAATCAGTCTTTAAGCGACTTATAAGCATGTCGATCACTTTGACTGATTCCAAAGCTAGTGTCACGTGCTTTACTTTACCTACCCGCACACATTCGCACGTATTCATCCATTTGTTTTTGATCGTTTTACTGTTAATCTTCGGGTTTTGCCCTCAAAAGCTGTTACGTTCCATCAATTGTCTCGACTTCTCGTCCACGCTCATACACTCTCAACGATCTCGTTGCAACAGCATTCTACTCTCTGGATGGAAACACTGTAGCTGATTCTCAGAGTGTATATCATGTTTCCCCTGACAGAACCTTTTAAATTGCTACACATTCTACGGTGAATTCAAAGCTTTAACTTAGGTATTGTGAGTGCCGCTCGCGACTGGCTGGCAAGCTATCAACCTTGGCCGTGCAGGGTGTTATTAAAAACCGAGAAAGATGACTAAACCTCTCAAAAAAGGAAGGGAAGGGAGCATGAAAACGCGAGCTGCAACGGATGGCGGTCAAGAAGCAAGGGGTCGAGTGATGAGCTGGCCATAACCTACCTCCACGTGGCCTTTCTGCTTACTAATTCACACATGATCGATCTCCCAGTGGGTATCACTTACGGCGAAGCTTATGCTTCTTGCAGCGCGCCGCAGTTGGCATTTCCACTGTGCCAAGCCATTCAATCTGAAGTTAAAATGGTATCAGATTAACTATGCATCGGTTGTTGGTGTGATATGCGTGCGCATCAAGGGTACAGAGACGTCATTGCGTTAATCTGAAGCTGCAGTTCTAAGAAGAAAAGCGTGCTAAGTTGGTTTGGTTTGGCGACTGGAAAGAACAACACAAAACAAGCAATTCGAAGAGAGCCGCGATGCGAATTCTTCGTTCTGCGTATATTCATTCAAGTTTCGTCTGTGCGTGTCGGGGTTCGTCGGAGTCACGTGTCCTTCTTTTCTCTATCGTTTTTTTTGTAAACTTCTTGCTTACTTTGTTTCAAACCATCACTCACTCACGATCATCCCTCAAACGATATTGCACATATGGTCTCACAAAAGCCTAGAATTCTCATTCCCGGTGGTGCCGGCTACATTGGCTCGCACGTCGCCTTGGTCACTCTCCTCACTCGCAAGTACAAGGTCACTGGTAAGTAGCACATTAAGACCCATGATCCTGATAGAACCATCGATCACGACCGCGTTTGCTGGCACTCAACTCTGCTTCTATTCTCCGTGAAACAACGTTCTATCTTACATCTTGATCGCGCTTGCTTTCGCGCACATAGTCCTCGATAACTTCCACAACGCTTTCCCCACGGCTGTAAAGCGCCTCGAAAGTATCGCCATCGATGAGCTCCCCGCCGATGCTTCCCAACAGGACAAGGATGACTGCAAGGTGGATGTTTTCAAGGGTGACCTTCGCTCCAAGGACGACATTGCCAAGGTTTTCTCGTCCTACTCTGGTGAGGACAAGATTTGGGGTGTCATCCTCTGCGCTGCCCTCAAAGCGGTTGGCGAATCCTCCGAGATCCCTATTGACTACTACGATGTCAACGTCGGTGGTCTCGTCAATCTGCTCAAAGTCATGCATGACAATGACTGCCATCGCCTCGTCTACTCGTCCTCGGCTACCGTTTATGGCACGCCTCCCAAAGTGCCCATTCCCGAATCCACGCGGCTTGCGCCCGAGTCGGTGTACGGGCGTACCAAATGGATGAGCGAACTGATTATCCGCGACGTGTGCGATGCGTACCCCGAGTTCCGAGCCATCAGTCTTCGTTACTTTAACCCTGCTGGTGCGCACAAGTCTGGTAAGATTGGCGAGGACCCTCGTGGCAAGCCTGGTAATCTTCTTCCGCTCCTAGCTCAGATGGCTGTTGGCAAGTACAGAGAGGGAGGACTCAAGGTGTTCGGAAACGACTATCCCACCCCAGACGGAACGTGTGTTAGGGACTACATTCATATTGAGGATCTTGCAGGAGGCCACGTCAACGCAGTCGAGGCTTTGGACAGGGATGACATCTTTGCCCAAGGCAAGACGGAGACCAAGGGCAAATACAGGGCTTACAACCTCGGAAAGGGTGTGGGTATGAGCGTGTTGAACATGGTGGATGCCATGAAGAAAGTGTCCGGTTATGAATTTCCCCACACCATCGTCGGCAGGAGGACAGGTGACGTGCCCGATTTGACAGCTGACCCAAGTCTGGCCGAGAGGGAGTTGGGATTCAAGGCGAAAAGGAACCTGGACGATATGGCTCAGGATCTTTGGAGGTGGCAGAGCGGGAACCCTGAGGGCTATGGTGAGCAGTAAAATTGTAGCTTCCTGATGGCTCGAATCGACCAAGAGAAAGAACGAGTATGTGAAAAATAGGTTGATTTTTAACATGATATATCACAAGTCAGAAAAATACCGTACCGAAAGCTGCAAATCAGAGAGCCGCTTCATCACGAGACAAGCTGAGATTCACAGAAAGACACAACATACAGAAAGACACAACATACAGAAAGACACAACATACAGAAAGACATAACAAAGCTACACATGTTGGCCTCCATCTGTTGAATCAAGGTGAGATTCTCAAGCAACAAGAAAAGAAAGAGATGACAAGATAATGGCTGCACGTGCATCAAAAGAGTCGTTTTCAGCACGCGTTTATGCGCATGCACTCGTGTGGTTCTACCGAAAAATAAAATGTTTCTATGCTATCACAAAAAAGGCGGCATCAAACCAGCACAAAGCAGCGCATACTCTCACACAATTAGCCGGTGATATTACAAAGTGTCCAAAAAAAAAAGGTGTTGTTCTCCAGAAAAAGGGGTTAATTTTACTACACACAGCATAGCACAGCACAGCACAGCACAGCCATCGCAGCTTGATGCAGTCATCCCGGTTCTCTTAGCTCCCACAGCATATAATCTAATAAACATGACTATACTCAGCCACCCTAAGTGGGCTAATATCGCACGCTTTCCTTGTCCCTCCTCCATGTCCCTCGCAGTGGAGAAGCTCTAGCCTTACAGTATCAAGGATCAACAAGGTGAAATTCTTGTGCACGAACCGCAACGCAGTGCACAGCAGGCTCACCTTCATTTCGACCCATCGTTGGTTTACTTTCTAACTTTACTGCTTCTGCTCTTTATCGAGCATGTGCAACCATTCTGAGGTGTAAAACAAGCTCAATTCGACATCAAACACCTTCATCTCAAACACATAGGCTCTGCTTTTTGCTCTGCGGGCTCGAAATGTCCACTCCTACAGCTCTCGTCGCCATCTCTCCAAACCGTCTAGGTTTCTGTCAACGCTGCGGAGACCCTGTCTCAAACAAGCTTCGGTGCACTCGCTGCGGCGGAACTTCCAAACGCTCCCTTTCGCCGCTGCCTGCTGCTCGCAAACCTGATCCGTGGGCGAACAGATATGTTAACAGCAATTTCCCCTTTCCTGTCCACACCGAAGAACAAGAATACCTGCACAACCAACCACCACCACCACTGTCTCCCAACACAGCCAGTCACGATCCAAGCCTTGGCTTCGGCATGCCTAGTCGAATTTCTCGAGATCTCCGCATCAGTGCCTCCAATAAGCACGACCTAGCTCGTCTTTCAAGTTCAGCATCCGACCTAGCGCTCAGTCCCATTGACACAACCTCATCCAGACTCGGTTCAACTTCAAGTACGCATCAGGCCGCGAGAAGGCCAAGCAACGACTACTCTGCTCCCACCATCAAAGGTTCCGACGGCGTCCTCTCGAAAGTATGTGGAACTCTTGTAGAGCCCTCGAGCTCGCGCAACAAATGGGCCTGTTCCAACTGCAGTACTATCTTTGCTCGCGATTCAACCCTATACGCCGCTCCCACGTCCCTTCAACCTCACGACTCATCCTACTACTGTCGTGATTGCTATTGCAAGCGCTACTCCTTTGGCGAGTGCAAAGGTTGTGGCAGAGACGTGCTTGGGAGCACAAAGCAAGAAGGAAGATATGTCAAGGCCCCTGCTGGATTGTGGCACGGCAAGTGTTGGAAGTGTGTCCATTGCGAGAGAAAGGACAATGTCTTGGTTGGCATGGACGGCAGACCCGTGTGCGAAGGCTGTTTCGACAGACCTCGCACACGCGAGGCTGCTGTAGAGCCTTCAGGAGTCAAGAATAAGAAGCCAAACTTAGAAATGCCCGATATCAGGAGGCTCACCAAAATTGGTGCGGTCAGGAATGGTCCGATGGGAGCAACCATTGCAGAATTAACCAAGAAGCTCGGCCAACAAAGCGTCTCTGCTTCGCCAAACATTCCGATCTCTAGCAGTAGAAGCGGATTAAACTGCTCGTTGCTCAACTCAAGTTCCTCGCACAGCTCCCTTGAAGCACCCAGATCTCCGGCCAAAGACTGCTTCGCCTTTTCCACCCATGCATATACATCCTCCACAAACAGCATGGACAGATCAGCAAGTTTCACCGGTAGCCCTCCGAAGCCGCGCCCTGTGACAGCGCAGTTCAAAAATGGACTGAATCTCGCCGCCTTCCAATCCTCTTTCGCTACCCATACCGGTAACGAGCGACCGTACCGCACAGACTCGCGCAGTCGCAGTGTTAGTCCTGTGAAACGTCCGGAATGGACATGCGTGGCTTCGCAGCAGCAAGTCGCACCTGAGATGAAAGTCAGGTCCTCGCCAAGTTCTTCTCTGGAGAATGACATGGGTGGCTCAAAAGTTCCTGGCAGCCCCTCGCTGCCTCTTCTCGCCACAGCCATTGCTGACAGGACTCGATTCGATCTTTCTCCTGGTGAGCTTGGTCGACCTCGCACGTCAAGTGGCTACCCTCGTCCGCTCAATTCTCCCTTTTCTAAGCACAGCGATCCCTCTGACCCCATCCAAGCGGAGAAAACATCTCCGATTCTGGAGTTCGACAAAAGCTCATCCAATCTTGAACCGGCTTCGGCCACAGCTCGATGTGTCGCCTGCCATCGGCTTCCCTTTGAGCGCGTGTTGTCGACGCCATCATACGAAGGCGAGGTGATGATGGTTACACTCAGCCACAACATCCATTTGCATGCCGAGTGCTTCATCTGCTCTGTGTGTAAAGGCACCATTGACGGATCGAAGTTGTTTGTGAGGTTGCGGGACGATAATGAGCACGGTGCTTTGGGTGAGGGACTCGGTGCATTTGCGCATCCAACGTGCTCCCCAACGCTTCAGCTCAAGGTCGTCCAAGCTCAATCGCCCAAAAGTGGCGCGGACAAGGGTCAGCGTAGCTATCGTGTTGGCAATGGTCTAGATCCTGGCAGCGCGCTAGGTACGACGAGCGGCGAGAGAAGTCACGCGACTCACCAGAGGGAGCTCAAGCCTAGTCCAACACCTTCCCCGGCAACGTCGATGCGAGACCACCGTGTTGGGGCTGGTGCTCGGCCATCGATTCTGACCGAGGATCATACTCAGACTTGTGCTTCTGCAAACAGCGCCACTTGCTCTGATTCAGGAAGCTCGGCAGACCCCGCTCGTATCATCAATGGTATTTCAAAAGCTGCGCCGGTCATTCGTCCATTTCAGTCTACCGCAGGAGCCGCTTCACCTACACGCTCTACCATTCTCAATCCACCATCTTGGTCGAATTCCAACCCTTCTTCCTATCTTCTAAACAGACCCACCAACCCTGCCGCTGGAATCTTTTCTCGACTCAACGCTCTCTCATCTAAGTCTGAAAACGCGTCTCTCAACTTGGCCTCGACCACGTCTACCAACAATAATCATGCTGGTCGTTTTGGAGGAATGCAATGCTGCGCATACTGCGGTGAAAAGCTCTCGAGCCTCGAATGCGTTCTAGGGCCTCGTGGCACTCAATGGCATAAAAACTGTTTAATTTGCAGAGGTCCACCCGAACCCGAACCAAAGGGCGTCTTTGTGAATTATCGAAGGGGTGACAGACCCAAATGGTGCGGGAAACGATTGGATTCAGGTGCAAAGGTGAATCAACAAGGAGAGGTTCGTTGTCGAGCTTGCTACGATGCAGAGAGCTCCGCTTTCCGCATCAAGGCGTAATGTCCCAACGTCATTGTGCCAATTTCGTTTGTCAAGGTCGTTTGTCACAGTTGAAGAGATGTTAAGTTAGAACCTTGAAGAAGAAGAAAAACCCTTGTTGACATGGTCCTCATCAACACACTTGACTGCTCACACGGAACGTTCATAT
Source organism: Melanopsichium pennsylvanicum (assembly GCA_900208305.1). NCBI lineage: Eukaryota > Fungi > Basidiomycota > Ustilaginomycetes > Ustilaginales > Melanopsichium > Melanopsichium pennsylvanicum. The sequence goes on from OAPG01000021.1 coordinate 256,920, forward strand.
TTAGTCTGTGTCACATTGAATCGATCATGATGTGCAAATTTTGACATTGACACGCAAAAGAAACACACAAACTTGTTATAAAGAAGAAAGGATGCTCTGCTCGAATGATAATTCATTACCAATACAATGGGTGAAGAGACGAGAACAGAAACTGAAAGAGGGGGAGGAGGGGTTGAGCGATTGATCAAGTCTAAGCGTAAGCCAAGACGAGCATCGGACGACTGAGCCACTCAGGTAAACCAGTCATTTTTGAAGTGTACCAATAGAAGGGGAAGCAATTAGTCGAAGAGACCGAAGCCCATGTCGTCATCCGACTCCTCCTTCTCCTCCTCCTTCTCCTCGACTGCGGCAGCGGCAGCACCGGTATCGGCGGCAGCAGCGACGGGGGCAGCGGCGGCGAAAGCCTCTGGGTTAGCAAGGTACTCCTTTGCCTTCTTGGAACCCTCGAACTCGAAATCGGTGGCAAGAGAGACGGCGATGAGGTTCTTGTAACCATTGACAAGCGAGTGCATGACGGAAGCAATGGTAGGGTAGTTAAGAGCCAACGAAATGCAAGCAACCTGCTTAATACCCAGCACGAATCGGTCAACGAGCTCATCCTCGGAAACATCGAGAACCGACGACTCGAAGCACTGACCCTGATCATAAATCTGAACAACAGTCATACCGTAGGTGAAGGGCGAAATGTTGAGCATGTTCAACAAGGTAGCCTCGGAAGTACCCACACGGTTACCTGCGTCAACCACCTTAACATCAGAGACAATCTCGATGGTACCACGAGCGATCTTGGTAGGAACACCGAGAGCCTGGAAGAAAGAAGTCTTACCTGGCTCCATACCAGTGTTACCGGCCTTGACGTAAATGTCGGCGGGAGCGTAAGCACCGGCACGAGCGGGAGCGGCGACACGGTTGGAAAGGATCTGATCACGAACATCCTTGAGATCACCCGAGGTGAAGACGAAACCAATGTTACCCTTAAGGTGGGGGAGCAGACGCTCGTAATCGGGCTTGTCACCAACAAGAAGACGCAAGGCACGACGAGCCATGGTGTTCTTACCCATCAGAACAACACCACGTCCGCGGAGAGACTGACGAATTTGGTGCATCTGCTGCGAGGAAACATTATCAATGTTGACAATGAAGATGGAGGGGTACTTTTCGAGCAGCTCGGTGAGCTTGTCGAACCAAGCTTCCTTGGTAGCACGAGGCATTCCACCCATTTTGGCGATAAAGTTGTTTTTTGTTTGTTTGTTTCGAGGTTATTGGAAAGGGTTGTTGAAGAAGCAAGTTCGGCCTACCTATCACCTCGGAGAGTGGATTGAAAGGTACTTTTAAAGGTCGAACAAAGGGCAATCAGGGATTGATGGAGGAAAGAAAGAGGTCAAGGATTGCATTGAGCTGCCATAGACCCGATCATCCAGACGAGCAAGAATTTCTGTCTTACTAAGAGATTGTTGCTGCGGTAAGTTCTGTCTGCTGAATACAATCTTATTTCGGATCCGTTTGCATTCCCCATTTTTATTCTTCAAATGTTAGTTCGCGCGATTATCAGCAAATGTGAAAGTGTCGTACTCCGAATCCCGAAAACGTTCAGAGGAAAGCAAGTTGCAACCTCAACCGCCAACCGCCAACCAACACCACAAATCATCCTTTGGCTACAACTTGATCTTAACCTTATCATCACAATCGAAAGGCGCAGCACATCGCACAGTCACTTTGAAAGCATTATCAATCCCGTCCTATAAATCGCTCTCACGGTGCATCCTCTCATTCCTGCCTCAGATGCCACGCCGAATCTAAAACATTTCATCACGTATATCAGCACACACATCTCGCCGTCTAGGAGAAGCTGGCTCCCAACTTCAAGGTGTGAAGCCCCTTTGTACCGTACCGACGGGATCATACCGCAGCTGATTTTGGGCGTGGCTTCAGTCCTTACAGAGAGAAATGCTCGGGCATGTCCTTTAGCACTGCGTTTCATTCGCTGCGCTTTCCAGCCAGATCCATAGCAGTCAGTCAGCTTCCAAGGATACTGGCTCTCCCAACTGGATCTAGGACAAGCTCAAACATCTCATATGGGCGTCGAAGCCCGCATTCAACGAGGAAGACGGTGCCACACGCGCCGCACCGACATCTGGACGAAGCTGGACCCTCTCGCTGCTTCTGCACCTCGCATTCAAACAACAAGGCTTCTGAGCTTCCACTCGAGGAGCTGCACTACGAATCCTCGCTTGACAACTATCGACATGCCCAGCTATCTACTTCAAAAGACTACTGGCAGTTTGCAAATACATCAAGCTCGACGACGTCGCGGTTCGACGCCGAGCCGCGTACGCAATCTAGAGGTCGAGCGTCCACAAGCATACATTATGACTTTGCTCAATCAATACCAATACGAAACCTGTTGTCCGAAGCGCACCAAAGCTCATCTCAAGAGCAACAACAACAACAACAACAACAACAACAACAAATCCACGCCCCCGCCAACGACTTTTTCACACCATCAGTCGAACAACGACCAAACCAAGTCAAACGTGCCGAAACTGTGCCGGACCGCATTCAATCTTTCACTAGTCCAGCTCTGCAAAAATCCTATATCGGCTCTCTCAACGCAATACAGAGAGATGCACTAGACAGCCGCGTAATGGTTCTCATCCGATCTGGCGAGCGTTCGATGGCAGCACTTTCAGCCGTGTATGGCGAGCTCACTGCACAAGAACGCGAACAAGTCTGCTGCTCCATCATGACACACTGCATCAAGCATTCCGATGATCCTCGTTTCATATTCGACTTGTATCGCTCTTGGTCATCGACAATACACATTGCCCTCGATGTGCCACCCGGATCAACAAGGACCATGATCCGTCGTATGCAGAGCGACACACTCTATCTCTGTGCCACCTTTCTACACCGTGCTGGGCTGATACGCCAGGCAGCAAGAGTTGTGGGCGATTCCCGTCTCAAGCCGTCGCAATCTCGCTATTTGCTCGAACGCCTCATTTACGATCTCAAGCTTTCACCAACTCTACACACGCTGCAGCGACAATTCAAAATGTCCGACACCACCGATCAACTCGCCTTGCATCCTTCAGCCACATTCATTACCACGGACACTTTTGCTGCTGTAGACGCACGACTTGCAGCTCGCGAAATTTGTGATACCATGATGAATCTCATGGCGGATGGACTTTCATTCCGACGCAAGGCGATCAATCGTACGCTTAAGATTCTGTGTTTGACACGAGCAAGAAGTCGCATCGTTCGCCTTCTGCGTGCTGCACAGCGACGTGCACAGATCGATCTTTTGGTCAACGAGGCTGGCGTTCATGGAGGACAGAGCGGCGAGCTTCGTACCGCAGGAGGTTTTTCTCGTCTTCGTACCGAACAGGTCAAGCCGCCACAGGTTGTGTCGACAAAGGTGATGGAAGGGGCGATGCGAGTCCTCTGCGCACAGGGTTCTCTCGGAGCAAGGACGGCCTACGAGCTCCTCTCTGCGCTGGATCCATTGCAAAGGTCAGCAACCATGTACGACGCGCTCATGACAGTGTATGGTAATGCTTCCATTGGCCCAGTATCACCAACGGAATCTGGTGTCACTACACTGCAATTAGGATCCAGCAGCGCGGAGAGGTACTTGACAGTAGACGAACAGCTGTGGACAGACATGTGTTCGCTTTCGCACTTATCCGGGCCAACACTCCAAACCATTTCGGCCAGAATCGTATGCCACGCACGAACACGCAACCTCGAACTGATCAAATGCGACCTAGCCTACCTTCGCTCTTCGAAACTTGGCACCTTGCACGATCTCACCAACAAGGCGAAACTCAGCATTGTTCGTTGCTGCATCGAATCAGGCTCGCTTCTAACCGGTTTTCGCTACGCAACCATACTCCTCAAACGAAGTTTGCACTCTTCCAATCCTACGTTTGGTCCCGATATTGTCAACACTTTACTTCTGGCAGCACAGCATATCCATATCAACACCAGCACCATCACCACTGCATCATCATCATCATCTACTTCTTCTTCTTCTTCTTCTTCTCCTCCTTCTTCTGCACGACGTAGTGGTGGTAGAAGATCGACACCATCACGTGCGCAATTGCTCAAACGGTTCTTACGACATTTTTCGCACCTCGATCGAAAATTTCATCCACTTTTGCGACCGGGATTGGAAACGTTGCAATTGTTCATTCGACTGTTGGATCGACATGCGCAATGGATTGAGACAAGAACGTTGTGGAATATGCTTAAAGTGATAGGCAAACATTTCGGTAAAGAGAATACCAAATTGGTACCGGTGTTGGAAGTGTTTGTAAAGATGTTTGAAAAAAAGGAAGGGGAAATTGATTCAGTGACAGAGTTGAAGAGGTTGATTGATTTGTTGAAGAAAAGAGAAACACAAAAAGGGGAATTTGTAAGCATCAGCAAAGAAGAATGCAATCCAAACGGGTGATGGGGTTAAAAGTGAGAAGGCAGCTCAAATCACAACAACTACGACAACCACTAAACGCCTTTCGGATGGTCATTGTCAGAATTTGAAATTCTATATTCATATTGATGATGAAGAAGCATGTTATTTGACCTTTGTAACCTCTAAAACACACACATACACACGTTTTGCTTCAGTTGCCACCATCGGCTTGGTTAAAGATCCACATTACTTCTCTTTTCACAAAACACAAATCGCAATTCACCCCTTTTGACAATACCATTCAAATTGAAAAACGAATTGGCTTGAAAACATGCTTGCAGAGTAAAACGTACAATAATTTACAGTAGAGGTGGTACATGTTTGTAGAAATGTCACAGATCCGTGTGGAGCCTTGTTGTTCTTACTTTTTTTTTTTTTCTTTTTTTTTTCAACCACGATTCATAGTGTTACCAGCCCCTCTCTTGTTTTGCTCCGAAAACGTATCCCAATCAAGATCTTTTTGTCTTTGTTCCTCTTCAGCTTGCTCTGCATCTTTGGTTCCATCCTGTTCCATTCTCAGCTGCCTCTCCTCTTTACTTGTAGGTTTGTCGTAACTCGCTTGACCTCCACCTTGAAGAATGTTACCCCTCCTTTGTTCTTCTTCCAGATACTCGTCGATCGACATGGTAGGAAGTCGATAACCTGATCTGAACACCTCACTGTTAAGTTCGGCACGAGATTTGTTTGTGATGGTAAAAGGTCGTAAAACTTTGCCACCGGGTGCCATAAGAGCACCAGTAGTAGGAAGGGAAGAGGTTGGACCACGGTCGAGTCTCCATTCAGCATTGGATGCGTCGGATCCAGACTGTCTTGAGGAAGAAGAGTGCGTTTGGGTTGGTGGTGGTGGAGGTATCGATCCGAGTAATTCATGTTCTTGAGAAGCCGAAGTGATGAGTTGGGCGTTTCGAAGAGTATGGAGGTTGAGTAAAGCCAAGAGATACTGTCGAACAGTTGCAATCCCACCAGGAGCACTATTGGATGAAACTTGGTTATCCCCATCAACGACCTCCTCATCATCGTCTTCTTCAGCTTCCTCGGCATCCGATGTGTCCTTTCCTCCACCACCATTGGAGGAAGCTTGTCGATGGTACAAAAGCAAATCGTAAAAAACGTCACTGGGAGCTTTGACGCCAGTGAGCTTGTTCTTTGTCTGATAAGCGTGTCGGAATTTGTCCAGGTTGTCCTTGAGTTCACGTTCAAGTTTGAAAGTGGCAATCTTTACTTCTCTACTATGAGGTAGAATTGCACTTGTACTGCCTTGGCCATTCAATGCACCTGAATCGAGCCCATTACCCTCCAACTCTGCTTGAGGAACACTGTGCAGTGTCCATCTGACCAACTGTCTCGTGCTAGGAGGGACAACGCCTAAGCCCAATACGCGGTTGAGGTATTTTGCACTTGCCTCCTGACTTTGACGTAGCCTGTGCTTCCTGGCAGAATGATCGATACCCGTTCGTACGGCAGAGTGCAACTCGGCAGCCAGAGAAGCAAGAAACAGCGTTCGTAGGGAGGAAGTGGAAATGTCACCAAGTGCATCGTTGGGAGAGATGACGCCAATACTTTCAGAGATTCGCTGAGCTCTTTCAAGCAGCGAAAGTGTGACTTGAGCAGGATCGGATTGTGAAGAAGATGAGGCGGACGAGGATGAAATTTGAGGTGCTCGAGAGTCGAATTGGTGAGGTGGAGGAGGGAGAGGTGGATTAGAGGCTCTAAGGAAGACGGTTGCGATCAGATCGTTGAGCGTGGGACCCGACATGATTCCAGAGATCCTGTAGGAAGGCTATTGCAATCTGTAAAAAGAGATGTGTTGTTGGATGGAGAGGGTTGAAATTGAGTCGGTGTGGGCCAAGTAGTGTTGGACTCGAAAAGTATTGTCGTCTTTCAAAAATAAGTTGAGCGCTGAAAGATGGTAATTTTGGGTGTGGGGTTAGATTAGTCACGATTACAGTACACGAACAAAGCGGTTAAGGCGTCGCCGATAGAGTGTAAGTTAGCAGGTTTGCTTAGCAGGTTTGCTTAGCAGGTTGCATAGCCGCTTCCACAAATCACACTCGGCCAAAAGAGGTTGCCGCGTTCATACGGACGTCGGCTTTGGTGCGGGTTCACCTCCGTTTCCTCCGCCTCCACGCTATTTCACTAAAGACACGTTGATGCCCCGTGCGAGGCTGAATCTGTAATAATAATCGAAATCTGGTGGCGGTTATTGTACAGTAAAGTGCAGTACAGTCCTTCTTAGCAACGGAATTACCTCATCCCATTCTCACCATTCTCCCATAAAAACTCTCACGTCTCCAAACCAACCGATATCTTTTCCAACTATAACCAAACCTCATCAAGATGCCAGTTCCAACCGTTAAACTTCCCACTTCGGGCCACGAGCTTCCTCGCCTCGCTTTCGGCACCGGCACCGCGTTGTACAACTCGGCTGCGTCCAAGCAGGTTACTATGGCTCTCAATGCCGGATTCCGCTTTGTCGATGGTGCAGAAGCGTACGCTAATGAGGAGTCGGCCGGTGAAGGTATCGCTACCTTCCTCAAGTCATCTGGACTTAAGCGTTCCGATATCTACGTGCTGACCAAAGTTGGCAGGGATGGCATGAAGGATCTTCAATCTGCAGTCAAACAAGAGATGCAAAAGCTGCAGGTTGATTACCTTGATTCGTACCTTCTCCACTTGCCTCCTCGTGGTAAAGATGGGTTGCCCACCAATGTTGAAGCATGGAAAGAGCTCGAAAAGATCAAGGCGGCAGGATTGACCAAGAGCATCGGCGTGAGCAATTGGCTTGCCTCGGACATTCAACAGCTCTTAGATGCGGGACTCAGTGTTCCTGATATCAACCAGATTGAATTTCATCCATACTGCTACAATCATCACGAGTACATCCAGCTCTTGGCTCTGCAGAAGAAACATGGTATTGTCACTATGACTTACTCTGCACTCGCTCCATTCTACAAGGATGCTTTGCCAGAGGACGGTCCGCTGAGCAAGGCTTTGAAAGAGATTGCAGCCAAGAACCACAACAGGACAGAGCCAAGCGTGTTGCTCAGGTGGGCTCTTCAAAGATCCGAAGGTATCATTACCACCACGACAAGCAAGGAGAGTAGGGCCAAGGAGTACTTGGACCAAATGGACACAAACAACGATGCTCAATTGAAACTCAGCGAGGATGAGTTGAAACAGATCGATCATGCTGGTAAGCAGCACGGAGTAGAAAAGTATTACATGGCGCCTTTCCTCAAGCCTTGAACAGTAGCGCTTTTTTTTCTCGTTTACTTCGTGTAAGGCTGACACCCTAGGTATCGTACTGAATTCAAACACTGTTTTTATTCCAGACCTTGTCAACTGATGCGGTACATTGTGATTATGTGCGCTCAAGATCATGCTGTGTGATATGTGTCCTCTAAGGGAAGATGGAGAGTGGAAAAAGATGGCAATTAGAACAGCATAGCAACGGTCCGTGCAGTGTGTGGGTTCTTAAGTTAGCGAAATTCCAGACTTTTTCGCTGAGAGAAACCACGGTCTAACATTTCAGATTCGAAAAATCTTGATCGCATCGCAATCCAAGAAGGAGCGGATCCGAAACGCGCCGCTCTCTCTCTCCCTCTCGCATACCCTGTTGCATATCGTTTTCGACATTCAACACCATCCTCCTTGATCGTGATCACCATTCAACATCTTTCCCCCCTCGATCACCTAAGCTCCAAGCTCATCGAGTGATTCCGCCCTCCCCCTAACCTTGCATAGGCAACTAACGTCCTTCGATTTCACATAAACGTTCATAATGGCTGTAAGTTGTCCAACTCGCTGCTGGTGATGACAATGATGGTGTGCCTAGGTACTGACGCTCTCCAAATTCTGAAAACATGTTCACACTGCTATCTCCTCAATCTTTTTTCTTTGGTCGCCCATGGTTTCTTGCTCTTGCTCGCTCGCTGACGTCGACCAACCACATTCACATCACATCGTACCCTGCAAACACCTTTACGACGCTTTTTGCACTTCTCTTTCACATGTCCTCGACCGCACACTTTCGACACCCACGCCTTCATCTTTTGCGAAAACACGATATTTCCTTTGTCTATGCCTGCCGTTATCACCATCACACCATCTCATCCCAAATCCTTGGCCTTGTTTGGCATAATCGAAATCAGTCTGGATTCAGCTTCAAAGGTGGACGACCGCGCTGTTTTGCGTTTTGGCAAGAATTCCAGAAATGCTACGCTCAGGCAGATACACCTTCGGACTGTTTTGCAGCCAAAGAAGATTACCTCGAATGTCTTCATCATACTAAAGAGATTGCACGTGCAAAAGAGGTCAAAGACCACTGGCTTCAGAGGCAGGCCAAAGAAGCTCACGCTGCACGCGAAAAGGGTGAAGTCAGAGCTACCAGTTCCATCATGGATCTCGGGTTAATCAACAACAGCAGCAACAAGAAAGGTGGAAATGCCGGCGATGCTGAAGACAAGAGTGCGTCGAGCGGTTCAGAGTCGTCCTAAACACAAAAACAGAACAAACCAAACCAAACCACTCGACCTACCTTTCCTACCCACTTTCTGCATCTTGTATTCAATCTCTGACTCACACGCACACACATATATACACAAACAGAACACAGAGGTCTATACGACGCAGCAACCATTTCTTGCATGATGTGGTATTGATGGTCTACCTCTGATGGTGTTTCTGAATGTGCTGATTCAATTTAGGATGAGTGATGGAGTTGCGCATCTTGGCGTTGACATGCAAGGAGGGGAGCAAGTTGGAGGATTAATCATTTATTCAATCTTTACGGTCTGTGGTACACATGGGCATGCAAGAATAGGCAATTCATATGTATATCTACCAGTGCTCAAACTGGTGCAAGATCCACCTTGCCTTGATTCTCAACTGTACTACAGTAACACCGACGTTGTTTTTGCTGTGTGAAATCACAATCAACTCTTTGCATACCTCTTAGCACTACATCATACATTTATCATGAACCTTTTTCCACTCTTTTATCCGAATCAAATGCTTTGCCTGTCACTTGATTTCTTATCTCATATCCACTCAGCAAAGCGGTTTACTTACTAGATATACTCCTCCTTGTCTCTGCATGTGGGAAAGAGGCTAACTCTTCAAGATTCGTTTATCACCATTTTTCCCATAATCCACTTTCTTGTTGTAACAAAAAAACACTTTGCATTTGATCAACTTGAACCACCGTACAGTACCAGATCCAACCTAGACCCGGTAGCGCACGTTTGGGCAAACTTTGCTGCAATCCACCGCGAGAACGTCAGTGTTATCTTGTGCTTTTTCAATTTTTCTATACTGTGATGAAGAAAGAAAGAAAAAGAGGGCGGGAGGGGGAGGATAGAGTACCTACCAACTACTTATGCCGTATCGGTTCCAAAACGAGTGAAAGGCAACCATGGAACTTATTATACCGTCCTTGCTACCTCCTCGCTCTGCAAGACTTTCCTCGCATCTCATTCTCACTTCGAATCTTCAAGAGTGTTGGTAATACTGTTGATTCTGCATCGTTTCGCATCGCTACAGGTGCGTGATGCATCTTGCGCCAAAAACAAAACGAAAAAGAACGAATAGGTCCTTTTGAGGTGGAAATCGGAAATACAAGCGTCATTATCAGCATCAATCTGCCACGTTTGAGTAAAAGATGCTTGATTGGTCAGGATTGCACCCAAAAAGCGCACTAACAAAGCCATATTGAAAGACACCAAAAAAGCCAATATGCCAAGAGAGAGGGCGAAGGGGGGGAGTGGGAAAGGGTGTCGCTTGTTTCTATTCGTAAAATCTCCCTCCAAGCCGAATGAGGAGTGATGTTGGTATCTGGAAAAACACTTGGCACTCTCCAACCTTTTGTATCAGAGCTACGGCTTCAATATGCTTTTCGACGGAGAGCTTCTCTGAGAGATTTGTAGGAAAGATTATTTTATTCCATATATATATTCCTATGTGTTATAATGTTTCCATCTGCGGCCATAGAACCTTGAAAGCACCGCATCCCGTCCGATCTGCGAAGTTAAGCAGGGTATCGCCTAGTCAGTACTGCGGTGGGGGACCACGCGGGAATCCTAGGTGCTGCAGTTCTTTTTTTTCCTTTTTCCTTTTCTTTTTAGCTGCATCTGATGTTAGCTCGCTGATTTCCATCTAATACAGTTCAAGTGAAAGCATGGTCTTGAGACTTTTAGTTATATGTCAGTATCAAGTAGGTGTAGTATAATATCAGAATGCTCTCAAGTTGAGAAAAAGCCAGGCGATGTTGGAGGTGATGTTCCTTATTTCTATATTTATGTTTTATATTTTATTGTATTTTTCAAATTTCTGAGTTGGATTGATTCACATGTTTATTGCGTTGGTCGGCTCGAAGCGACGTGAAATGCACGCACCAAAGCGCTTTAAAACTGACACTGAGCGCAACTGCATATTGAACTTGTCTCGTCACCATCATCATCCTGTTCTAGTCGTAAAAGACTATCTCAAACCATGCTCGCAACACACAGAATCATCAAAAGCAACAAAATCCATCAATAGATCGACACAACTTTCCTCAAATGTCGTATCAACAACAGCCACGATCCAACAGAGGCTCATCTGACCTCAATACCCGCTATCAGCACATTTCAACATACCAACAACAACAACAACAACAACAACAACAACAATCGCAATCGCAATCGCAACCACACCAATCATCATCTCGCCAACCTTATCAACCACACAGATCGTATTCTACAAACACTCCAACATGGTCTTCTCAACCCGTGCCAGAACCTCCCCTCCTCCCACCTCTGGTAGACCTGGCTAACTGGATTGCCAATCTACCTCACATCTCGCAATGGCCCTCGCTTCTCATCGATCGTCTCCTCCTAGCTCCCATCTCCCAATTGCTCGAGTATACAAGAGATATCATCCTTTCTCCGCGTACGCATCGCATTGTTGTACGCCTGGGTGTACTCGTAACCATCTTTTGGATCGCTCTAGCTGCTGCCGTCATTAGCTACGTTGGATTCTACCGAGCTTGGGTCCCTGACATTGGGCTGCGCAAAGAGGTCTGGCTACAGTATGGTCACGATCGTCCTCCCTACGCCCATCTCGATTTCAACACCAAGCCGGCGTATCCATTCAGAGAACCCAATCCTAGCTCTTGCCCGTACAATCCTAGCACCGATATTAGCGCAGAGTTCTTCGCTACAGATCAAGCTTACGACGTCACGTTGGAATTGAGTGTACCCTTGAATCAGGCGAATCTCGATCTGGGCAATTTCATGGTGGATTTCCATCTCAAGAACAAGATCAACACATCCCTATGGCACGTTTCCAAGCCTACGCTTTTGACGTATTCTTCAGCCCCCCTACGAGCCGTTTCTGGCGTTTCCCAATTGCTTTCTCGTAATCCTCCACCCGTCAACACACCGGCCAACTCACAAATGTTGCGAATCACGTTGCTCAGACGTGCCGTGCTACGTCCTTCTTCGTTTGCACCTCCTCTGCCATCTGCGCCACCCGATCCTCGTTCCGATCGTAAAGTGACTCATGGTCAAATTAGCGTAGGTCGACACGATGCGCTCAAGTATTGGATGTATGGACAAAATCATCACACTCTTGCTAACATCCATGCTTTACCTGGTGGGAATGGCAAAGTTGCTCCCATATCCATCGGCTCACATAGCAGTCGGGGTGAATTGCAGACGTACAGCGCTAGTATCCGATTCGATGCGCATTTGACAGGTCTGAGGTTCTTCATGTACCATTTCCCGCTCTTGAGCTTTTTCACGTTTACCACGTTGTTCCTGGCATTCGAGATGGCAACCGCACTTACGCTCTGGGCAGTTGCTGCGATTTACACGAGTGGTATGACGATCGACTCAAATTCAGGTTTAGCCACCGAAGAATATTTTCAAAGTCAAAAACAACAACAACAGAGTCGGTATGGTGCAAGTCGACAAGGAGAACGCGGTGTGAAGAGCGAAACCGAAACCGAAACCCTTACTCCCACAACCACAACCACTACTACGCCTTCAGGTGGCGAAGAGTCGACATGGTTCGAAGGGCGTCAACCAATAAGATATGATGAACAACAACAACAGCAGCAGGAAGACGGGGATGAGACGGAAACAGAAACCGAAGCAGCACGTCTTCGTCGCCGTCGTGGTGGTATTAAACGTGAACCTCGGATCAAAGTCGAATCACAACAAGAAGAAAGGTATGAGGATGATTCACCAATGGATGAACAAGAGGAGCAAGAGGAGGAAAGGATCCGATTGCGATCGCTCGAGAGTTTGCGAGAAAAGGATGCGATGGATTTGGCGGAAGCGATTCGACAGTCTAGGATGCGTGATCTGCTCGAAGCGCGTAGAATGAGCAGCAGCGGTGGTGGTGCAGGCCGTAGTGGGAGTGGGATTGGGGGAGGAATGATTGAGATTGTAGATCCAACCAGTCCGATTTCACCCGAGGAGCTATCTGAGATTCAACTAAGTAGAAGAGTTCTGGACAGATTGGATGAGGAGACTGAGGAAGAGACGGAGGTAGGTAGCAGCAGATCGAGCAGTAGGTTGGCCAGTAGGGGTATTACGGTACAAGTTGGTAGTGGAAATAATAATAATAATAATAATGGAGGAGGAGGGGAAGGGGAGACGGATGCTTGGGAAGATGTAGTTGGAGAAAGTGGATCTGGTGATTCCGCGGTTGAAGCTACGGGATTTAGACAAACAACAAGTACTGTTGATGGGAAGCATGACGATGATGATCAAGAAGAAAGTACGATTGGAGGGGTAAGTCGCAACAAGAAAACAATTAATTGATAAGAAACAGGAAATTTTGCTAACATTTCCATTTTTTGTTACACTACTGTCTCTACTTTACCCTTTTGTATGCTGCTTGGGCACAGTCAACAACATCAGACGGTAGAACCACTCTTGGCTCGTTTGGAGCTACCACGGCGGCTGGTTCTGCATCCACTCGTACAGGATGATACTTGTTCATGTGAATGTTTACGGATATGGTTTATGAGTAAAAAAAAATAATTATTTTATACAAATTCTGATGATTTGTTTTTTGGTCACCAAGCTGAACGTTGAACGATGAGATTAGCAATGTTTTTCAATCTGTGTTCATCCTGTTGATCGAAACCGTCCAAACTTTGGCAATCGATATCTAAAACGCCGATGATGATGTGATCTGTATCACCTCTTCCTGACCAAGATTTATCTTGAGTTTTGTGAACGTTGGTGGTTGATTGTGATAGGATTTTATTTTGAGGAGATTGTTGTTCGAGATTTTGTTGATGGATCTTATTTAATCGATTTCGATTCATGACAAGAGGGATTACGATTTCGGATTTGGAAAGTGAATCGCAAGCAATGTGACCTGGATACTTTTCAGTATCTTTAACATTAATCACTCTGGGTGGTAAAAGCGCTGAAGCATCTGCACAAACACCTTTACCAGCTACACTTGAAATCACTTGACATGCAGGTAAACCGTTAAATGGACCTAAGAGCAATGTTGGATTGGGACGATGTTTAGGGTCGAAAATTTCCGAAGGTAGTAGAGGCGAAAGAAGGTAAAATCCAGCCCAATTCACCTTTTTTTCACTCCATACAGAGAATCGATTCATAGAGTTGAAAATGAGTGAAGACGCATTGGAAAGCGATGAAATCCAATCTGTACCAGGATCAATAAGCGATATAAGTGATGATTCAAGATGATCGTAAAAGTCGGTTTTGGTTACGACATAGGAAGGCAAAGCTGCCGCATCAGCGCTGTGACGTAAAAAAGTATATGTCAAAGTTTGAGAATTGTGAGCAAATAGAATTCATAATGACAACTGTACAATTTTATAAAGAGAGGAGTGAGAGAGAGAGAGAGAGAGAGAGAGAGAGAGTAGGGGTATTGGAGGTATTGATGCTCACTGTACCATGATGAAAGCGTTGGCGATGAAATAGGTGACTGTAGATGGACGCAAAGACGAAACATACCAAACAAGCAAGGATAGCGCCAATTGGAGACCAAAAAAAAAAAAAAAAACCACACAAAAATAACAGCAGCGAGACAGATTATCCACACTTAATCACGCCATCCATTAGTTATACACACCTTACAACCCCAGTTTGGCAGCTTGTCTAAAGAGTGCAGATCAAATTGAGCACATGAGCATATTGACAAGAATGAACTGTGATTGTTTGAGTCAGTCAGCAAGCAGTCACACACTCAAACAGGTTTGTAAAGCGTTGGTTGAATGCGAATGAAGTAAAACGTCAACAAAAAACTGAGCTTTCATGATTCACTTCTCGTCGATATATTCAAATATTCACTTTTCCTCTTCATCTACGTCCCATTTTCTAACACCACTACCACCATTTTTGGTCAATATCGTTCCCTCATTTACAACATCGACTCCATTAAAAGCGAGTTTCAAACATGTCCACACCATCTCTACGCTTACTCTCATCCGCACGCACATCACTCACCACAACCAAAACTAAAACCGTCTCAACATCTTGCTCAAGACATGTTTTTAAACAGCTTTCAGCCTCATCACGAGCATCACTCCATACATCAACCTCGTTATATCTACAAACTTCATCATCATACTTGAATGCAAAATACGAATTCTCTTGTGTCGACGCAAACCAACGTCGTGGTCAAAAACTCAATTGCCTCGCTCAACAGGCTCAAGCTCAAGCTCGCGCCAAATCATCATCATCATCATCATCATCATCATCATCCTCCTCCTCTCTTTGCTCCACTCTATCATCTACCCAACCTTCCGTCGCTTTCCCCTGCGTAGATGCAAATGAAGCGCGCGAATCTCGTCTTCGTGCTTCACTCTCATCTCCCATGCTTTCCCAAGATCCCTCCTCTACCTCTTCTAACCCAAACGAAGTTGACGAGTCGGGTCCCGAACCTTCGTACACCAAAGTAGTCTCTGGATACCACATATACCATCACCCGCACGTTTTCAAGCTCGATTACGGCGGGCAATTACCTGAATTCGATCTCGCGTACGAAACATGGGGAACACTCAACTCGGATAAGAGCAATGCCATCCTCCTCCACACAGGACTATCTGCATCCTCTCATGCAGCAAGTACACCTTCGAATCCAGCAAAGGGATGGTGGCAAGATTTCATCGGTCCCAATAAACCGCTTGACACCAACCGCTTTTTCGTGATTTGCACAAACGTGTTAGGTGGATGTTATGGTTCCACTGGTCCTTCATCTCCTCATCCATTGGATCCTTCACGTGCAGCTTATGCAACTCGATTTCCTATCTTGAGCGTTTTCGATATGGTACGTGCTCAATTCTTCCTACTCGATCATCTAGGCATTCAAAAACTCTACGCTAGCGTTGGAAGTTCCATGGGCGGTATGCAGAGTATCGCAGCTGCACATTTAGAAACAGAAAGGGTGGACAGATTGGTTTCGATCAGCGGTTGTGCAAGATCAGCTCCAGCGAGCATTGCGTTAAGGTATGCTCAGAGAAGTGTACTCATGAGTGATCCGAATTGGAATAGGGGGTTTTACTATTCTGACGGAGCGCTTCCTCCTCATACGGGCATGAAACTTGCAAGACAAATCGCTACTTTTACCTATCGTTCAGGTCCAGAATGGGAACAGAGATTTGGTAGAGCTCGTAGAGTAGCTTCTCCCACTCATCCTCGTACAACAAATCAAGATCATGTTAGTGGTGCGGAAACATCAATTGTCAAGGAACAAGAGGAGGAAGAACTTGAACCTGCACTATGTCCCGATTTTCTTATTGAAACCTATTTGGATCATCAAGGTGAACAATTTTGTCTCAAGTACGATGCGAATTCTCTCATCTACATTTCCAAAGCTATGGATCTATTCGATATGTCGGATCATTCTTTAGCTGACTTGGAACGTCGAAGAATTCGATCGCATGGTGAATCTGAATCAGGTTTAGCGATTGGAAAACAAGTGATTCCTCCACCTAGGCCTAGGAAGAGGCAACATATTAGTACTCTTTCGAGTCCAGCTGCGCATGCGTATGTTGCAGCTTTAGCCAGAGGTATGGTGAGATTATCGCATATACCAACTTTGGTGATAGGTGTTCAGAGCGACATATTGTTTCCGGTGGAACAGCAGAGGGAGATAGCGGAATGTTTGAGGTTGAATGGGAATGATAAGGTTAGGTATTATGAGTTGGATGCTCCTCATGGTCATGATAGTTTTCTGATTGATGTGGCAAATGTTGGCGGAGCTATAAGAGGGTTTCTAGAGTAAAACAAATTAAAATTCAAATATCAAAAATGTCAAGTTCATTTGTCCAACACACACACACACACACACACACACTCAAACAAGTTGAAGCATGTAGTTGATGATGATGATCATCACTCATGTACAACACAGACACATGCTGACACAGGATTGTGCAAACAGAACAATCAAACATTGCCTATTTTGTGGAGTGAGTTGCTGGCAAGCTTGCAGCCATTGTCACAAGGTGTGCAAGTTGCATACTGCATGGTGGTGACTGTTGCAAGCTGAGGCTGAAGAGCAGCAAGAGGCAATCCCATACAGACAGTGTCAGCATCAATGCCTTTGGACACAGGCCAGGTTGCCATCCCACAACAGAAGCAGTGGCCTGTCAGGGGCCAATGTGCCTAACTTGGGGTTCCATTTAATATCCAATGGAACCTGATTAAATCTGGGGTTTTATTGTGTTCCAAAATGAAACCCGCTGGAAGTGCGTTTTCTATCTGGTTTGTGTTGAGACCCGCTGGAACCGTTCCAAGTCAACTAGCCCCTGTGAACACTCCATTCAGCGGTCGTGCAGCTCATCTAGATGGTTGTGTGACCTGCGCTACACACAAGTGTCCTTAATGCACGCACCGGTTGATGTCTACAACGTCTCCTGCAAATTTGGGAGCCGTTGTTGCTGTCTGATAAGGCTACGGTGTGGGTTCCATCACCGCGGTTGAGGTTCCGCCTACAGTGGAAGTGCTGTAGTGTCAGTAGAGGTGCTGACAGTTGTCAAGTGTGTTTGGTCTCTGGACACAAACACTTTAATGCTGCAATACCTGGTGATTGCAGCAGAGACAACAAGTAGATACTGAGAACTTATAACATATAACTAAGGTAATGAATAATAGAGTGGATGAGCCCTGCTCCTCCACAATTGAAACAAATGCCCCCTTATATATATATCAAGCCCTGCTTGAAGTTCTTATCAGGATCCCTCTTATCAGGGCCTCCTTATTGACAACCAGCCTCCCTAGCTGCCTTGTGCCTGTGTACACTGGATTTGGCCCCCATGCTTATCAGTGCTGGCTACCAGAGCCAGTAGCTGCTTATTGTCACGGGAGTGGGTCCCAAGGAAGAGGTCTGCGCAGGCCAGAGATGTTGAATCAGCTGAGATCCGGTGGGAGAGCATGTCTCGACGGATCTCAGGGAGATCTGGTGGATATTGGTGGGTTCATGGGATTTAAGGTTAGCGCAGAACCGAGAAGTTGAATTGGACGAAATCCGGTGAGAGAGCAGGTCTCGACGGATCTCACGGAAATTCGGCGAGTGGCAGTGACTCGCCGGATATTGAAGGTATCGATGGCAAGGGGAGCATCTGCGACGGCAGCGACCAACGCCAGCCGGAGCGACACGTGGGCCGACCGACGCCCAGGGGGCAACGGAGAGAGAGCACGCGGGCGTGCTCGGAAGCACCCTGCCGAAGGGCTAGGGGCAGTCTTATCGTGCGGGGGTCCAAGCTTGACGCACTGTTAGTGCCTACCAACCGGAGTCCAAAGAGGGGGTGCTCGGCCCCCCTCCCGATTGAGCGATCGTCGTGATCGGGCCCCGACCGACCCTCTCCGGACCCCTCGCAGCGGAGCGGTCGGCCTGACACGATCCTCCTACCGCCCAACCGCGGCTGGTCCCTCCGTACGTAGGATACGACCGTCGGCAACCTAACATTGTAACGCCGCGGTGGGAAGTGACCGATAGTTCCTGTACCTTACCACCCCGCCCCCGCCTGACATGAGGTTGCCTCCGGACCTCGTCGCATGTATTACTTAGTTAGCTCTATAGCAACGCAGTAGTGTGCTCTGACCCCCGACCGCCTGTGTCGCCCCGCCTACGACCTCTCCGTACCCGTAGCCTCCATCCCGGCTGTAGCCGCCCGCGGTATCTAGACCCTACAGCCTTAACACGCACGCAGGTCGTACAGTACCGATGGACCTCGCACACAATACATATATATAAATACTCTGTTCCCCGCTATCGGATGAGCGGAAGCTCATCCACTCTATCTTATATCTCAGTCACACATAGTTATCAGTACGTCGTACTTACCATACTCTTCACACGTCGCACATCGCAATACCATTCATTGCGATCCATATAGTCTGTGTCCCCGTTGGTGAACGGAGAACAACGTATAGACGTCGTCGACACCACAATCGACGCTGTAGCACCTCAACTACAGGCGGAACCTCAACCGCGGGCCTGGCACCACAACCAGTCCCTCATATCTCCACCGGCAACGACGGCTGAGGTCTAACCCAGCCATCAGCAGTATTCCGTCGACGTCGTGACACTCGCGTCGACCGAGTACCCCGTCCGAGCTTGCCGCGTTACCTCTGTACGGAGTATCACCAGCGGTCAGCCGATATCCGTCGAGAGATCGCCACTCGCGGGATTCTCTTCGATATCCGTTGAGGCCAAGCTTAACCGCCGGAACTCACTGAAATCCGGCGAGTCGCGCTTTCTCACGGGAATTCGGATCTCTGGCACGCGACCGCTGACAATGATAATCACTAAGCTAAAGTAAAAGGAAACACAATAAAGGGCTTGATTGCGATGCTGAAGGAGATGATGATTCCAAGGGAAGGGGATAACTCGACTCGGCCGCAGCTAAGTCGAATTTTTCGTGTGAAAATGAAAAATTACAAAATGAAAATATCAAAAGGCATAACCGGTGACAGAGGCCCGAACAGAAACAGGCTCCGTCCTCGGAGACGTCGTACAAAACAAGGATATTACTAAACGCTGAGAGAAACGAATGTGGAAAGGAAAGGAAATGATACGATGCCGAGTATGCTATACATTGCGGCAAAGAATGCTGGTATAACTTGCTGCTGCGAAAGTAGACGCGGCGTTGCGATACAAGGTGCGAGTAAACAGTCGAACAGTAGAATAGTAGAACGGAGGAATGGAAATGGCTTAAGCAAGTCCCGCGGCAGTGCTGTCATTGCCGCTTTAAGTTGGTTATGCGGGAATAGTCACTTATTCGGTGGTCATCGAGAGATTAAAAGCGTCGTGACCCGGTGAAGGTACCACAGCAAGTGTGAAAGGACAGCTGCAAAGTGCGTGAGCGCCAGCTGATGTCAATGATCGACAAGAGCTTCGAGAGTTGGCCAAGAAAGAAGGTAATGGCGGTATTGAGCATATCGATCGTGCTGAAAGCAATTTTTGCGGTGACAATGATGAATGGGGTTGGCGACGATTGTGACGATGATGGTCAAGTTGATGCGCGGAAAAAAGGCATGCAGCGTAAGAGAGGAATGGTGATGGCGGGAGGTGGTGGTAGGAGGAGCGATGCGATCGTATTGAATACCACATAACGCGGAACGTGGGGTTTTCACAATAGAGTTTTTAAGCTCGAAGCTCTGTAACTCTATCGCCGGGTTCTTCCAGTTCTCGCGAAGGCCAGTATGGTTTGAGTCGATCTTGATGAACTTGTTCTTGTCGTCCATCAATCAAGCTTCGAACAATGTATGATTTTCGCTGCTTAGACTGAATGGCATAGGGTCCTTCCCAGCGAGGAGCCATCTTTGCTGCCGTGGAATAAGTTGATTCGAGCTGGGTGCGGTGCTTGAGGACTAAATCGCCAGGTTCATAAGCCACTGAACTACGGTACGGTGTGGACTGAGCAACACGTTTACCTTGCTCTTCTTCGAGGTGAGCAGAGGCTTCAACCCGGATTGCATCGACAAATGCGCGTTGACTTTTTGCTGCCGCGACGTCAGAGGGGTACTCTCCTTGCTGCTCGCGACTATCCTTGATAGTAAATCCATAGAGAAGCTCGACTGGTGACCAGTTTGCCATAGCTGGCATCGGACGACGATTGAGCTCTCGTACTGCTACTGCCAAGTACGGATGCCATTGCTGAGGAGGTAAGTCGGTATCGTCGAGCGGATTGGCAATCAGCTTGCGCAATGTTTGGATGAGAAGACCGTTATGACGTTCTACCAACCCATTGACCCAAGGTGCGTAAGCAGAGGTGATGATATGCTCGACCTCATGCTCTACTAGGAAGTTTGAGACTTCAGCGCAATCAAAATGCGAACCACCGTCCGTGATGATCTTTCCTGGCAAGATACCAAGAGAATCGCGTAACTCCTGCAATGCCTTGACTACATCACGCGCTCGTTGATACGTGCAAGCGAATGCCCAAACGAATCGACTGAAGTAATCGATTATAACCAGCACTTTACTACGACCTTGAGACAGCGGCAGACTAACGAAATCCATGGCCCAGACAGCCATTGGCGAAGTGATCACAACAGGATCGATGGTGCTGCTGAGTCGAGGTCCAAACTGTTGGCAAGTTGGGCAGCGCTTGATGATGTCGCGCACGTCACGCCACATCGAAGGCCAAATAACTGATTCCTGTAATCGTAAAATGCTAATCGTGCTGGCGATTCCCATGTGGCTTCGGTTATGGACCGAGCGAGCGAACTGCTGTGCTTCTCGTCGTGGCAAGACTCGGTAAAGCTCTCCATCTTTGCGCTGGTAAAGATCACCATCGCGAATAACATAAGAGTCGTACTTGCCAAGCTTCTTGCGAAGAGTCTGTGACTCGGGCATTTCGAGGAAAAGAAGAAAACGGATCAACGGTTCCATTTCATCACCTTGGAACCGTTGCAGCAGCGGTCCTGTTAAGCGATCGAGTTCGAGATACCGCTGAGCAGACGATCGAGCTTCGTCAGGATCTGGAACGATAGCTAAGATGCCATATTCTTGCAAAGGTTGCGGAAGGTCATCGGTTGCTGCCTGGGGTCGATGCGATAATCCATGGGCAAGTTGATGCCGACGTCCAGCACAGTGCCTGACCTCTACGATGTTGTGGGCCAACAACTGTTCTCGCCATCGAGCATGAGCAACGGGCATCTTGTCCGTCCTCAGCATGTTGCGCAGTGCCGTGCAGTCAGTGATCAAGATGATTGGCTGGCCGAAGGTGAATGAAGCGAACTTATCTAGTGCAAACTTTGCTGCAGCTAATTCGCCCAGATGTGCAGAGTAGCGAGCTTCAGAAGGCAATAGCTTGCGGCTGGCATAGGCAATGGGGAAAGCAACCTTACGGCGTACTCCTTGCTCTTCTGCAGACCGATCAAGTGGATCAATAACCAACTGCCACTTGCCAACGGCGTCCTTACAAACCTCATACTCTTGCATGAGTACGGCACCCATACCTTCGATACTCCAATCGTTCTGAACTATGAAAGGCCGATCATACCTCGGTTCCTTTAACACATTAGAATTGACTAAAGCCTGCTTGATACGAAGGAACGCTGCATCATGCTTAGTGTTCCAAGCCTGATCAAGACTCTGGTCGTAGTCTTCGACTTTTTGAGTAAGCTCGTCAAGCGGGGCGAACACTTTAGCAAAGCAAGGGATCTTTGAGCGAAGGTAGGAGCAGATGCCGCGGAAAACCATAAGTTCCCGGACCGTCGTCGGCTTTGGCCAGTCGACTATGGCTTTCAATCGACTTGGGTCAATCCTAATGCCATTCTGACCAACAACTTGGCCGCAGAACGTGATCTCCTCTTGAAGGAACTGACACTTGCTGACTGCCAATGTAAAACCGGTATCAATCGCCCTATCCAAGAATGTGCGAAGCCAAACAAAGTATGCTCCAAAGTCCTGATGTCCAGCAGCGACATCATCCATCCAGAAGTCACTATCACGATCAAATAGGTCTCCAAACGCTGTAGTAATGAAGCGATAGTACAGCGAAGGTCCCACTTTGAATCCAAATGGCATAACAGTATAGCCGTAGAAGCCAAGGTCTTCGATGTATGTGACTGACAGCAAGGTCGCAAGACGAGAGTTGGCAACAATGAAGAAGCCGGCACAACCATCGCCTTTGAAAAGGTAACGCTTATTCGAAAGCTTGGATGCTTTGACTGCGATATCGCCAGGCACAAACGCTGCATCCCGCATGTAACGATTGATGGGAGCGTAATTGTGAACAAGTTGATACCGTGCCTTGGCGTCCGTTACTGGTAAAGGTGTGGAGATGGTCGTGGGTGGTGGCAGGCTCTCATCATACTCAAGACCAGCGTCCTTGAGTGCTGCATTGACTTGCTTGCGGAGCTCGTCGATCGACACATTGGAATCAAATTTGGATGCAGGCTTCGGTACAATTCTAGTTTCTGAGATCCATCGCACTTGGTCTTCATCGACTTTGACCAGAAAACCATTGCTGATAAGATCTCGTACCTGCTTATGTAGGAACTCCTTTTGCGGTGGTGAGAGTGCTTGGGTTCGAGATCGTCTTGCAGTATCAGGAGGTTCGGAAATCAAGATTGGATCGCAGATGACTTTGCGGTTCTGCTTACAATCAGCTGAAGACTCGGCAAAAGCAATGTGCTTAGCTTTAAGCAGTGCTTGCAGGTGCTGACGTTCAGCGGCGGTGCCTTGAGAACCGAATTGAGAAAAGAGCAGAGATGTTATACGCTCAGCTCGATCTTCCGACTCGTCATCTTCATGACCATTGACTCTGTACGGCCGGAACTCCTCTTGATAATGCTTGCGATTAACTAGGTAATCAGGATCTTCATCCTCCACTGGATACAGGTTCTGCAATCGATCCAACTCTGCTTCATCCACTGGCTCGACGAATGAGACCTTTCTTGGTTGCGGCTGGATGTCACTCTGAGGGAGCTCTGCCCATGACATAGCGTGGTCAACGGGTTCGCTGTCTTCAATTGCTACTTGAGCAACATCTTGATCTTGCGGTTCTTTGACCGATGGGCTGTTGAGCCTTTCCAAATCTCCAACGTTGGGCCATCGCGGTGTGGTAGAGTTGAGCACGCGGATTGCTTCGAGTGGGGTAGTTGGGGTAGGTATTAGTCGATGGCGATGCGCAAGAGAAACCAACGGTATCCAATAACGATTGAAGCCTGCAATGCGATTATCTGGAACATAGATGACATCCAGCTCGTAAAACTGAACGGCGCTGACTAGTTGCTTCCAAGGTTTGCCGAGTATCATATATAGCTCTGCTACTGGCAAGACCTCGAAGTCGAGCTCTTCTGCAGGCAACTCATTATCTGCTCCTTTAACCACGATGCTAAGCGTGACACTACCATCTGTCTTAACACGTCGTCCATCAGCCAGACGCACATAAGTATCGCTGGGCTCCACGCCAATGGTGAACGGCGTTTGGTCAAGTCGTAAGGCATCAAGCGCTGTACGCGAAACAACATTGACTGAAGCACCATCGTCCACTATTGCTCTTCCCACCACTCGAGTCACCTCATCTGAATTGATACCGACTCTGACTGGTGAGACAATGACTGAAAGAGTGAACAGGTCATATCGGCTGTAATGCGCCCGTTGCTGTAACGCCTGAATGTCTGCCTTAGGTTTACCCACAGCTCCTTTTCTGCGAGCTGGAAGAGTCTGCGGTTGCTGATGCTGTTGCTGCTGCTGCTGCTGTGGCGGCTGTTGTTGTTGCTGCTGCTGCTGTTGCGGCGGTTGCTGTTGTTGATGCTGCTGCTGTTGCGGCGGTTGCTGTTGTTGATGCTGCTGCTGTTGCGGCGGTTGCTGTTGTTGCTGCTGCTGCTGTTGCGGCGGTTGCTGTTGTTGATGCTGCTGCTGTTGCGGCGGTTGCTGTTGTTGCTGCTGCTGCTGTTGCGGCGGTTGCTGTTGTTTAGACTGGCGAGCACGAGCCTCTTCAAGAATGTGCGGCGGTGGCGAGGGAGTGCGAATAGAGGGGGAAGGCGACACTCTGCGAGACTTGTCCTGACAACTTTGGACTAATGCAATAGTCCGCGCAAGTGGGAATTCGACTGTAAGGTCGACAACGTTGCGGGGCTGCTGAGATGCCTCGGTCGCAAGGAGTGGCGTTGCCGGGGGAATGGGGGATGAAGACGAAATTTCGGCATTGTTGCCGGAAGTTCGAGTTTGCTGTTGCTGTTGTACTGCCAAAGGCGCAGCTGCTGACGATGAAAATTGCAAATACGATTGAGATTGCGAATATGATGTTGGCTGCGAAACAAGACCGAGACTAGAGACAAAACCTTTTTTTCTCGACGTAGGAGCAAGGGTTTCCTGCGGCGGCAATGGATACGAAGACTTAGACCACGAAGGCTGGTTTGAGGGAAGGGGAGCAGAGTCTGAAACAAAAAGAGAAAACGGCGTTATGCTATTGGGACCCATTCGGGATGTCTTAGCCCCTGGGTTTGGGTCGCGATAATCCAAAGGGCTTAGGCGTTTCCCTGATGCCTACGGTCTCGAGAGCTAGCTCCAAACATTCGACGGTATGTTTGCTCTGCTTGAGGAACCGGGGTATTAGGACAAGCCGTGCTAAAGTGACCGCGGTGACCACAACGGTGACATTCGTTAGAACCAGCTGGCGCAGTACCAGGGGTGAGAGGATAAGGTTGGTCAAGAGGTGGCTGCATGGTGATGCGAGGATGGTCACGCTGGAACTGTTGCAAAGCAGCTTGGTATTGCGCTTGGCCTTGAGGTGTGTTCTCGAAGGTCATCTGCACAATCTCCGTGATGCGCGCTTGCTGCTGTTCGCGAGGAGGGGAAGGCGGCAGAATTTGACGGCCACGCTGCTGCTGTTGCTGATGCAAAGGGTCAAAAGTTATTGGATGCTGTTGGATAGCACCTTGCTCGAGAGGGGGCGAAGGAGGAAACACCGCTCGCTGAGCATTAAGAATCTTGTTCACGATGCGGTTCTCGAGCTCAGCATCTCGTTGCTTGCGAGCTCTGATCTCCTTAACAAATTCTTCGTTCTGGTCATGCTCGGCCAAAATGCTCTCATACCTCTGCTGAGGAATGGCACGGCAGATGTTGACGAATTCGGCCACAGTAGCTGTTTCGCTAGGAACTGCAATAGTTGCTTGAATTTCGGGAGGGAGGGAAGACCAGGCCGCAAAAGCAAGAGAAGCCGGGGAAGCGTAATCGGCGGGAATATCGCTGGCTAAGTCATACAGACGTTGAAGCCATTCGTCCCAATGCTCGATATCACGCAAGAGGTCGAGCGTGGGGTGAAGATGAGTCGTAAAGCGCTGGAAACGAGTTTGCTTTACGCCGCCAATGGCGGTGTCCTTATCGTATTGATCGAGGAATGCAATCTTGAGAGAATTCCAAGTGCTGCTCACGGTCGAAGGAAGTGATTCCAGCCAAGCTTCGGCTGCTCCATCAAGTCGAGTCTTGAAGAGACGAGCAGATTTAGCCTCATCATCAATGAAGTCGCGTTCGATAAGATAAGCCTCGAAGTTCTTGACAAAGTGGCGAGCAGTGCCGTTGCCTGCTTTGCCGATCGAGCCATTGAAGATGTCCAGACAACCATGGCTGTTGGAAGATGCAGAGGGAAGAATCGTCATCGCAGAGCCAAGAGAAAGTGCTGATAACGATGATGCGGGTGGCGAGCTTAGAGGGGAAGAAGCAATGATGGCTTCTGGCGATCGAGGATTCGTTGCAGACTTGGTAGCGAATTGGATTGCGGTTGGCGGCGTTAAGCTTGCTGATGGCACGTTAGGCTCGGGCTCTGATACTGCGGGGGAGGTCTTTTCAGCAATTCGCTGGGAAAAGCGGCGCGGCGGCGGTGAACTAGACGTTGTCGTAAGCGGCATACGCCTACGGGGAAAAAGCTGCTAATAATAGAAAAGATTGAATTGCTTGCTGAAAAAATGCTACTGATTACCGGAAAAAGGGAAGGAGTGAGGAATATTAGGGAGGTGCCGATGGTGGATGGGCGGATGGATTTGGATGGCTGAGTTGCGTGTGGCAAAAATTGAGCCACGCGCCAAACCTATTACTGCTGTTGCGAATGCTACTAAGGAAGTTGCTATCAATAGTTCTGGTAATGCTAATGGTATTCGTCGATGCGAGTCGTTTCCGGGTTGGCCCCCCAATGACAATGATAATCACTAAGCTAAAGTAAAAGGAAACACAATAAAGGGCTTGATTGCGATGCTGAAGGAGATGATGATTCCAAGGGAAGGGGATAACTCGACTCGGCCGCAGCTAAGTCGAATTTTTTGTGTGAAAATGAAAAATTACAAAATGAAAATATCAAAAGGCATAACCGGTGACACTGCTGACATTAGAGTGGATTGTACAAGCGACGCCCCAAGTTCACCAAGATGGCCAACTCTGCACTACATGACAGACTCGACCGCCTCATCGCCCTCCTTGAGCAGCAGCAGGTAGACAATGCCGCACTCAAGGCTCGGCTCGACCAACAGGAGACTCCATCCCCTGGTCGACGAGCTAGGGAGCATGATCTAAGCTCCCCGACCCGTCGAGCCTTGCAGCAGGCGGATGAGTCCTACCTCGGTGGTGTCAGCGGTCGCGTGCCAGAGATCCGAATTCCCGTGAGAAAACGCGACTCGCCGGATTTCAGTGAGTTCCGGCGGTTAAGCGTGGCCTCAACGGATATCGAAGAGAATCCCGCGAGTGGCGATCTCTCGACGGATATTGGCTGACCGCTGGTGACACTCCGTACAGAGGTAACGCGGCAAGCTCAGACGGGGTACTCGGTCGACGCGAGTGTCACGACGTCGACGGGATACTGCTGGTGGCTGGTTAGACCTCAGCCGTCGTTGCTGGTGGGGATATGAGGGACTGGTTGTGGTGCCAGGCCCGCGGTTGAGGTTCCGCCTGTAGTTGAAGTGCTACAGCGTCGATTGGGGTGTCGACAACGTCTATATGTTGTTCTCCGTTCACCGACGGGGACACAGACTATATGGATCGCAATGAATGGTATTGCGATGTGCGACGTGTGAAGAGTATGATAAGTACGACGTACTGATAACTATGTGTGACTGAGATATAAGATAGAGTGGATGAGCTTCCGCTCATCCGATAGCGGGGAACAGAGTATTTATATATATGTATCGTGTGCGAGGTCCATCGGTACTGTACGACCTGCGTGCGTCGAGCTTGGACCCCCGCACGATAAGACTGCCCCTAGTCCTTCGGCAGGGTGCTTCTGAGCACGCCCGCGTGCTCTCTCTCCGTTGCCCCCTGGGCGTCGGTCGGCCCACGTGTCGCTCCGGCTGGCGTTGGTCGCCGCCGTCGCAGATGCTCCCCTTGCCATCGATACCTTCGATATCCGGCAAGTCACTGCCACTCGCCAAATTTCCGTGAGATCCGTTGAGACCTGCTCTCTCACCGGATTTCGTCCGATTCAACTTCTCGGTTCTGCGCTAACCTTAAATCCCATGAGCCCACCAATATCCACCAGATCTCCCTGAGATCCGTCGAGACATGCTCTCCCACCGGATCTCAGCCCATTCAACATCTCTGGTCTGCGCAGACCTCTTCCTTGGGACCCACTCCCGTGACAGATTGCTCTTGATTCAATGTGAGAACAAATTCTGTGAACTCAATATATACAACTGTGCCTGTGAGCTGCCTGTGTAACCAGGTTCTTGGCCCCAATGTTTGGTTTGCTCTTTAAAATGTGGCATGCCCCAACAATCTGGTACAGCATGCTTCCTTTTTCACAACCTTCCACACTTGGCAATTTGGGCAGGAAAAAAAAGCAAGCAAGCAAGCTCTTCAGGGTTGATAACCAATCTGATGTTGTAAAAGCATGTTTGAACATTAGTGTAAACCAGTCAGGTTTGAAATTGGGGGGGAGGGGGGTTGTAGTTGTGTGTGTGTGTGAAATGCTTTGATGCAAGGTAATAAAAAGGTAACTTGTTTGTTTGTTCGCATGTGTTGGATAATGTTATGCTGGAGATTCATCTGAAGTCGAGACGAATTTCTTTTGGTGGTATATCAAAGGTTTGTTGTTGTTGTTATTCTTCTTCTTGTCTTGGCGCTGATGACTTTGATTTTGATTTGGGTGGTAAACATGGATGACTTTGGCAACATAAAGCACACTACTACTGCTACTAGTTTTGATCGGTTTCTTCGCCATACAATCGTCCAGTTGGTCGTATTTCGAAAGGTCTAAAATGTCAATTACTTGACAACCGAAACTACCCAATGAATCTTTGACCAATGGCATGTCACTTGCTCCCCTTCCTTGTTGTTGTTGTTTGGTGTAAATCAAACCTACTTGGTTCAATGGATGCGTTTCAACCTGTAATTCATCTGTTGTATTCTTGTTTCCATTTCCTGCCTTCTCGAACGGGGTAGAGTTGGGTTGTGGAGGATGAGGTAAAGGTGGAGTACCTGGTGTAGCGTACGCTTCTGCAAGGTTGGATTGTGTACAGGAGAGAATGTTGACAACGAAATCCACCTCTTCTATTTCATTTTGCTCTTGTTTATCCACATTCGAGCGACGGTATGTGAAGTGGTGCGATAAAGCATCGGCGAGCCTTGAGGGTGTTTTCATAGAAAAACAGACCAGATTTGGATCCAGAGAGATGGACGAAAAGCTGGAAAGCGTTGCACCATGTATCAGCCTGGTCTGATCCATTGTAGTGCTCAACTTGTTGTTGCTGTTGGTGGTGTCGGAAGATGTGGGGAGAAACGTGGTGATCAACACTACGGGTTGTGCTGACTCGCGCATGAGCGCTCGAATTTGATCCGCCACACCGCGACCACCATCGTCGAGATTTGAGGGCAAAGAAGTAGAGACAGAGGAAGAAGAAGCTGTGGTAAATGTTCGATGAGGAGAGATGCGTCGAGGTGATCGCTGTCTTAGTGACCGAGGAAAGAAAAGCCGGGTTGGGATGAGTAAGGGCGAAGCCAAGGCTTCGAGGGTGACCTTGGAAGTAGTTGCACGTGCGCTACAGGCTAGAGCAACGACAGAACTCGTGACTGATGGTACAAGCAGAAAGGCCATCGAAGCACTTTTGTCTTTACTTTTCAAGTTTGCGAAAGGAGGGTATATGGTTGTATCAGAAGAAAGATTGGGTTGACTCTTTTGTCCTACATGCATATATTATTAGTAACTAACCACCGCCAAATGTGACAACCAACGAACCGGAACCGGAACCGGAACTCGGACTTTTAAACTGTACCCACGACCCACCGAGATTAATTTTTAAGCGTTTGTTAAATCGAAATCAACACGATGTTGGATGATTGGATCAACAGCAGTGAGTGGGTCTGTGCGAGAAAGATAGAGAAAAGTGGGAATATTCTGTTATTTCATACCGTAGTTTGCTGAAATCATTGCTTATCGCTATCAAAAACACACTATCGCCTTTCATCTCAACTTTGTCTTTGCCGCCCACCTCTGCGAGTTGACTTGATTTCATCTTTCTATCCTTACTGTCCCTTACGCTACCTTGCAACCTTCATTTCGAAGCCCACATTCAAATCCAAACTTTACAGCGCGATAATCATGCATCTCCTACCAAGGGAAAGGGATAAGCTTCTACTCCACCACACCGGCTCTCTTGCACAGAAACGCCTTGCGCGAGGTGTGCAACTCAACCTCACCGAAGCAACTGCTCTCATCGCCACTGTGCTTCAAGAACGCATTCGTGATGGCGAACATTCGGTCGCACAACTCATGCAACATGGAAAAACTCTTCTCGGTCGAATTCACGTCCTACCTGGTGTCCCTGAATTGCTTCATGAAGTAATGGTCGAAGGCACTTTTCTCGATGGAACCTTTCTCGTCACCGTTCATCAACCTGTCTGTACTGAATCTGGCGACATTCAAGCAGCGCTCTATTCGAGCTTCTATCCAATCCCCGATCCAACCATTTTCATCCACGCTGCCAAACAAAGAGCTCTGATCAAAGCCAAAGACGATGCAGTATTACCTGGGGCACTCGTCACACAGAGAGGTGCACAAAACATCCAATTGGTCCCCGAACGCAAAAGGATCCGTGTTAAAGTCACCAACACGGGAGATCGACCTATTCAAGTCGGATCGCATTATCCTTTCCTCGAAACTAATGCCGCTTTGAGTTTCCCAAGATTGCTCGCACTCGGTAAAAGATTGGACATTGCAGCGGGTACAGCCATTCGATTCGAACCAGGTGATTCAAAGACCGTCACTTTGGTGCAGGTGGGAGGCACAAAGATCTTGGCGGGTGGTAACAATTTGGCTTCAGGTCCGCTTGATGAATTTTTGGCAACTAACCAAGCTCAGAATGCGCTGGTAAACAGAATCGAAGCAGCCGGATTTGCAAATGAACCCTTACCTCAAATGGAGAATGATTCCAATCCACCACCTCCACCATTCGAATTGTCAAGAGACGCATATGCGGCACTGTACGGCCCAACCAAAGGTGACAAACTGAGGTTGGCTGATAGTCCATTGTGGCTCGAGGTGGAGAAAGACTATACCGTGTATGGAGACGAACTCAAATTCGGCGGAGGAAAAGTGATCAGGGATGGAATGGGTCAGGCTTCGGGTCGAAACGATGCAGCTGTGTTGGACGTGGTTGTGATCAATGCGCTCATTGTTGATTACTGGGGAATTGTCAAAGCCGACATTGGTATTCGCAATGGACACATTGTGGGGATTGGTAAAGCCGGAAATCCAGCCATCATGGATGGTGTAGATCCCAACCTCGTCATTGGGTCTTGTACCGAAGTGATTGCGGGTGAAAAGTACATTGTCACTGCAGGCGCCATTGATGCTCACGTTCATTACATCTGTCCGGATCTACACCACGAGGCGCTCGCTACGGGAATCACCACTTTGATCGGGGGTGGAACCGGCCCAACCGCGGGAACAAGTGCAACTACGTGTACACCAGGTCAAGATCAATTGCGAAACATGATGATCGCTACCGATAACGTTCCTCTTAACTTTGCTTTCACCGGAAAGGGTAATGATAGTGGATTGCCTGGATTGGAAGATCAAGTGCGTGCTGGATGTGCGGGGTTAAAAATCCACGAAGATTGGGGTGCCACACCTGCCGTCATTGACGCATGTCTAACCGTGTGCGACAAGTACGATGTTCAGTGCAACATCCATACCGATACGCTCAACGAGTCGTGTTTCGTAGAAGGAACCTTGGCAGCGTTCAAAGGTAGGACGATTCATACCTACCACAGTGAAGGCGCGGGAGGTGGACATGCACCTGATATTATCAGGGTTTGTGGAGAACAAAACGTTTTACCTTCTTCCACCAACCCTACTAGACCGTATGCCAAGAATACGTTGGATGAACATTTGGATATGCTCATGGTATGTCATCACTTGAGTAAGGATATTGTTGAGGATGTGGCGTTTGCCGATTCGAGGATTAGGGCAGAGACGGTGGCGGCTGAGGATGTTTTGCAGGATAGTGGTGCGATTTCGATGATCTCGTCTGATTCGCAGGCGATGGGAAGAATCGGTGAAGTGGTTGCCAGAACTTGGAGAACGGCTAGCAAGATGGCTTCCTTGATCGGACCCCTCCCATCCAACGTTTCTGAAAACAAGAGCAGCGAGCGGCTCAGAAAAGTGCCTCATCCAGTCGAAGCTGTATCGGACAATTTCCGGATTAAACGGTACGTTGCGAAATATACCATCAATCCAGCGCTAGTGCACGGATGTTCACATCTGATTGGATCCATCGAACCGGGCAAACTCGCGGATCTGGTATTCTACCTTCCTTGCAATTTTGGTATTCGACCTGAATTCGTACTCAAAGGAGGTCAAGTTGCGTGGGCACAAATGGGAGATGCAAACGCTTCGATTCCTACCGTTCAACCCATCTACGGTCGTCCCATGCATGGTGCAAATTCAAACGCTGCTCCACACAATTCGATTCTCTTTGTCTCACAAATCTCGATCACAGATAAAATAGTTGAAAATTATGGTGTGACAAAGAGAATCGAAGCTGTTAAACGTTGTAGAGACGTCAGCAAAAAGGATATGAAACTAAATACTCATACTCCAGATCTAAAAGTCGATCCAGAAACTTACGAAGTTACAGATGCGGAAAGGTTATTGACCGTTCCACCTGCAGAGGAATTGTGTATGACACAAAGTTTACATCTGTTTTAAGTTAGTTGTTGTTGTTGTTGTTGTTGTTGTTGTTGTTGTTGTTTGTTTTTTTTTTTATTCTTTTAAAAAAAAATTGGGGTGTTTTTTTTTTCTTCCGATGGCATTTGGAACGGAGAGGAACGTGAAGAAATATGATTTATGCTACAGATGTATCATGTGTCAAGATTTTGGGGGGTTAAGAGGGGGGTGGGAGGGTGAGAGGGAAACAAGTTTTTGATCCAGAGTGAGAATGCGTTGGTGAGCAAGTGTACGCACTTTGAGTGGCAAATTCGACCAGTAAGTGTGTTCTGCAATGACGTCCATGCGCTGTAGATCTTGAAATTTTGTCAACAGTCGAGTGGCAAGCAATGGGTGCGCAGTTCGAATAGCAACCTCTATGTTTGTGTGAGATGATAAGATAGGTAACGTATGCATGTACGATATGGATTCACAAACGTGTTTCTCGAGCTGCGGTTTGAGATGTCGGTTGAGAAACGCTGGTGTCAACTCGGTCGCCGAGGAGAATGGTGGAATAGTGAGAGTGGATGTGGATGTGGATTTGGATGTGCATTTGGATTTGGATTTGGATTTGGACTTGGACTTGGACTTGGGAGGTGGAGAGAGCTGAAGCACGAGGATTGTTGCTCGATACAAGTTCTCGCCAGGTGCGCCAGTGTCTGTTTGAATGTCTGTTTTGGTGAGAGTTGGTGTGCGCTTGCGTTTGCGATTGCTATCACTTTGGTCAGCACCGTCGTCATTGTGATGGCGAGCATCATGCGTGATGTCGCCAGTCTTCGGAAGGACGGCCTGATCATTTGGATGCTCGCTTATCTGATCTTGTCTCTTTTGCCGATCCAAAGACAGCTCTTTCATCGCAACCCATCTTGCCCAGCTGATACATCGTATCGAATCTTGAGTTTCGTTGGACTTGTCATTTGCGTCTACACGGCTGGCGAGATCCCACTGATACTTGCGACAAAGCGATTCAACGAGCTCCTGAGGGTGTAATAGAACGAAACCTCTGCCAGAGATCCATTTGTCCTCTAGTGACAGGACAGAAGGCACAGGGGACGTGTCTGACATAAGATGACAGTCGACAAAGCTTGGTTCCATTACATTGAGCACGGTAGCATTGTTGCCATGCTTTGTAATGTTGCGAATCAGACCAGCGATGTAAGTTGCGGCCTGACTTCTGGATCGGATCCCGGGTGGTACCGACTCGAAGTAGACAAGACGGGGAGCCAACACATTTATCAGCGAATCCTTTTGCGTACTTGATCTGGTAGCCATTTGAAGCGAATGCAAGACACTGCAGTAGGCGGTATTCCATTCGAGCGAGAAAGTTTGGTCGTGCAAAGTGAACCATCCAGCGGCTGGACCGTCTTTCAATGCGTGCAGAGCATGTGAGAGGGAAGCGATGGATTTGCATCGTGTTGTAAGACCAGGTAAAAGGGTCAAAAGGCGAGCAAGGTGGATATTCGGTCCTTTTTCGTTTTCCTTGTGTCTCGTCTCTTCTTTGCTGCCGGCCTTGCTGTGATCAATGGCCGAAATGACATTGGCGATTAGATCGATACAAGGGCTGTTGCTCTTAGCTTGTCGTTGCTCAAAGGCAGCGAGAGCTAGGGAAAGAGGGGAAAGCTTGAGGAAGATAAATTCGACGAGGCGCTCTAACTTGGCAGCTTCGGCTGAGATTGGTGTTGGATGCGCTGCAGCGTGATGGTGGGTTGAAATACTTACGCTGCTTGCAGAGGTGCTTTGAGCGTCTTGGTCTTGCTTATTGGCCGAGTCAGATGCTGAAGTAACTGTGATTGAGTCTCGCTGTCTCGATAGGTGTTGAGGTATGGCTGCGTGAGTGACATCATGGGTATTGACAGCAGATGGGGAAGCAGTCTTAGCGGGTGGGGCACGACTCGGATGGGCTCGTTTCTGGAGCTTACGAGGCAGGAACATTTCTCCGACTTGAGATGTCTGTTTTGAGATGAAGCTTTACATAGCTGATGATTTTGAAGCTCAGGTCGGTGCCCTATGTTGATGGGGTGTTGTTGGATCGGAGTGCCATGTTGAAATCAAGAGGTAATGGAACAGAAAGAAGGGTGCACATAGTGTCGTCCTAAAAAGAAATAGCCTTTAAAATCGTTGAGCAAAAAAAGGGTCCAAGAAAAAGAAAAAAAAAAAAGTGTTGTTGTGGAGGTATTCGCTAAGGTCGGCGCACATGCCTGAATGAAGCCAACGTTGTACCAGCTGGCTTCTTGCTCTCTTTCTTTCCTACGACCATCATCTCGCCAATATAATCAAGCTGCCGCCATGACAGCATCTAAGTTACCCCGTGAGGAATTCCGCAACCCGTGCCCACATCTCAATATCCTTGCTGCCAAGGAAGCGGTCGATTCACTTCTTTCCAACGTGAATC
Organism: Melanopsichium pennsylvanicum; assembly: GCA_900208305.1. Lineage (NCBI taxonomy): Eukaryota > Fungi > Basidiomycota > Ustilaginomycetes > Ustilaginales > Melanopsichium > Melanopsichium pennsylvanicum. The sequence continues at coordinate 291,909 of OAPG01000021.1, forward strand.
AAGCCTTGAAGGAGTACGGCGAACCTACGCAGCAAGACCGCCAAATCGTTAATCTTGCATTTTGCGACATACAACATCAACTCATCCACCAAAGTAATTTGACGCTGCCACGCTTAGTCGAAGCCAGAATTCGGCTCGCTATTAAGGCGAGCTTGGACACCCACTGCCTCACCGCCTTTCCTTACAAAGAGGCAATTAGAGAAGCCCAGCATCAGCAGCGAACACTCATCGAGAACAGTGACTGTGATGATCGACGCAAAATCGTCAATTGCTACCCACTCTTAGGCATGGTTTTCAGCGTCAAAGATTGTATCCATGTTCAAGGTTATCCGACCACCTTGGGCTGCTCACTGAGAGCAAGTCACAAAGAGGCTGTAACAGCGGATATAGTTACAAAGTTGCGGGATGCAGGTGCGATCATGATCGCCAAAACAACAGCACCTCAGCTCATGATGTCCAACACGACTGAGTCGCCTCTCTGGGGCACAACACGTGGCGCTGTCCGATCAGCACAGCAAGATGGCCAAGACTTTCAAGTCGGTGGTAGTTCAGGCGGCGAAGCGGCATTGGTCAAGCTGGGCGGAAGCCAACTTGGTGTCGGTACAGATATGGGCGGTTCTGTTCGTCAGCCTGCTTGCCTCAACGAGCTCTACGGTTACAAATTCACCTCGACGCCAGATAGTTTCAGGTGGCAGCTCCCTCACGACTTCATGACGGGATTGCCTCACACCAAGGTTCCGGCCACTGCCCCTGGCCTCCTTGCGCGCGACATCCTGACATTGAAGACGGCTGCCGATACTCTTTATAAGCACTACTATAGCAATGTCAGAGAGCTCAATGAGGAGGAACACCGGAGGGACCATCGTGATGCAAGATGGGAGACACCAGAATCAGAAGATCTAGGAAACAATCCTCGGATCGTGTACACGACACAGCAGAGCTCTCCGGAAGTGCAGAAACTTATCCGTTGGCTCATCACCACGTTGGAGGGCGGAGATAAGTTGTTAAGACCGAGGAGATGCAAGGAGCTTGGAGATGTTGATGTAAAAGCGTGGGGTGAGGCATGGCTGGATCATGCTAAAGAGCATGGTTTTGATGATGCTCGTGCAATGCTTGCCGACGATCCACTCATCAAGCGCACCATGTTTGATGAATGCCGTCTGTCTACTTGGAAAGGTGTTGACAAAAAATCTTGGAAGGCCGATTCGAGCAAATTGAAAGATTTAAAGAAGAGCTTTGTTAGTCAAGCCGGTCTCTTTTCTGAGAATTCCAGCTCATCCGAAGACGAAGAGGAAAACGAGGAGGATGACAAAGATCAACATGCTGACTCGATGAGAAATGGATCAAAGAACAACGTCATTATCATCACCCCCACCTATGTTCTCGGTGGACCTGTGCAAAATTCGTCCTTCATCTCGCTCGACGACGTTGGCGAGTCTGAAATCTGGTGTCAGATCTTTAACCTTCTGGATTTCCCTGCCTTGTCTATTCCGCTTGGTAAGCTACCTTGTGGAATGCGTGAAAAACTGAGGGAGGAAGCAGTTGGCTCACCTGAATGGTGCAGATATCTTGCAGGTAAAATCTCAGCAGACTTGCTTGACAAGAGCGATCAAGACAGACTACCTGTATTGAGCGTGCAGTTTGCAACTGTTCCCGACAATCATGTTGCGATGTTGGATTACGCAAATCGGATCTCGAAAATGTTTGCATATACACTGTGAGCAATGTTTAATTTTGATGCTTTTGGTGTCTATACATTCTGGGTAAATCTATCAAGAATGCGAGGTTTTGGTATGGGAGTTGTTGAACCTCGTCGAGTAATTTTGTGTTGAAATCAGACTGTTATGGTGGTATTATACAACGTTCCAAGAGAAAGTGGGGATAAGTTGAACCATGTTGAATGCAAATGCGAGAGAAAATTACTAATGAAAAAATGGGAAGAAAAAGGGGGGGTATAGCAAGGTGTTGCAAGTCTCGTCTCTTTGAAGTGGATTTTAAGACTGGAACGGTCATGGTAATCAGCATTCACACCCGATTGTGGATTAACATCGACTAAGATTGGCCAAGTGTAATAAGGGATTGATTCTAATTTGCTTTGACTGAAGCGTGTTGGTTAGCAAAGTATTTGTTGTTGTTGTTGTTGTTGTTGTTTTTGGGCTTGACACGATCACCGTTATAGCCAAGCACTTTTTGACCTGCAATTTCCTCTACATCATGTACAGTTCCATCCTCGGCCTTCTTTGCATGTTGTTGACCGTAAGCTTTAACTCTCAACCTCTCCCAATCGCCAGCTGTGGGAACTTTTTCTCCCTTAACCTTAATGTTGTCCCAGAATCCTTCGCCATCTCTCTCGATCTTGTCTTGATACGCCTTCTTGACCACACTCGACTCGTTGACGAGAGGTTCGAGACTGACTTGATCGTTGAATAGAGCAAAGTAGAAGAGGCCCAATCTGGGATAGTGAGCCTGATCAGCAGGAGGTGCAACTACTCTATGAATTGTCTGTTTGAGGTAACCACCGGAGATAAAGTGCATAGCGTCACCAAGGTTGATGACCAAAGCGTTATCCCTATGTTTAACCAAACGCCATTGATTATCGGGCATGAGAACTTCCAAGGAAGTGATAGGTTGAGACCAGAGAATAGAAACCGAATTGAAATCGGTATGACCCTGCAACCTAACGCCTCCCAACTTTTCATCATCCGACTGATCAGGTGTATGGTACAATGCATACCTTAACAAATCCAAACCTTTCTTTTCAGGTTCCTTACTCAAGTTCCATAAATACGTAGCCGGAAGTTTGAGAACGAGTGAAAGAACCGAGAGAATCTTTCTCAAAATTACACCATGATTGAATCGAGCAAATTGCTCAATCTCATCCAACAAAGGTTGCAAACTTTCTGGGAAAAGCTGTCTTCGCTTTTCAAGGCTGAAACTTTGACTACCGAAATTGAGTTGTTCGATTCTGTCCTTGACTCCATTGAGCTTCCAATGACCTTGTTCCTTGTAACCAACAAAGCTTCCAGTGGCGAGAATATCAGCCTTGTAGCGTGCCTTATCAGCATCACTTACACCATTGAAGGCGTATTGAGCAATAGCGAATTGTCGCAATACTTGATCCCAAGAAAGACCATGATTTTCGGCATAGATGAATCCATCGCGAGAGAAAGCCTCACCGACGGCCGAGACGACAGATTGGGGAACTTGGGTGTAGTCCGAACCAGTGATCTGGTTAAGATCAAGTGTGGTCAAGGGGGCCCATTCGAGGTCGGATTCTGTAGTGGGCTTAGGTGGAACCCAGGGAGGGAGTTGTGGTGCGGGTGAAGGCATGATTGTGAAGCGATCTGAAAAGGGTGGGGCTCAAGCACGCAAGCTTGAACGATGCGAGTGGCTCCAAAAAGGGATTTGTGATGAGAGTAGTAGTATAATGTGGTTGTGTAGAGTGTACGCAAAGGTTCACTTGTGTAATGATGGAGTTTGGATAGGAGGAGAGAAAGAGAAGAAGGGAGTATGTTATATGATCCCCAGAGGCTCGGCTCAGAGGTTGGGCAACGACGCTCAAGCCACGATGAAGGACAATCCAGAAGGAGACAGAAGATTGCGACAGCAAACAAGTGAGATTTTGTCAAGGTCGATTCAGACAAGACGCCAGCATGGGTGAATGTGAGCACATCGGCCACCATGCCACCGACGTTTTGGCAGAAAGCGAGCAACAGGCCAAGGGTAGAATGAGGATGGATGACGAGCTCAAGTCGCGTGGCAGACGGTAGCAAGACATTTTCAACGTTAGTATTCGTACATTCTTGTGTCATTATTCAAGCACACCATACAAGACGAATGGAAAACAAAAGTCAAGTTTGACAGTTGGGCATGAGTTGGATGACGTGGGGAAGGAGAAGAACGGAGTGAACCAATTTTGCCAAAAAAGAAACAGACGGCGATTTAGCTTATGCAATTAGAATGCTATTAATAAAATCAATTAAAGGTAACAACAAAAAGAGTGTTGAAAAACTAAAAACTTGAATTACACAAATAGAAATGAGGCGCAATCTGACGTGCTCATCAAAATCAAAGCACGCCATAATATCTCGACTTTACTCCTCCTTTCCCGCCTGCTCCAGTCCGTCAACGTGCAACGCCCACCATGACCACGTTTTCAACGTTTCAATCACCTCTGCCACTGACTCTTCTCCAGTCTCACATTCTTTCCCCCCCCCCCGATCAATCTCTAAATGTATCATAATCCAAACAATACTCAAAGAGAAACAAACAATCATGACCCTACGTTTCACATTCCAAAGCTTACACAAAAACAGAGTGAGATGAGATACAAAACTTAGCAGACAGACAATTATCATGCAAGACCGAAACTAGAATCCAATTTTTACAACATGAAGCATTGTTTACGCTACTTTAATACCACATAAGAATGGGAACGGATAAATGTATATCGAATTGTTGATCTTGACAGGGTATCCAACAGCAAGCAGTTTTTAGATTGCTTTTGGCTCATCGCCTTCGCGAGTAATCCGTAACATGTGACCTGCCCGTGTCAGCCCTGGGTCGACCATTTCCGTTGCCCCTGTAGCCTTCTTCGGCGTCGTGTGTGTTGCTCTTGACGCTACCCCTGCCACTCCTGCTCGACATCGACGTGCCTCGCGACGTCATGCTTCGGCTTGTCGACGAAGCGAGCGAATTGCTCCTCGTGCTCTTGGATGCGATGCTCTGCGAAGCCAACGATCCCTCGGCACCGTGGAAGAAGCTGCTCCTGCTCCGCGACTTCTGGATCCTCATGGTCTCCATAGCCGCGTGCGCACGAACCTGGCACATATTGCTCAGAAGGTAGTTGGCCTTGCTTCCACCTCCAATCAGTCCCTTACCCTTGGCCTCGAGAGGCTTACCCGAAAGCACCTTTCGGAACTCTGTCTTGGCCGCCTCGTCCTGGCCCATGCAGCCGCGAAGTCGGCCCAACTCGTAGTGAGCAAAGTAGACCAGGTATCGGTCCACCGCGTCGAGCTTCGATCCGTGCTCAAACACCTTGTTGAATGACTGTACAGCGTCAGCCTGGATCTCCTCGATCGGTCCAACCGTGTCCTCGGCAGGCAAACGAACCAGCGTCTGAGGCTCTGGGTATGCCACGAACCTAAGCGCAACACCGCGAAGGAAGAACGCCAAACAGTACGCGGACCAGTACTCGTTCTCGCCAGTGCCGTAGCTCTTGGGGTTGTGGTAGCTCTCTAACTCATCGATGAACTCGTCGATCCTCGTCAGCGTGTTCTCAACAAGCAAAAACACGGGAGTCTGCCCGATACAGTGCCACAAATACGAAAACTCGAGACCGGGCAAAGCCAATCGGTTTTGCTGAGCAATGTACTTCTTAGCCTTCAACGCCACGAAGCGCTCAAATGGAATCTGACGACCTGCGACCTTCTTGGTGAGCTTGCCAACCGTGCGCATGATGGTGGCACTCTTGGCTCGGTCGTCCATACCCGTCTCATAAAGCATGACCGCCTTGGCATACTGGTAGATAGCCTTTGACCAGTTCGACTCGCGCGACAGAACGTCGTAGCACTCGTATGCACGCGCAAAGTCACATGTGCAGAGATAGGTGAGCGAAAGATCCCAGAAGCAGAGATGGTGGAGCTGCTTGAACTCGCGCTGCGACTCGATGGCGTTGCGGTAGTACTCGATCGCCTTCTCGGGCAGCGCTTGTGCGGCGTAGAGACGCGCAGACCAGAACAGGTAGAAGATGCCGTTGGGGAACCGAACCAAATTCCAAGAGAGCACCTTGTCGGCAAACTCAAAATCGAGTTCGGTGACGGGAATGTAGGAAGAGATCCAGAGGTGGTACATGAGAATGACAATATCGCACAGAGGTCGTCGAACACCTTCCTCATCAGCAGAGATGGTGGGGAGAGGTTTGCTCTTGCTCCAACCACCGGCTCGGGCGAAGAGGTCAAGCGAGAACTTGCGATCACCAACGAATCCGAATCCTTCCATGATCTTGAGCGTTTTTGTGGGCAACATGGACAGCACGAGCGAGCACACGGCGTTACCGAGGTAGACACCGGAACGGAAGTCCTGGTCGAGGTGGACAGCGTTGGACCTCTTGCCCGAAACCTCGGCCTCCTCGGCTTCGGCATCGACAGCCTCGACGAACTTGAAGAGCTCGCGAACCTGGAAGTAGGCAGCACGCAGACCAAGAGCCTGTCGCACAAATCCAATGCTGTCGCCCGAGTAAAAAATGCCGAGCACCGACTTTAACAACTGCGATTCGGCAAAGACGAGCTCAGCGTGGAGCTGAACCAGGCTCATCGATCGGTAATTGCCCATCTTGCCGCCGCCAATGAGCTTGCCGATGGCGCCCTGCTTCTTGCGCAAGAAACCGGCAATCTTCATCGAGTGCTGACAGCAGAGGATCGCAGTCTCGAAATCAGCAGGCTCGAAAGTCATGATGGACTTTACCGAGTTGATGAGAGCCATACCTTCGGCCTTGTAGAGACGCGTTCCGGCACCCTGGATACAGAGATCTTCAGCCTCACGCATGCGCGAGTTGAGGAAAAGAGCCATAGCCTCGCGCACGGTGGCGAGGTCCTCGCGGCAGTCGTTGTCGTCGATGCGACAGTCGGAAGCAGAGATCTTGTGCTGCATGTAGTCGGGACGGACGGCAGTCTCGGGGGTGATGGACTCATCCGAGTACGCCGACATCTGGTCGTCGTCGGGGCTCTCCCCCTCGTCAAACTCATCATCCTCATCGGGGTAGTGGTCGACTGTGCGAGGCTGCTGGCGCTGACCAGGACGAGCGACACCATGATCTTCCACGTCGTCCTCCTCATCTTCTTCCTCGAGCTCCTCATCGCGAGCGGAACGATCGTTGCTGTCAACAGCAGCGCCGTTGTTGCGATTGCCACCACGAAGGTAGCTGAGACCAGCAGCGGCAGCACCACCAACACCTGCAGCAACACCAGCGACGGCACCGACGGCGGCACCAGTGTAGCTCTGAGGCTTTTGCTCGTCATCCTCGGGCTCTGGCTCCGGCTCTGGATCTACTGCCTTCTTGGTGGGCTTGCGAGCCAGCGACTTGTTGTTCGAAGCAGAACGCTTGACTGGAGCCGGCTCGGGCTCAGGCTCGGACTCGGGGTCCTCGAAGCCTTCGTCCTCTGACTCTTCGGGCTCGGGCTCGGGCTCAGGCTCGCGCTTCTTCTTGCTCTTGGCCCTCTTGGCACCGGCAGCGGCACCAGCAGCTACGCCTGCAGCAGCGGCCTCGCCCTTCTTGGACTTCTTGTCGCCAGACTTGGTAGAGGCAGCATTGGTGGCTTTGCCGCCCTTTCCGCCGCCGTACGACTTTTTGATGGTACCGTCCGTACAGATTTCGGCGAGCTTCTGATGTCCGAAGGAATCCTCGAGGGTATCCTCGTTGTGCTCCTTGAGCCATTTAATGAGAGCACCGTAGTTATGACGGTTGTTGACGACCTGAGTGATGCTCTTTCCGTTGACCTGAGGATACTCCCAGGTGACGGTACCGTCCATGGTCATGAGACCCGAACGCTGGTAGATGTTCTTCGCGCGGACGAAAGGCTGAAGCTGGTAGTTCTTGAGACGGACTTGCTTGGCGAGCACCTCACGACGGTATGCGAGATCCTCATTCTCGTCGTCGTTGGCGGTGGTCTCGAACCATTCGCGGGTGACTTTCTCAAACTCATCAGTGAGCTCCTTCATTTCGGCCTCGATCTTCTTGCGCGACTTGGTGTCCTTCATGATGTCGTTCTCGCCGGCCTGAGGCTCAATGTAGTCCCAGTCCCAGTCCATGGTACCGCCCATACCCTTTCGGATTTTGGAGGCGGGGACCAACTCGGCGAGATCGTGTGCCTTGCTGGAGAACTTGATCTTGTCACGTACGACGGGGTCAAGCATGGGCTGCAAAACCTGCCAGATACCCTTGAAGATCCAAGGAGCACCGTGCACGTAGATACGCTGGAGGGACTCGGGGTAGTAAGCCTCGAGACATTTGACGAGGAAGAGCACACACTGCCAGTCCATGTTCTTGAGACCAAATCCAGCCATGTCGAAGACAACGACGGCCTTCTCGTAGGGAGCGGTGGTGATGAGACGAGCGTTCTCCATGGCCAGTAAGACGTAGTCCTGGAGGACCTCGTGCTTTTGTGCGCTGGTGAAATGACGCGAGACGTGGATAAAGTAAATGGGGTTCTCCATCTTGTCGGTGTTACCCTTGATGTACGAGATACCTCGACGGAACTGGTTCATGAAACCGGGAACGTCCTTGAGACCGTCTTCACCCTTTTCGATGATGCCGATGACGTCCTTTTCGATACGAAACTTGCAGGCGGCTGCCATCATGGCCAGAGCTCGGTCAATGTCCCACTTACGGGCACGAAGGAAACGAAGGAGCGAAGTGTCGGGGTGGTCCATCTTGGTGAACTCCCACATGGTTGAGCGGAGGATGGGTCCACCGTACTTGTCGATGAATTCGTTCATCTCCTTCATTTCTTCTGCCTTCTTGGCCTCTTCCTTGGCCTTGTCATCCTTGGGAATGTCCTTGCCGGCATCCTTTTCGTTCTTGGGAGCGGCAGCGGCGTTCTTAGGGACTTTGCTGGGACCACCGTTGGCCATGACACGTTCTGATACTTGGACGTTCTTTTCCATGAGTTCAAAGAGACGTCTCCACATCTCGCGGAGGTCTTTTTGCTGGGAAGCGGTAAGGTTGCCTGTTTGTGAGTAGAAAAGTCAATAGGTTAGAAAATGAATTGGCATCGAGATTTGGTTTCGTGGGAGGCATGTGAACCGCATCGGACTGGCCGAAAGCAGTCCCACGTCGCTGATAATGACAGGCCAAGCCGAGGAGAAGGATCGTGCATCGGAAGTAGCGCGAAATGCTGCATCACAGAACTGCAGACACGGAAGTGGCCCGAAAGAGGGCACTCGCTGGCGTGTATACCAGCTAGCGCACTCCCTTATAGGACTGCAAATCGGAAAGAAGATAGAGAACTTACCTCGGTAGGCGGGAAGGATCTCCTCCCCAAGCTCGTTTGTAACGGAAGCCATTTCTGCGATGCGTGAATCGGTGAGCTTTGCTACACCGATCTTGTTGGCGAAAAGAGAAAGTCTAGGGTGGGAAGGGGAACTTTCGCGTGACGAGCTGTACTGGTTTGACTGCGGATCGTGCTGTTGATACAGCTGAAACGATTGCTGTCTTACAAGAAGAGCTGGGAGGTGGAAAAGGCTACGAAAGCCCGAATGCCGCACTTTTGTCTAAAGACGACACAAAGGGACGACACAAAGGGAAACGGGAAGCAAGCCGATAAGACTAAACTTGGCTGAGAAAACACGTTAAGCGGCTGTTCCGATGATGAAAGAGCTGCTAAGAGTGAGCAACAAGGAAGCTGATTTCTGTGAAGAACGAGCAAGATTAGCGGAAAACGGAAAGGGGACACCTCGCAACGAAATAATCGCTAGAAGGTGGGGAAGAAGTGCAGAGATTGAGAAAGGAGAGGGCGCGGTCCAAGCACGGGTATCAGAGAAATGTGCAGGAGATGGTCGTGAAGGAAAGAAAGCAAGCCAAATCTTTTTTTATGGATGGAAAGAGAGGAGAAAGGGTGACCTCGTCGAAAGCTATGCGTTGAGGAAGGAGGACGTGGAATTTGATACGACGGTCGGGGATTATATTGAAACTGAGCGGAGAAAGCAAATGCAACGTATGATTAGGTCTGTCGAGAACGAGAGGCTAAGTAGTCTGTAGGCTAGACACTGAAATAAGCGAGAACTGTGTTTGAGCTGGAAAAATTGGGCGGCGGCGGAATTGGGCGATGCGGATGCGATGTGATACTGTATGCGAGGCGAGTGGAGAACGGAGAAGGACACCCCACAGAGACAAAGAGGAGAGAAGAGCGGCAAATGTTCAGGTGCGGTTGACGCGGAGTAGGAGCGGAGGACAGCACATGTGTGTGGATGGGTGTGCTGTGCTACCCCAGGAGGCTGGAGAGCAGCCGTGACCACGAAAGATGGGGAAACCGGAACAGTTGATTGGCAGCTGTACAAGCCACCATGCCCAGAATGAAGGTGATAAAGTTGAGTATGCTTGGTCGGCTCCACTGATTCGACGGGAGCAGCATCCGGGCGTGGAGGTCTGAGAGTAAGTGAGTGTAAATTGTGGTGTGAAAATCGCTGGTGAAAGCGCTAATTCACAGAAAAAGGAAGTCACAAGGTTACTGTACTCGAGTGCGGAATTCTGCACCAACATGAGACGCACACACAAAAAAAGCACTGAGCAAGTCAACTAAGACAAAAAGTGCAGTGAGACAGTTGTAGAGCCCGTGCTTCGAGACATTGAGCACCCTAAGCGTGTACAGAATCATCGCATTCAAGGCTTGTGTCGCCGACTAATCAGAGCGATGTGCAATCTAGATTTAGGCGTGAGCGCCTCTTTTCACTCATCTCTTGACTGCTCTGAATCAGATTTAGCGGCACTTGGATGGCCACCTTGGTCTCTTGTTTTCAGGTCAAAAGAATGTATCAGACAGAGAGATAGAGTAATGAACCTAAAGTTGGGCTTTTCAGGCTTGCAACAGGGTTCGCGCCGGCACCCAATCCAATTCACTCGGTTCGTCGTCTCATGTAATCTCAAAGATATGTGGTGCTTGGTAATATGGTGTGGGGAAAAACTGAGCTGCTGATCCTCCGCAAGTTCTAGTTCAATCCGAAGTCAATTTTCGGCTTCGGCAGCAAAATGATCGTCCAGTCTGATGGGTGCAGGAACGAGATAGACGAAGCAGGCTCAAGCCAACCAGTCCAGAGCAGAGAGTGCGGCAAGTTTACAGGCGACAGACGATCCGATAGAGCCCAACCAATGCTAGCTAACACACACACACAAACACACACACACAAACACACACACACACACACACACACACACAAACACACACACACACACACACACACAAACACACACACACACACACACACACACACACACACACACACACACACACACACAAGGCGGCTAGGCATCGTAGCGAGCAGAAGCATCGACTGAGACCGCGCGAGTTCGGCGGATGGTTGCGCTATACAGGCAAGGCGACCACAAAGGCGGCCGCTGACGACAAGCAGGTGGTTCAGAAAGTGATCTCGGCTAACAAGGTAACTTGCATCCCAAACTAACGCCCACCTCGCCTATCGCTTGCCACACTACGCTTATTGCAATTCGCTAGTGCCTTTTTCGAGTCCTCCCCTACCGTCCTCTTGGTCGAACAGAGTGAGTCTAACGATGGTCAATGTTCCTACTTGCTGTAATCTGTAGTTCCTCTTTCAATCAGACCCCTTCAAGAAGAGAGGGATTGAGTTGGGAAGAAATTGATGAGGCACCGCAGATGTGTCAGAATGACGATCTGCTTTCGTCCTGCTGTTGCTGCTGCTGGTACAAAGTCGGGGATTCAAGGTACACAAATTCATACCCCGCCAATTCATCCGTAAGCCGTTGCACAGGCATTGGATGTCAAATTCAACCACCGCCATCTACTCGAGGTGCACTCTGACGCACCTAACAGTGTATGCAAACTCATCACCAACAGTCCCAACCAAAACCACAAAGTAGAAACTAGTATTGACTTGACAGTCGGTATGACATGGTCTTCCCGTTGAACGAGAAAGTCAAGATGACGACATTGCATGTGGTAAAAATCCAAGTATGATTTCAAGTGCGATAAACCATCCTGACGAATTGATGACCGAGTCGACAAAGGGGGGCCGATCAGCCTTGCCGTCATCATCGTCGCATCTTCTAACCATAATTCGAACTTAACACGATACTCAATGTACTCGTGAGAATAAGCATCTGACACCAACTCATACGACCGACCCATGAACAGCAGAGTTCAACATGACGACTCTTGTTTTTATCATTGATCAAGAAAAGGACGAGCACAGGAATGTACAGTAAACACTTGTTCGATAGTCGAGTTCGAGGCAGAGCGGCAACTTTACAATCTCGTGACGATCCTCGTTTCTCTCTTGCCTCCTTTTTTTCGATTCGGTGCCTGAGCTTTGGAACCTCAAACTTTTTCCCTTAGGGCTCGCTTGGCAGCTGGTCGGTAGCGTGACGTGTTTGCAAGGAGCTTTCGAACGTCATCCCTCTGGAGTTACATGTTTTCGCCACTTGCCAAAGTACGACAAAAACTCTAGTATTGCTTGTGCTCAATTAAAGACCGCTCGCCTTTTCTAACGTCATGGCTTTTCCAGCCTGTTTCTTCCGACGTCGAAGGTGGAAAAAGTGCGGGGAGAAGCTGCATGAGATGCAACTTTCAAGGTTACCACCACCTTGTTCTTGCATAGCCGGCTGTCATCGGCCGCTACGACTGAGTTTTCCGACATGTCTGTTCCCCTCAGCATTCTTTTCACGAGCAAACATTAAACTTGGATTCACCTCGTCTCACAATCAACTGTCTCTTAGCATCTTGATGCCCAGCTGCAGCTTTGTTTGCCGCTCCTCCGCCTTTCGTTACTTTGCCCTCCCCAACTGGGATTCGCTCGATGGCTTTTCGGTATGGTCACCTGCCATGCGAACACACAACGAACAAACGTCAAGCCTCAAAGCATCTCCACCCTGTCCGATCCGTCCTCTCGACCCATTTCAATCCACATGCACATCTCCTCACTTGCATGTGGGTAGGAAACTTTTGTGTGGGGCGCCATACCCTTCCCCCCTTGTATATTTGACATGATTGGTATTGCGCCTCAAATCATTGCAACCAAACATCAACAGATGAACAGTCTGATTATAAAGCTTATCCGTCTAATTGAGCCTTCTCCTTGCCAAAGATAGACTTTTTTCTACACGATTTCTTCTTCATCTTGGCATGGACGTGAGAATTGGGGATTCGATTACGCTTTGAGTTTTCTTAGCAGCGCTGAACCAATTTCTATCCATGTTGGTCCGACGCTCTCAACCATAACTTTTCATAACGCTGTTCAACATACCTTTGGCAAGATGTTGCCATTGTCGACTAGCTCAAAAAACGTATTCGCATCTTTTCCGATCGGACAGAGCATCACACGTTGCTACATTTCAGTTTGATTCGCATCGATCTTGTTCGTGCGCTTTCCACTTCACTTTGCACTGTATCGATTTTGATGACCAAGAAATTCGGCAAAATGTTCAAGTGTCGAGAGCTTTGGACGTCGATCACGTGCCACGTTAGTATATATACGGGTACTAATATACAGGCCACATCACGATTTGAAAATCGATCCTCAACGAAAATGCAGACTTTGACCTAATTTGCAGCGTTGTCTTGACAAAACAGATTTTTTTCCCAAACTAAGTACAAAATTAGGATCCAAATTTCACCAAATTGCAAGCATTCCAGCTTTGACAAACTCGTTGATTTAGCCCTATACTGTATCACCGAAAGCAATGTAAAAAAAAACATAAACCAACCTCTTCCTCTCACTTCACCAAGTTTGCCCGCTTGAATTTGTTCCAATCACACCCAAGAAAAAAACAAAAACAAAAACAAAAACAAAACAAAACACTGACACACATATACACACAGTGAACACCATTCAGATGACAATCTCTGTATGTATCATTTGTGATGGCAGTACATCCTTCCAAGAGGCTGTCAAAATACAATCCCTACTGAAAAATACGTGAGACCAAAAAAATAAATTGCGAGATAACTTAAGAAACTCGACTAAAAGGAAGAAATGCAAATGGTCATCCTTTGCGATCTTTTATTTTGGGATACTACGATGGTGGTTTTTGGTGACAATTGTGTACACAGAGGCTGCCAAAAGAATTAACTAGCACGAGAGACGATGGCAAGTCCGATCCCTTCCCTTCCTTTCCACAAACGATCCTGACCGAGACTTTAGAGGGGGGAAAAAAGAGGTTGACACTAATTGACATCATCCATCTCCATCTCCGCCATGACACCACCTGCTGCATCAGCACCGTACCTCTCCTCACCTTCCTCATCCTCGTCCCTCTGCTGTTCGTCGTCGTCGTCGTCTGCGTCTTCATCATCATACATCTCGGCACTTCCCGAACGGTCGGCCCTTTCACTGCCACTTGCACTGTCATCCAGTCTGTACGTGTGATGGTGCTTTCCATCGCTTTCGGTAAGCCTCATGTTGCCCAATCCAGCCAGAGGGCTCATCGTGGCACTTCGCATCGAAGGGTCGTAAGTGCTGGTCGTGCTTCCATCACTGCTGTCGTTAGGCACCAAGCCAGGGGTAGCACCGCGTGCAGGGCTAGCACTGGCATTGCTCGAAATTGTGTTCCTACGTTTGGAAGCCATGAGCGTTTCGAAGTTGATGCTTTCCGAACCGAGCAAGCCCGAAGAAGGCGGGCTCACCGCAGCAGGCCACAAGGCTTTCTCCTCGGGGAGCGAACGAGCGTTGGCATCCATACCGACCAGAATGGCGGCAGCTTCGAGTAACTGCACCTGCTGGTGCTTGCTCATGAGGAACTTGGAGGCCTCCTTCCAGTAGACAGTGTGTTCCCAACGGTGCTTGATGAGACAACTTGGGTGGCGGTAGACCTTGGCACAGCTTTCGCATCGGTGCAGCTGCTCGTGCTTGCCACTTTTACTGTCATCATCTTCGCCAACAGTGCCGGTCGAGCTCACGGAAGCGCGACGGTCACGCTTAACTCCAGCTTCGGCGGACGTGGTGGTCGTGATCATTCCAGGACTTGGCATGGGCATGGTGCTGTCCAGACTTGATGGACCGAAGCACTCGACGCCGAGGTGCGAATGGCCTTGAGAGCGACCCTCCTTGATAGGTTGCGCAGTGCTTCGAGCTTGGAAAGAGCCGGGAGCGACGGTCGAGTTCGAGGTGATCGTCGAGGAAAGCGAGAGCGCTTCCGCAGCAGCACCGAATGAAGTAGAGAGACCGCCAAGCTCTGCAGAGCCCAAGCGAGGAGAGCGGGCCATCATAGGGATAGCCCGGCCATTTGGCGAGCTAGGTCCGCCGCCGGCACGGCTCATTGAAAGACCAGAAGCACCGCCACCGCCAGCAGCGGAAGCGGTCCCGGTAGCTTGACGACGCATCTGGCCCGTGATGGATTCTCTTCTTCGTCCCCGGCTCGGAACAGCCGAAGAGATGGCGCCGTTTGAAGCGGCATCGCTCCTCGAGTTGGGCATGGAAGAGGGGGCGAAAAAGCCTTTGGAGGGCGGCGAAAGGCTCGTCAATGGCATGGTCATGGTCATACCGTGCGGTTGCTCGAGGTACGCTCGACGAACAGGGTTGGAGACAGTATAGGTCTGCTTTGAGTCAGTGCGGGACATGCGAGCGGTAAAACATTAAGTCAGTCTTTGGGTCGTTTGCTAGTTCACAGAGCGCGCGCCGCTCGCAGCTTGGCTACTGGGGCGTTGCCTGCATTTGAGCACTTACAGTGGTCGTGGTAGTGCTGCCGCTACTTTCAGAGAATCGACCGGCAGAGTTGGAGAAGCTCATCTGGCACGAGAAAGGATACGATGCGGTCTACGCAAGGTGATGTAGGAATGCAAGAGAAGACGATTCGCGGGCGAGGGAGATCAAAGTTGGGTAGGAGGAATCAAGTTGTCGAGGTCGGGGATGGTCGTCAAAGGCGGAGTGCGAAGTAGAAGATGAAAAGGAAGAAAGAATGCAAAGGGGTGGGGTATAATCCGGTTAGGCTGGAAATGCTCTCAGAAACGTCTGGCCAGATTGGCGGTGGTGGCGAACAAGGCACTATTCGTCGAATTGGGCAAGTAGCCACTGCAAAGGAGGAAGAAATAGAGCCTGTTTCACACTCTAAACAGTAATAGTTCACTGTTGAGATGTATGGCCCAGGCTATTTTGATCGCAATACAAATGGGCTTGCTCAAAGACGAATCGTGAATATTGCCGCTGCTAGCGTCGTCGACGTAACTATCAAAGCAAGCCGAAAGAGGCGAGAAGGTGGTACCGAAGCTTGCATGCGTTATCGAACGAGCAGAGCAACGCGTTGGAGCTGTAGAAAAGAAAGCAGAAAGAAACTTACGTCGTGCAGCGAAAGAACGGGGGATGGTTGCTGATTCGATTTATTTTTTGGCAAGAAGCAGCGGAAAGATGTTTGGTGCGCAAAGGGGTTTGCTGCAGCGCGAATCGAGGCACAATGATCGGACAGGAATAGAAGAAAAGTGATGTTCCAGAGTGTGTGCCAATGAATGCAGGGCCACTTTTGTTTGGGTTGAATGCCGCGTTTATAAGGGGGTGATTTACGAGGTGGAAGAAGGCCGATCAGAATCAGTCGAGTTGCGAAACTTCCTTTGAGAGAAGTATCGAATGTCAGACCAGCTCAGCTTGTCGACTTGAAGTGAGAAACGGCAACAAATCCAGGAGGGCTCCAATGACGAACGTTGGTGGAGCGAGTCGAGCCTTGCCAAAATCGGAAGGTGCAGAGAGGGACAACGTGGACCAAGCTGTCACGAGCAACAGAGTTGTTGCAGAATTGGAAGTTGAGCCGTCGAGAGAGGGCGTGCAGAACTGTCTCGTTGAGAGTGTATTTGATGTAAGATCTGGATTAACGAGGTGCGTACAGGGGCACTTCTTGAAGCGAGCGAGAGAACAAAGGTCGTTCGAGGTTTGTGTAAAGGTGACAGGCGAATCAAGTTCAAGACCGGTAGGGCAGATCGGGACAAAAAGTCGATGGGTAAAGGACAGTGTCGAAGGTAAAAATCAGAGCCAGATTGAGCCAAAGTCGAGGTGAAGGAGGTCGTTGCGGATCGTAATGATGGTGATGATGGTGATGAAAATGTCGATGGAAGCAAAAAAAAAAAAAAAAAAAAAAAAAAAAAAAAAGGTAGCGGCCTCCAAGTTGACGAGAACAGCGTGCTAATCCGTGGCCAAAGTGCCCGTTGGAGGATAACGCTGTGCAGGTTGGAACAAAAAAAAAAAGTCTGAAAGGCAGCAGAAGCGGGCGGCAATCAGACGAATGGGATGGGATGCAGCAGTACAAGCAGTATGCAATCGCGCGAACAGTGTTCAGTCTGCAGGGGGCCAAATTTTGGCAGGCCGACCAACTTGTTTTTTTCTGATTGGATCTTGATACTAATTGTACCTACCCTGTACAGGCATGGCGTCGCAGAAGGTACAGTATGAATTTACTGTACAGTTGTGAATTCACAGAGAAAGAGAGGGCAGAGAAGCTTGACAAAGCTGAAAGAAATACAAAGGGCCCAATTAAGGGTCTTTCCGTAGCATCTGGTCGCAGCAAGTCGCTCTCTTGTTCGGTTTCTATCTCCGGTTTCTCTGTCGTGATTTTGCTTGGGTAGGAGAGAGGCAAGATGGTCAAGTCTGCCAAAGTCTTGCCATCGGCACTCGCCGTAGCGACGGGAAAAAGTGGTTCAGTATGGTGCCACCCTTGCTCTTGTTTTTTCGTTTTCAAAAAAGTTGAATTCTTTTGGAAGCAGACTACAGTAAAATTGACGTGTCCAATCTGCGAGCTGCTTGCGCTTATGACTGTTTGTGGCTTTTTTTTTTCTTTTTTTTTTTTTTCTTTTCTGTTCACATCGACCCGATCTTCTCAAGTTCAAACTCGCTTGCAATTCTATACCGCTGCGACTGTTCCTTACGCCATAAGAGAGTGTCGAAAAATAGCCCCCATCATAACCCCAGACTTTTACAAATTTGAACTTGCACTCGTTGCGTGCTGCTCCGCATCTCTCCCTCCGGATCAATTCCGGCGACCGCGTCTTCTTTTACCGAGCTAGGTAAAATCGTTGAATTGTTTTCTTAGCACCTCTGCCTATCATCAGAGTAGGAACCACATCAATGAAGCAACTTTGTGTATAGCGTCTGTCAGCTAGCCATAGGAGGGGAATTGTTTCCGTTGCTTGCCAAGAGAGATCGGCGTGCTCGACTCGAGATTTTTTTGCAGGATGCTGTGCTTGAATGCTCTGTATCAGCAGTTTGGACGGAGCCAATCACAGAGCTTCAAAATCGCTCGATCCGCCTCCGGATGGCATGATCGAAATCTCGAAATCACCACTTTCTCCTTCTGTTTCGTCGGATTTATTTTGATTTTCTTTCCAGTGCATACTGTGTCTCAGTAGCAGTCAAAGCGGACAAGTAATGCGCTCCAGCTTGCTTGGCAGTCTATTTGCCCACACTACTGTTACAGTACCTACAGTTGCTTTAAGAGGGAGTGTGTGTTTCGGTGTGTGCTCCGATCGTCGACGCACGAGGGCTGTGTTTTGAGTGCGGACGGTGCTGGGATAAGAAACATGCAGGTTAGCCGCCTGGAATGACACTGCCGCAGTCGGATCATCTAGTTTTTCCTGTAATTGAAAAAAAGCGACACCGCGAAATGTTGAACGGTTCTGGGGAGGTAACTTAGGCCCTCGCCACTGCAGCATCGTTTGTAGGGTGAGGCACGTTGCCCCCATCGCACCTAAAAACACCTCGGCAAGACTGTTGCGTTTGATTCTGTCTTGAATACTGTACCTGGCCTTCCGCTCTCTGACACTTGTCGGCAATCTGTCTTTTTTTTTTTTTCGAGAATGAAAAAAAGTCTCTTTCCTGCCAAAAAGTTGAAATTCGAAATAGTAGGGACACGTCGGGAGAAAGGCGCTGGATGACAAGGATCGCTTAACAATGCGATTTGCAGTTTAGCCTCGCTTTGCCCGAACGCACAACAAATTCGAGAGTCAGCTTCGGAAGCTGACAAGCATGGGAGATGATCATGTAAAAAGGCGTTTGACCGTCTCTGTTGATCAAATGGCACTGTCATTGTAAACTTACAACTTAAAGTCGCTTGCACTGAGCTGAACTTGAGCGTATCATCTCGCATGTGAATCGCCCCACGAGCGTCGTGCTTTCGTTTCATTCGTTCAAAACAGTAAGTTGCGTTGCTGCGCACGAGCTGATCTTTACTTTCAGGCAGTCAAACAATTCTCAATTCAAAAGCTAAATGGCGAATTAGATCGAATTCGCCGAAGCGCTGTGCTGAAACCTAATAATACAGTACATTACAACCTCCCGCCCTTAGGATTTTTGCATTCGAGATTACATACTGTGATCATCCGACAAGTTGAACATCTGCATCGTCAACCACATATGCACTACAGTACAACACAATATGTGAAAGTCAAATCTCGGCTTCGCAGCGCAAAGCATCAAAGCGAGGGGTCAAAAGTATTACAGTGGTTTGAGAAATAGCGATGGTTGTAGCGTTTTGCGCATGTTCAAACTTGAGCCTGCTTCTCTCCTTTTTTTTTGAGCACAACACACAACTCCCTCTGGTGTGGATCACATTAAGAACGGGCACCGGCACTGATCGAGCACAACTGCGGCGATTGCACTGGGATTTTGGCTACCACACCCATGACCCAGCGCTCTTTGTCTTTCAGGCCTCCCTCTTTTTTTTTTTTTCTTTTTTTTTTGGTGGGACGTGAATTTCGCCGTGGAATTCCCCAGATTTCTTGGGGATCTTCTTGCGACTTCCACGTCTGAGCCCAGCTGACCGGGTGCTATACTAGAATCTTAGGCGCGAAGCAAAGAGTGCATTGCCAAGAAGAGTCGGTGATGTGAGATGCGAGGTGAATACAGTACAGCAGAGGAAGCTTGCATTTGCAAGCGCACAAAACTCGACCCCACAATTCTATTGGACAGCAAGACGGCCCGGAGCGGAAGTGCAGCAGGCCTTGATGCTCTGACTTGGTGGATTCACAGTGCCAAAGTCTGACTCGCCTGAATCTTGGCCCTTCCTGATCTCAAGCTTTGGTAGAGATGCAGCCGCCGCACGTACTTGGGGTGGCCACACCAAGGCAGCCGGCAGCGTGAAGGCAACAAGCCTTTGCTAACCTTTTTCTTTGAGTTTCTCGCGTTTCCGCCCGGGCAAGGCGCTGCGCATGCGGAAAGGTGTTGATGAAGTCTAGCAAAGTCTTGGGCAATCATTGCACTTTCCCATCGGATCTTGCGATCTCTCTCACGGCTTGCGTGCGCAAGTGTGAAGCATTAGTACAGATGTGATTGTGGTGATCTGATGGAGAAAAGAAGTCGCACACGTTCGGAAGACGGGGAAAGCTTCGATGAGCCCCAATCTATTGAGCCTTCGCTTCTTTTA
Organism: Melanopsichium pennsylvanicum; assembly: GCA_900208305.1. Lineage (NCBI taxonomy): Eukaryota > Fungi > Basidiomycota > Ustilaginomycetes > Ustilaginales > Melanopsichium > Melanopsichium pennsylvanicum. Next base: position 311,992 of record OAPG01000021.1, read on the forward strand.
TGCAAGAACTTCTTCCTTCCCTCCGATGTCTTGCACATATCTCCGTCCTGCAACTTTCCCACGCTGGAAAACGACACGCTCAACCCACGCAGTTTGCTGCGCAGCGCAGAAACATCATCGTCAGGTCGAGCTCATATAAAATCCGCTCGCGTTAGGAACATCCGAAAAGCTCACCGGCTAGCTGCGAATCTTCGCCAACGCTTCCTACGTTACCCCCTCATGATTTGGTCACTTTGATCACTGACCTCTGCCCCGTTTTCACAGACGTTGATCGATTTCGTCACTCGTCCGGATTAACTTTCCGTTGCTGAAACCACTTGTTTCTCCTAACGCCCTATTCATCCACCATCGTCAAAGCCGTATGCAACGACGGCAATCCGCTGAAGCAACGTTACTTTTCACACTTCCGGATATACTCCTACCAAGAGGCGGTGCTCCTCTGATCTCATCACGGCTTCTGTTCAAGCTTGCGACTCACGGCAAGTACTTCACCTAACACATCACTTTGCCATCCTCGTTCCTCGCGGTATTTGTTCATCTATCTGGCAGCGTCTGACTGGCAACATTGCTCGCCGACTGCTGTCGTGACTGGCTTACATCCCACAAAAACTACTGCAAGTCAACGGTCGGCTGAGGCCAAACCAACTTTCAGCGCTTCACAATAATGGCCAAGATCTACTTCGATCCGCCTCTCTGGCTGCAAAGACAGTCATGGGTACTTGGAAAGCTCAGGCAGGAGCGATCCGATTCCGCCGTCGATATCGGCTGCTCTAATGGCGTGCTCCTATCCGCGCTCATGCAGCCCGCCTTCCAGCTCGACCAATTCCCAATCGACCGCTTTCCCGCACTTATGCTTCCCAAGGTAGCCAACCAGGACAAGCACGGCAATGCGGACGACGCTGAAAATGAAGCACTGCTTTCGAGCCGCCACTGGATTTACAGCCCAAACGATATCGTGCTCTCCCGCCTTACCGGCATCGATGTCGAACGCAAGGTTCTCGACAACGCCAAGTCCAGTCTTTCCCTTCACGGACTCGCCCTCGCAAAGAATCGTCCACGTTGGAAGTCGCTCGATGTTCGACTTTTTCACGGACCCGTCCAGACCGAGAACGAAACGCTCGACAATTACGATGCTTTCGTCGCCACTGAAGTGTAAGTGCCCGTTCCTTGCGATGTTCCGTTGTTCTCTCTGCCCATATTGACGCCTTTCTTCTGCTGTGCTTTCTTCGCCCTGTGCGATCACAGAATCGAGCACCTGGATGAACCAGCCCTGCAGCAATTTGCCCCCACCATCTTTGGAAAATATCGACCGCGCATTGTTCTCATCACCACCCCCAACTATTGTTTCAACGACAACTTTGGCGAGGACCTGAGCACGCGTCCTGGCTTCCTAGACCCAACTGGCCGCACCAACCGAGTCTTCCGTCACGAAGACCACAAATTCGAATTCACACCGGAAGAGTTCAAAAAATGGTGCGAGACCATTGCCGATGACTTTGGCTACGAAGTCCAAATCCAAGGCATCGGTTCTGGCATCTACCGCGTACCCAAGGATCAGATGGAACCGCCCATACCCCCCGAACAAGGTGGCAAGATCTGGAAAGCTTCTCGCCCACGCACCAGCTCCAAAGCTGATGAGAAAGTCCGCTACGCCACCCAAGGCGCATTCTTTGTGCGTTATTCGGCTACCGCTGATTCCGCCGAACGTCATCTTTACGGAAGCGAGAAGAATGCACACCACGGATCAGCGCATCCATTTTCCGACCGATTCTTGCAGTCGCGCTCAGTACCCAAGCCTCTCGTCGAAACCAGGGTGCACGATATATTCGATGAAGCCATCAGTCGTGAAGGAGACGACAACGAAGAAGATGGCGATGAGCGTGGGCGTTCCGGACGTCGCGCCCGTAGCCGCCGCACTGAAAACCTTCCCTTCCTGAGCAGTCCTTCCCCTCAAACGCCGATGCTAGCCACTTTCGCAGTGCAGGTGGCTGCAGGTGTTCCCAACACTCTTGCAGCCGAGGCGTCCGCCAGCAATGCGCCCTCTACCCCCTTCACTGGACATCAGCTTGTATGGAGCCATCGATACGATTGTTCACTCCCCGAGTCGCAGGTGGCCGAAGCGGGCAAGCGCAAAATCCAGGTTGCTGTATCACTGCCAGTGGATGACATTCTTGCTAATGTGGTGGAAAAGCAAAGACAGCTGTATGTCAAGACTCAATGGGATGGCGATGATGGGGCGAGTTCGGAAGACGGGGTAGGTCGGGAGGCCGTAGCCAAGTTGTGGGATGTCTGGAGTGATGATGAAGTGAGGGCCGCCTGTGGTGGCAGGGTTGGGACCCTGCTCGATGCACTGAGATTAGTCGCTCCGGAGGTTGAGCCACGCGTTGATGGTGAGGGTATTCATGTGAGTGGACTCGTCGCTGCCACTGCAGAAGCTGGTGAACGAAGAAGTATCGTTGTTGGGACAGACGCAAATCACTGGGAGCTTCGAGTGCAAACTGTGCGTCACAACAACGTCGCCAGCGCAACAGATGACTTTGTTGAATCGGAACTGTTCCTAGTCTACACCCATCCTGATGTGGCAAAATGGCAGGAAAGCATCGATGAAGCGCGCAAGTGGGTGCCAGGAGATATGGCTAGTTGGCGCGGGAACGGTGCCAAGCGCAACGGCAGCGTCTCGGGTACCAACATACAGAAAGCTATTCCGGATGGCGAGGGTGTGAAGCCGTTGAGGAACGCAAGCAGTCTGAATCCCAGTTGGGATTGAGGACATCCAAAAAGAAAAGCATATCGCCACGTGAGGCACACTAAGCATCCGAAAGCATTCAACATACCACATTTCCCAAGCAACAAAACGAGACATGGTGCGATATTCCGTTATTCATCACACTTCTCAATAGCTCTCATATCTGTTCAGCCAAGTTGTAGTGTTCCTTTCTCCCAGTTTGACGACCATCAAAAAAGTCAACACCCAGTCGAGGTCGAAGCAGCTACTTGAGAAGACGTCCAACCGCCTCTTTGGTCTATCCTGTTGCCTTTCAAAATAGTCATGAGAGCGAATCTACCATGCGATCTGACCATGATTCTCGCGCAGAGAGCTTGTGCGTAAAGTCGGAGCATGATTGTGAGAAGGTGCTGAATAATTGCTTGAATACAAAATACAAGATGAGACATGGTGATACAAGGACTGCTGTCGTGCGATGGATTGAGGCTGTGTCGATGCGAGTCGGCAGAGAGAGAGAGAGAGAGAGAGAGAGAGAGAGAGAGAGAGAGAGAGAGAGAGAGAGAGAGAGAGAGAGACGGCAGCATGAGATCCATTCAGGTGATACTTCGAGGATCGTTACTCTGCATCGCTGCCGCTCTGAGCATCTTGGTCATCATCGGTCAAATCGGATCCATCATCTTGACCTATATCAGCGGTCGCACTTGCCACTATCTCGGCGTTGACAGCACTGAGACTTTGCTCGCCTCTGCTCCCACTATTTGCGTCTAAACCCGCCGCGTTCTGTTGACCCTGAATCCTTTCTCGAATCAACAAGATCACTGCTTCCTTATCCCTCCTCTCCAACTTCTTCAATCTCTTTTCCAAATCTCGTTTGAGATCCCAATTTGGACGTTTGGGAGCAATATTTGTGAGGTCGAGATCTTCCTTACGCGATGCTTCAAAGAAAGAGATGGTGGTAGATTGGAGATCGGCGGTGTCTTTTTCGATGGTATCGGGAAGATCACGTGCGGATGTGAAACGGCGAAATTGGCCTGTGATTGGATCGTAGTTGCGAAAGTGACGCTTGATTTGTGAAGACGATGACGAGTGTGGAAGATGTTGACCAGAAGCTTCGGCAGAGCGATGGGCGCGAAGCAGGGCTAACTTCTGCTTGCGCGCTTGGGAGAAAGCCTCCATCGACATGATTGGTGTTGATTACAGGAACTCGATACTGGTCATGGAGTAAACAATTTTTTTGGGCTCAAGAAGATCAAGATCAAGATCAAGATCAGGATTAGTTTTAAGGTCGAATTGTAAGATGAGAAAGAGGCGGCGTGGTGATCAAGGCTCATGCAGAGGTGATTGGGTTGCGAAGAAGGATTCACTTATGGAAGTGGTTCGTTTGTCAAGTGTCAATTTTGGCTCGGAATTCGGAAACGCAAACTCAGCTTTTGGCATTCCTCTCCTGATGCCTTTCAGGGTTTCAATTTGGTGCCTTACACCACCCTCTCTCCACACGACAACTCATCCTCTTCGCCATTTCTCATCATACACGGATGCGCTCAACATCAACGAGAACATTATTTCCATTCATCTCATATCTATTTGCAGAATAGCAGGCTTCGGCCGTGTGCTTGAGCTCCCACATCTCTCATCGTATAACGACCATAGCTGCCCACATCTCGCCGAACCCTTGACACCAAAATCAAAATCAAAACCGAATAGCACTGTCAAGTGCTTGTTGTGACCATGTCGAGGTCATCTTGTCACGCATCCTCCTCGGCGGGGCCTTCACCCTCGGAATATCCAGAATCCGCCGCGCCCTCAACCTATCGCATCGAACGCTTTGACTCAGCCCCAAGCTCTGATCTTATGGTCACATCCCGCGCCAAACGATCAACAGCAGGAAACAGACTGAAAGCACTCCTGGACCAAGAGTTGGAAAAGGATGAGATCTTCGCCGAGGTCGAAAACGATGCCGAATTCGAGGCTGATGAGACCAACGCGGTGGACATTGTTGACAGCGATTTTGACCGCGAATCAGATGACGATGCGCTTGCCGTCGAAGACGAATCCGAAGGTGAGCGGGAGATAGAGGCTCAAGAGAAGGCAGAGAAGAGCAGGAGAAGGGCTGCTGCGCGTGTTGTAGGTATCGTCAAACGGCCTACTGCTTCTATTGCTACACCCACGCTACCGAAAACCCTTCGACGTCCAGCACCTTCAGCAACAGGGGAAGAAGACGCTGGTACTCCACAAGCCAAAAGACGACGTATCTCTTTTGCTCCAGATCAGCCCGACGCCTCATCTCGGTCGTCTCCAATAGCTCGACCTTCCGGTGATTCTGCAAGAAGATCCTCAGCTAGGAGTGCAACCGTACAATCCAAAAGAGAGGTCGAATCACGACTCGAAGAAGCATCGCAACGCCGAGCCTCGCAACCGATCAAAGCAGCATCAAAGAAGAAACAAAGTCTTACTCAGGACGCACTGATAGCTGAGGCTTTAGAGGTTGAGGAAGAGAACAGAGAGAGTCTTAGAAGATTCCTTGAGCAAGAAGAGGAGAGGAGGGCTAAGCAGAGGATGAGGAAGGAGAGGATCACGGGGCCTTTTGTGAGGTGGATCAGTGTTGGAATGCGAACGCGGGTGGCAGACGAAGTCAAGCAAGCTGATACAGCTACAGAGGAGACCGTATGGACAGGTTCATTCGGTGAAGAAACGTCGCAACCAGGTAGAGCGTCACTGACCACGGTTGAAGCGAATGCGACAGCCAATAAAAGCGAAGCGCAAACAGCAAATACTGAGCAGACCAGCAGGAGCGGGCCTGTGCTGGATCAGAAATCAGGGTCACATTCTGTTGTGGCGCAACAGCAAGTTGAGCAAACCCAGAGCGGAAGCACGATCGATCCCCATCAAGAGGTCATGGATGTATCAACGCCACCCCCACCGCAACTGCATTTGAAATCGCAAGCCGAAGAAAGCACCACAGCATCGTCCACAGGTGACGCTGAGGTTGCAAGGTCCGATCTCTCCGCACAGGCAGAGATATTTACCACCTCCTCGGCCGACCCCGTGGCAACACCTTATAAAATGACCGAGCCTCATACTGCTAACCTACCAAAGCAATCCGACGAAATATCAGCACCAGCCTCACTAAGTGCAGCTACAGCATTCACCGCAAACCGCACTTCAGCCATTTCAGCACAGGCACCTGTCTCTGCAGCGTCGCTCACCCTCGATCCGGCCATCTCCGCAAGGCAAGAAGCTACCGCTATCCGAACAGCCTCGAAACCGTCCATCGCCACCAGCTCTTCCTCTGGCCCTTCGTCTGCCACGTCTAGTTTCAAGTTTGAAAAGCAAGCGCGTACGCTGCTCTGTGTTGAGAATGCGCCGGAAGATTGGGAATGGCTGGATGAATACAATGCGATTTTCGGTGATCACTGTCAGTGGGATGCGTATCCCTATGTTCCCTCTCGTAATCGACCTGTTAAGCCTAGACAGAGTATTTGTCCTATTACTGGACTTCCTGCATTGTACCGCGATCCGCGTACGGGGATACCGTATGCCAACTCGTATGGGTACAAGGTGATTACCAAGGTGCTAGAAAACAGGTTTGTTTGGACTGGTGGGCATTATCAACAGCCACCAGCGATTGATGGTGGGGAGGATGCGAATGGCAAAAAGAGGAAAAAGGAAAAGGGAAAGGAGAGGGGGAAAGTTATGGGCGGCAAAGTTGGAGTGGGAGCAGTACCTGTTGAAATGGGAATTTATATCGATGAAGAAACTGAAGCTGGTGCTGGAAAAGTGTGGTCAACAGCACGAGAATTGGCTCCAATTACTACCGCAACTGATATGAACCATTCCAAAATTTCAACATTTTCAAAACCTGCATTGGAGAATCCAACAAACATGACCACCATCAACAATAACAACAATAGAAAAAAGGCAAGTTTGTCGGAAAACGACTCCACCACTACCACGCAAACGAAAAAGAAGATGAAATCACACTTTGAAGTGATTCTTACCAATTCGATTGCTCCGGGAGATGAAAAAGCTCTCATGGCAGCAGCGTTGAGTTTGCCTGCGGGTAGTACCAGAAGCGGTCGTCGTGTTCAAAGGTCCTCTTGAAATAAACCAATCATCCTATCCTGTCTCTCGTACACAAACAGTATAGTAAATTTACATGTTCACTCCTTTCTTTTCAAAAAAAAAAAAAAAAAAAAAATGATTGAAAAATTTGGCCATATCTTGTATTCTAGCCTACTCACTTGAACTTACAACTCATGCTCATAAGTCATCTCGGCCCTTCTCATCATCCCAACTTTTCATTTCTCTTTTTTTTTGTTTTGTTTTTGTAGCCAGAGAGGTGCACGAACCAAGCTTCACAAACGAGCCAATGTGATCAAACACCCCACCCGTCTCCCCCCCTAATGTCTCCTCCACTCCCCATGAAAAAGGATTGAAGCGAGAGAAGAAAAAAAACATGTTTTCGGAGAGAATTCTTTATTTTAAAATCTTTTCTTTCTTCGTCACTAAGATTATGTACAATAATACACCGTAAATCACGTTTGGATTCCGATCAACGAGTCCAAGAATTGAACAATCCGATATCATCAGCACCATTCATTGGACCTGAACATCCCACCTGATCTTGTTTCTCCTCCTCCTCGTCTTCCAACTCATCCTGACTAAGCCTCCTCTTTCGATTCGCATTTGTACCATTCAGACTAATCGTTTTTGGTTCTGCAGCGAGCTTCTCATCACCTGCTCCATCCATGGGTACACCTGCAACACTAGATGCTGCGGGACTAGCTCTATTTGCATACAATTTCTTCTGACTCTCAGCAATGACTGGAATCTTGCCCGCCGCCTTTTTGGCCTTTGCGTTCTCACTACGAAGGTGTTCAAGGTGAGCAATGTACTCAGCATCAACACCGCCAGTGACGTAATGACCATCGAATACAGAGCAATCGAAATGTTTGAGCTCGGGGTTGAACTGCTGAACCGAGTCAATGAGGTCTTCGAGAGTCTGATAGATGACCATATCTGCCTGAATGTATTCAGCAATCTGCTCCACCGTGCGACCGTACGCGACGAGTTCTTGACGACTGGGCATGTCGATTCCATAGACGTTGGAGTAACGGATAGGAGGTGCACACGAAGCCATGATCACCTTCTTGGCACCCGCGTCACGAGCCATTTGGATGATCTCTTTCGAAGTGGTACCACGTACGATCGAATCATCCACAATAAGCACGTTCTTGTCGGCGAACTCGAGAGCCATAGCGTTGAGTTTACGGCGGACATTCTTACGACGAACGCTCTGGCCAGGCATGATAAAGGTACGGCCCACGTAACGGTTCTTGATGAAGCCTTCACGGTATGGGACGTTGAGGTTTTGAGCAAGTTGAAGTGCAGCGACACGAGAAGTGTCAGGAACGGGAATGACAACGTCGATGGATTCACCACTCTTCTGGAGTTGACGTCGAACTTCGTCGGCAAGTTTATCGCCCATGGCCATACGAGAGCGGTAGACGGAGACACCGTCCATGACGCTGTCAGGACGGGCAAAGTAAACGTACTCGAAAATGTCGGGAGAAAAGAGGTAAGCGTCGGGCGAGTCGGCGGGAGGGGTGAGGATTCGACGAGAAACGGCGTGTTTTGTGATGATTACGGCTTCACCCGCCTTGATATCTTGAAAGTCTTCGAAGCCCAAAGCGTCGCAGACTACAGACTCGGAAGTGAAGCAGTAGTCGTTGCCGTGACCTTCGAGCTCACCGGAATCGGCAGCAGAAGAAGGGCGGGAGCACATGCCAAGGGGTCGAATGCCGTTGGGATCGCGGAAGGCTATGATACCGAATCCAGCAAGCATTGCAATGCAAGTGTAGCCACCCTTGCACTGTTTCATCAGATCGCGAATGGCAGTGAAAATGTCCTCCTCATTGATACGAAACTTGCCCGTCTTTTGGAGGTTGTTGGCGAAAATGTTGAGGAGCACCTCTGAGTCCGATTCTGTGTTGATGTGTCTGTGAGCATCGGCGTCGAGGAAGCTACGAAGCTCATCGGTGTTGATGAGGTTGCCATTGTGAGCAAAAGTGATACCGTAGGGAGAGTTTACGTAAAAAGGCTGAGCTTCAGAGTGGGCGGAAGAACCGGCGGTTGGATATCTTACGTGACCTACACCCATGTTACCTTGAAGACGAGCGATGGCGTTGACATCGAAAACATCGCGGACCATGCCATTGGCTTTGCATTGGTAAAAACGACCCTTGTTGCCGCAAGTAACGATACCAGCAGCATCCTGACCACGGTGTTGAAGCAGAGAAAGAGCCTCGTTGATTTCTGGCGCAGCCGACTGGTCGACTGAGGCGAGGAGGAGAGCGGTGATACCACACATTTTTGAAGATGGCAAAATTTCAGCGCTCAAAGGCTGCTGAAAGAGCTATACTAAAGAAAGGAGGAAGCGACACACGAGGTGGGCGAGGTGGATACCTAAGAGAGAAGAAGCAAGCCGCAGCCAAGGTGGGCTACAAGCATGTCAAATCCTTGTCCATCTCAGTCTTGGATCCAATGATCGTTCCAGAGTACATTTGACTATAAATTAGCAGTCGGCTCCTCAATGATCTCCATTTTTCTCTCGCTTCTTTCTCAATTCTTCTTGGGTTCGCGAGGCCGAGGTTGCAGATTTTTTAGTTTTTTAGTTTTTTTTTTTTTTTCGCGCCAGGGTCTATTTGAGTCTTGTTGGCATCGGCTACGGGCCGATGGACTTTCTCACAGCGGCGCATTTTCCGTCTGAATTCGATTCGCTTTCTTGCTCAAATTCAATTTGTGTCCAAGACTCGAGGCAGCTCTCCACACGACCGAATTTCGTGGGAGACACGCAGCTACGAAGAAGGATCTTTCCGAAAGGATTTTTGCGAGTCATATACTAAGTCTTTCAATTCTTCACTCAGTCTATCGCCCGAGATATTCAAAGTATAATAGTAGTTTATCGTTGTAGGCTCACCCGAAGTTATACTCTGGTAGCGTGAGTAACTCTTTGAGCGAAGATTGTATATACGCTTAGCGATGACTGGCATGAGACTAAGTTACTGTATTCACATTGTACGCAACTCGCGACTCGCGTCTCGACCTCCTGTAGCGCAGAAGCGGGCTTGCCCATTCAGACTTGGCCGTTAGAGTCGTGTTTAAGACGGGCCAACGAGAGCCTACTCGACAGTGGATCGGTCTCATCAAAATCGAAATCGGCGATGCAAGTCATGCCTGCCCAAGCTTTGACCCGATCCAAGCAGTCAGCGCCAGACCTCATACAGAGTCCAGAGCGGCAAGATTCTGTGGCCTATGTTGGAGGTTCATATATACGCTGCTGCCCCGCTGGTCTATACCAAATTCTCGGTTGCAGTCCAAAGAAATGCCGCAAAGTGCCACGATTTCAAGACCAATGCGATCACGACGCTTGAGAATTCGAGCCTTGCTAGAGACAGACTAACGTTCGGCCGGATCGAGAGCGTCGTTGCGATACTGTATTCCTCGCAGTCGGCACTTGAAAAAAATAAATAAAAAATGTCAAGAAGGTCGGTAGAGAAGGCATCGTTTATCAGAGTACATTTTCTAGCTTTGAACCACCACCACCATCCATCATTTGACCTGCCATCCGTCGGCATTCCTTTCTACATCATCACACTCGCTCATCTGGCATTGGAAAGTGCTCTCCTTGAAAACTGGAATTTGGATCGAGTATACCCGTTCGCGCCAAAAATCTAGCACTTATTCTAGCATATTCGTGATTATCGCTACCCAATTTTTTTTTTCGTCTATCAATTAATTGCGCCAACATGACCGCTGCCGCCCCACAGTCCAACGCTCCAGCCACATCGGTCGACAAGGTCGTCGAACAGCTCGCTTCCACGAATCTTCCCGGCACTAATGGAGGCAATGGTCATTCCAACGGCCACGCCGAGAACGATGATAATGACGATGATGATGATGACGACGATGAGGAGGACAACGCTGATGGCGCCGCTGCCGACAGTGGTGCTGCCAAGAAGAAGAAAAAGAACAAGAAGAAGAAGAAGAAGTCCAAGGCTAAGCTCACACAGACTGTCCCACCGCGTGTCGGCCTTTCCAAGATTTTCACCAACGGCAAGTATCCCGTCGGTGAGATCCAGCAGTACGACACCTCCAAATTTTCGGAAGAGCGCAAGAGGGTCACCGATGAGGAGCTTCGCGAACGAGAGCGTCTTGTTCAGCAGCAGGAAGGGTTTGACTACAACATCATCCGTCGTGCCGCCGAAGTTCACAGACAAGTTCGTCAATACGCACAGGCCGCCATCAAGCCAGGCATGTCGATGATCGAAATCGCCGAACTCGTTGAAGATGGCACCCACGCTCTGGTTGAAGCCGAAGGTTTCGAAAGCGGTATCGGTTTCCCCACCGGTGTCTCCGTCAACGAGTGCGCCGCCCATTACACCCCCAACGCCGGAGACAAACGTGTGCTCCAAGCAACTGACGTTCTCAAGGTCGACTTTGGTGTCCATGTCAAAGGCCGCATTGTGGACTCGGCTTTCACTCTCAACTTTGAACCTACCTGGGACCCGTTGCTGGCTGCTGTCAGGGCTGCCACCAACCAGGGTGTTAAAGAGGCTGGTATCGACGCTCGGCTTGGCGAAATTGGCGCTGCCATTCAGGAAGTGATGGAATCGCACGAGTTTGAAGCCAACGGAAAGACACACCAGGTCAAGTGTGTTCAAAACCTCAACGGTCACTCGATCGAGCGCTACTCGATTCATGGTGGTAAGAGCGTTCCCATCGTAGCCATGCCCGACCTGGACGTCAAGATGGAGGAGGGCGAATACTATGCCATCGAGACGTTTGGCTCTACCGGTAGGGGTTACGTCATTGACCAAGGCGAATGCAGTCACTATGCACGAAAGGCGAAACTGCCAAAGTCGATCCCGATTCGCGTTCACTCGGCGCATGGATTGTTGAGGACCATCAACAAGCACTTTGACTCGCTTCCCTTTTGCAGAAGGTATTTGGATAGGGTGGGTGAGAAGAACTATCTGCTCGGGTTGAAACATTTGGTTTCGTTGGGCGTGGTTCAGGATTACCCACCGCTTTGTGATATCGCTGGTGCCATGACCGCACAGTACGAACACACGATTTTGTTGAGGCCCACTTGCAAGGAGGTGGTTTCTCGTGGTACAGACTATTAATATTCCGGAAACCGAAGAGGATTCTTGAATTCCCTGACGCAGTACCGCCACGCGCACACATGCACGCACACAAACACACACACAAATATGTGTGTGTTTTTTGCACCATCTCGTATCGTCTTGCAATCTAAGCTTTTTCTTTCTTACCGACATAATCACCTGTCTTTGCAGCGTCATGGAGTGGCCCTGTCTATGTCTCTGCGTACTGCTCAAATACATCTTGGGGTGGGAATATGGTGGGAGCGAGTTGAAGATACCCGTCATAGTCGTTCTGAGAAAAGCAGCACAAAATGATCCTCTCGACTTGGTTATGATTTGCATGCCTCTCCAACCAGCTACCAATTTCGTCGAGAGCCTGCTTGGTTGCCTTTTGGAAAGGATAACCATAGACTCCTGTACTGATACTTGGGAAAGCGATTGTTTTTCCACCCAAATTTTTGAGCTCTTCCAAACTTTGTCTGTAGGCGCTTCTGAGGAGTTTCTCGCATTCTTCTTGTTTTGATTCGGTGAACACTGGACCGACGGTATGAATCACATGACGAGCGGCAAGATTGTAGCCTTTGGTACTTTTGGCAGCTCCTGTATCACATCCGTTTAAAGTTCGACATTCAACTACGAGTTCGGATCCAGCAGCACGATGGATGGCACCATCAACACCACCACCTCCAAGAAGGGAATTATTGGCTGCGTTTACAATGGCATGTGTTTCGAGCTTGGTAATGTCGCCTTGATGAATCGAGATGAGGTTGGCAAAAGGGTAAATGGAGGGTGCAAGCGTGGAAGGTGATGGTGAAGAGATGGTTAATCTTTGGTAAAGGTTGGCTAAAGTGGGAATACTTTTGATACTAGTAGTCATTCTGACGGCGAGCATCAATGAGATGCAGCGATGTGGTGAGAATGATTGTATGTATTGTGCAAATGCTAGGTGAAGTGGGAAAGGGTGGTGTTTTAAGCAATGGTCAAGGCGGGCTTTGCAGCAATAATATAACGGCGTCCAAGGCATTTTGGTATGTGGAGGTCGCACGCCAACCAAATTTGTGAACAAGCGCAAATCTCACATCTTTTGTTGTTTTATTTTTTTTGAGTCTGAGGATCAATTCAGATGATCGCAAGTCGTACTAAGTTACTGCACTCACAACTACTATGTGTCGCCGGCCATTCCTCCTCTTATCTCCATGACCACACTCTCCCCCACGAGGTCTAGAAGCAGGCTTGAGCAAGGAGGCACACACCAAAACTTCGCACACACACACACACACACACGTACACATACACATACACACACACAAACTTGTGCTCCACAGAACCTTAAAACGTTGCAGACTGATTCATCATGCCGCCCCCACCTCAAATGCAAGGAGTGCCTGGTGGCGAGCCCACCGTCTTTCAGAAGAGTATGTATATTTCTCGTCTTCGAACCTGAAGATTGTCATGCTAAATACATTCTTGAACGGTCTCTCTTTTCTAATGTGGCTTATTAACACCTTTCCTCCTTCCTCTGACCGCTCTCGCCGCTACCTTGTCACCTTCCTCATGCCATCGTCCGTTCAACGCCGACGTAAACATTTGTTTCCGACACAACACCGTCGCCCCTCCGATGATCATCTGGTGGAATTTGCGATGACACAGTCAAAATGGGCGCAATGACAGGTACCCTCGTAGGTCTCACCATCGGCTTCATTGGAGGCTCGATCCAAATTCTTCGAGCCGGTCCTGGTCCTAGAGGCGCTCTAGGCACACTGTCTCAATTCATGTTGAGTTCCGCCGCCACGTTTGGCTTCTTTATGAGCATCGGTACTGTGCTACGAACAGAAGGAATCGAGGCAAATCCATACCTCACCCCAGCACAACGAATCGTAGCACTCAAGCAGCAGCAAGATCTCATGCGCGCTGCAACGCAACGAAAGGTGGAGATCGAAACAAACAACTAAAAGAAGAAGAAGAAAAAAAAAACAGAACAAGACGCAAAGACAGAAGAAAACAAGAAAGGCACTGTTGACACTGTCGCCACTTTCGTGTATACTATCCACCAACCTATTTCCAGTGCTCAGCAATGTTACATAAGAGCTCTACACAAACAAGGATTTTTCGTCTTTAACTCACACACCAGCAAGATTGAGCTCGTTGTCCTACAACTACTTGGAACAGCTCCTTTTCTTTTTCTTCTTTCTTGGTTCAAGCAGAGAGGCACACACAAGTTGAGCGGCATTGCAGATGCAGAGAAATGTGTTGTCACATTGAAACCATTCTAAACTTATTAGACACTTATAACATTAGTGTAAATGTTTGCATCACCAATCGCTTGCACCATCACCACCTCCACCAAAGAAACCTCCCCAACCGCTACCTCCACCATCTGAATCGTGTCCACCTCCACCACCCCAACCACCCCAAAATCCCTCATCCGGCTGCTGTGTATCCTGCGCACCAGCCCAAGGATCGTTGTTTCCTTCTCCCCAAACATCTCCTTCCATCCCCGCGCCTTGTTGTGGTCGAGGTTGTTGCTGGTCCTGACCCCACCATGGTGTTTCGTTCTGCGGTGTCTGGTTTTCCAAACCATTAGGATTTGGTGGTGGTTGTCCAGCCAGTCTGCCATCCTCGCTCATGCCACTATCGCTTGGTCCATACGGATAATCCATACCACTTCCGATAGCTCCGCCTGCTACGCCTGTGCCGAATCCACCATCACCACCACCACTGCCTCCTCCCGTATTCGCTGGAACATTGTCATTGTTCCCAATTCCTTGAGATGCCTCTGCCTCTCCACCTCCTCCACCACCCATTCCACCCATGTAGAACCAGGGAAACATGCCTCCACCTCCATGCATACCCTCTGAATGCCTACTAAAGTAATCGAAATCGATACTAACCGCCGTTGCCAACGCCACAGCTCTCTCATCCAACGTCAAAGGTCTTGTACCATGTGATTTGACCATCTCCATGCCCTCAGCCAAATCTTTTGGTTTCTCCTCTTTATCCAAACCATCGTTGAGTGATGATGAGAGTCTTGCATTCGTCATTGCTGTCTCTCCTACCGAATCGAATCGTAAAACATACTGACCAGTATCAGTGAAAATCTCTCTTCCGAACCCTCTGAAATTCCTATCAATCGCACCGACCAACTTGTTCTCTGCATCCTGCATCAAGAATGTCCAAGTCAAAAATCCTCCATCGATCTGTGCAAATTGTTCGAACGCCTCGCCCATTCCCCCTTGCCCTCCTTCCTTACCCTTTCTACGTAGGAACAGTTCGTATTTGCGTTTGAACAAGTGCCATCTTTGTTGAACTTCACCTATCAATTCCAAATCGTGATCCTGAGGTGCACCGTATCCAACGGGGTAGTCGGATCGAACGGCGTATATATGAGCGGTAGAGTTGATCCAGGTGAAAGGTCTTTTGATCATGAGTACCGGTTTTCCAGAAACGTCCATTACTGTAGCACGAAATGGTCGATGTGTACGTAAGACTTGTCGTTGCAAAGCTCCACCCAAAAGTCCCTGTTCTTCTTCAGCTAGATATCCAACCAGCGTTCCATCGGGGGAATGGATAGAGTATTTGTTGGCTTGTTCAAAGCCGAGGAAGATATTAATCATCTCAATCTCGCGGGTTACAATGAGGGCTGATTGGGAAAGAAGATTAGTGGCACCTTGAAAGCTCCATTCATGTGCTTGGAGGATTCCATGCGGATCATTCGGTACGACGGCGGCGACGTTAATGGAGGGATCTGTGGGTGGAGAAGTTGTGGTGTGAGCCAGTGCAGGGTTTTGTGCGGGTGTGATTCTGTTGTTGGAATTGTGCAGAGCCTCGGATATGGATGGTTGTGATGGGGGAAGAGGATGGGAGGGTGCTGACTGTGGGGTTTGGTCAGAAGCATGATGCGATTTGAGAGGGCGACGGTGATCTCGAGAAACTGTAAATCGTGAGCCTCTGCCCATTCTGCCGGAGGCTGTAATGATGCTTGTCGACAATTTGCGTGGCGGTGAAGTTGTTGGTATGGACATCTTGGACGTGACCCATCCTTGCGTTACAGAGGGCGTACGAGCTAGAGACGGTTGTACAAGGTGCCGTTCGGCTATGCGACCAGCCGCTCTCGCTCTCGTACATAACATGATGGCCGGGTCAGAGCAAGGAGCTGCCACAGGAAGAGATGGTGGTCGAGTAACGCCCCGAGCAAGTTATGAATGTATCACGGAATATTGTTGCAACGGAGGGACTGATCGGTCCATGGTGGAAGAATACTAAGCAATGGTGTCAGGGAAGTGGAGGTTGGGTGGCTGGCTCGCCCTTTTTTTTCGGAATCCGGCCCAATTCTGTATTTTGCCCGATTTGCTTAGCGGATCGATGCCACTCAACGGTGAGCTCAGTAAGGTCAACAGGCGCCTAAATGTCTGTCGCTCAGACGATGTTGTATGACATTGTTTGTTGCAGATGGTAACAGCCATCGTAATGGTCTGATGGCCATCAACAAAGCTGCTGTTGATAGCGAATTATCAGGGAGAACTTCTAAGCTCAAAAGGCAAAATCCGTTTATAGTTCATCAGTAGCTCCATCTGAGCTATGTGCTTTGAGCAAGACTGCACACCAGCTTTTCAGCAATAAAGAAAAGTTCTATCCTTGCACAAATCCTGACATGATGAATTACACTTTGTGCTTGTGATCCGATTCGGTTGTGACGGGTGTCGATTCGCCGGCAGCAGGTGCTCTGACCTCGGCCAGATCCGAGAAGTCGTCTTGCTTGACCTGTTGAAGCGATTGACAAAGTATGCGCAAACGAATTGCGAGCGGATAAATAAAACGAGTGTGAGTCAGGAGCACATAGCATTGATAGAAATCTAGACATATTCGCGAGTGTAAGCACCTTTGAGATCGAGTAAAAGTAGACACTAGTAGCAAAGCCCATGATGAGGGAACCGGTCAAGATGTTGCGAAAGCGATATGGTTTTCGTGCACGCTTGAGACCTTCAGAGATACCATAGCCTCGAGGGTGGTAGGTTTCGTGCGTGGAACGAGGAGGGACAGTGGAGCGGGTGGCCGAGGAGCCATAAGAGTTAGGACCGGCACCTGCTTGGGTGGAATTGAATCTCATGGATGTGCGAGCGGTGGAACTAGAAGGCGTTTTGAAGATTGGAAGCACCAGCATAATTTTACAATTGGATCAATGCGATGTTGAGATGTTGAAGTAATGCCCTGATGGTGATCAGGAGAGTGGCAATTGTTGAAACAGTGAAAGATGGATACAATCACAGTAAATTTACTTTATGTTCTGACTGATTGGAAAAAGTTGCGGCTGAGTTCATGACCGTGTTCCGGAATTCGGACGTTGTTTTGCATCAAAGCTTAACAATTAAGAAAAAATTCACTCTCAGCCCGAACGCGCTCAAAGGGTTCACGAAAGTTGACTTTTTGACGCGCAACAATCAACAATTTAGGCGCAGCACAGCACAGCACGAGCATGGACCACCAGATCATCATCATCATCCTCATCATCATCATCATCATCATCATCATCATCATCATCATCATCATCATCATCATCATCATCATCATCATCATCATCATCATCACTTTTACAACAGCAGCCATACTCTTCGATCCTCCATCGCTCACGAAGACTTTCACTATCGCCCTTACTTCGTATCAGGCGTGGTTTCAGCACGTGAACTGAGCAATTCATTTATTCCCGCTATCGTCGACATCAGCACTCTGCAACATTCCACCCAGCTCGTCCAACATCGACCACAGCAACACTCCGTTTTTCTCTCACTCTGCTTGGGCGCTCCGTAAAACACACTGCTCACATCCGACGTGCAAACTCCTCTGCTCAAAACCATACTCACACGATCGCCCTTAAGCCATGCACCGCTAGCTCACCTTGACAAAGTGATCCAAAGTCTGCGCTGAGGGCACGCTCAACGTTCACGACCAGTACCGATGCCGGGCATACCTTCCAAACCCAATAATATACCCTTGGCTTCATCTTTGCCAAAAGTCAGTTTTCGAAAAATTCCACCAGATGAAGCTCTCTTCCTCCATATACCACCTGGCATCATCGACCCGCATGCACTTCCTTTCGGCTACAACGACAGCTCTCAATTTGATAAACCCGACCACTACATTCGCTATGTCGAACCAATCGAAGGCGACCTCAAAAAGCAGGTCGAATATGATATGGATGAGCAGGATCAGGAGTGGCTTGATGCACTCAACTACGACAGACGCAAGGAAGGCCTCGATACCATCTCTTACGAGACCTTCGAGATCATACTCGATCAGCTCGAAAAGGAATGGTTCGACCTTATGAGACGTGTTCCCCCAAAAGCCAGGCACAGTGCGGGCGCTGAAGCCGCAGCAGACGACGATGACGACCGAGATTCGGAAGGAGGTGAGGATAGCAAATGCGCCATCTGTGACGATGGCGAGTGCGAGAACTCGAACGCCATTGTCTTTTGCGATGGCTGCAACCTTGCTGTCCATCAAGACTGCTACGGCATCCCATACATTCCAGAGGGTCAATGGCTCTGTAGGAAGTGCACCGTCTCGCCAGATCGTGCCGTCTCCTGCATATTATGCCCGCATGAGGGCGGCGCCTTTAAGCAAACCACAACTGGCAAGTGGGCCCATCTTCTCTGTGCAATGTGGATTCCCGAAACAGGCGTCAGCAATCCCGTTTACATGGAACCAATCGATAGCGTCGAACGCATCCCAAAAGCCAGGTGGAAGCTTCAGTGTTACCTTTGCAAATATCGCATGGGCGCTTGCATCCAGTGCGATAACCGCTCCTGCTTCACAGCCTTCCATGTCACCTGTGCTCGCAAAGCTGGCCTTCTCTTCCGTACAGAACGTACGCGCGTCTCACATCACCTCTTTGACGAGTCGGACGGCAGTGACGACGAAAGCGCCGAGATGCTACGAGCCTGCTGTCATCGACACATGCCCGCTGACATGCGCGACCAGTTCAAGATCGACTTTGGCAGACAAGCCGTCCTCGACGAAGAGCGCTCGGAAATGACGTATCACTCATCACCTTTCGTTTCGGCACGAACAAGAGAGCTTTCTGTCGAGTCCGGCCACGGTGCACCTCTGATCTCAGTCAGTCGTCGAAGCTCGATCGTGGGCAGCAACGATTGTATGGCTGCAGCCCTCGACAACCGCAACAAGTCAAAGTCAGCCCGTGCTTACAAGAAGAGTTTCAAGGCTGGCCCGCCGCTGGTTCCCGCTTACATCGCCAATCGTGTGCTCGAATACATCACCAAGATCCATCTGCGCAAGAAGTCGACCGCCGTCCAACTCATAGCACGCTACTGGTCCCTGAAGCGCGAGGCACGTCGAGGTGCACCTTTGCTCAAGCGTCTCCATCTCGAGCCATGGACTGCTTCGTCACAAAACAAGGAGCAGACCGACGCACAAAAAGGCAAAAAGCTCCACTTCCTCCGCAGCATCCGTGCAGACCTCGAACGCGTACGCATGCTCGTCGAGCAAGTTCGCAAGCGCGAGAAGGAAAAGCTACGTCAGGCACAAGAGATTCGCAGTTCGCTCGTCGAACCTGTTCTCTTTCCTTACCACGCAGACCTGCGAGCTGCCATCGCCAGATTCGAAGCAGTCGATAAATACGGCTTCTTTGCACATCCAGTGTCCAAGGTGGACGTGCCAGACTATTACGACATTGTCAAAAGACCCATGGATTGGGCAACGATCAAAGACAACATCGCGAACACAGCGTACGAATCAGTCCAAGCCATGCGTGAGGATGTGATTCAGATTGCTACCAACGCTATGACCTACAACAAGCCAGATACCCCTTACCACAAAGCCGCCATGAAGATTGTCAACATGATACCCGACATTTTTAAGGAGCTGGTAGCAATCGAGACTTCGCATTGGACAGCTCAACAACAAAGATGGGAGCAGCAGCGACAGAAAGATGTACCACAGCAGAAGAATGCAGATACAGAAGCGCCAGCACAAAGCAGTGCGAACGGTTTGGATGCAGAGACGAAGAGGGAGCTGCTCGAATTGGGGCTCGAGCCTCCATGCGAGCTCGTGGCGTTGCTGAGAGACTATGATCTGTTGACCGAAGAGAATCAGAGTGATTTGAGAAAACAAGCTTACGGTGACCATCCAATGCCTCCAACGATGCACGTCAAGGCAGAAGAAGAGGGTCGCGAGGACGAAGCAGGCCATTTATCGAGTCCCCTACAGAGGCAGGATACCCCAGTGATGAACTTGATGGAAGACTTTGTCCACCAAATCTACGTTCCGCAACCCACCCCACAACCCGCTCTAGCGTCTCCGCATTCCAAACAACCGAGCTCACGTAAAGAAGCTGCCGCGGTGTCAACGCAGAAAGCGCCAAAGCTATCCCGCAAACGCAAGGTATCCGACGTGACCCCACGCGAGCCACCCGCGAGAAGGAGCGCTCGACGTACCATCGCTGTTGAACCTCACACTGAAGCCGAAACACAGACGACGACCTCGGAAGCACCGGCTGCAACACCTACACGTAGCAAGCGACTACGTGCGCAGAGCTCTGTGAATGCAAGCACCGTGACCAGCGGTGCAGGAGCACCAGATGATGTCAAGGCAGAGTCGACGCCCATGTCAAAGTCCGTATCCCAACCAGCAGTGAAGACACACGACGGCGTCCAAGTCAAAGAAGATGTTGGTGCACACGCCTCTTTCCTACTCTTCAACACTGGCTGGGTGCTTCCAGAAGGATCAAAGCGTCATCGAAATGCTGCAGCGAGACCGGAAATGATCGGACAGCGACCACGCAAGATCTCTGCGCCCGAATCGCCGGCTCCTGCCGGTTCAACGGCCGCAGTCGAACAGGCGGTTCAGATGACGCCGCAACGTCCGCGGTCGTGCACCGTCCCATCGTCAAGTCAGCGCGCGAGAGATTCGGCTGCGCCAGTCAAAGAAAAAGAGCAGGGCATTGCTCGCAGAAGGTTGCGATCCAAGAAGCAGAAAGAGGAGGGACAAGAAGCGAATACAGCGGGCAGTTCACCGCTCACGTCGGATGACGAGGGTGATAAAGATGGCGAGGCAGAGGCAAAGGCAGAAAGCGAGCAAAAGGAAGCTTCGGAGCGTCGGTCGAAGCGCAATCGCGAACGAGAAACAAGCCACGTCTCAGAAGCATCATCTGATTTAACTGTGGAAGATACACCGGCAGCTTCGACGCGACGCAGTGTTCGCAAGCGCACCACCTCCATTGATCCTTCTTCCACCTCATTGCCTGCATCGAAACGTCCGCATGCCTCGCCTAAACCATCGTACGAAGCGCACTATTCTACCCCACCTGCAACGGGCACCAAAGTGTGGGCTAAGATCGACAAGTTCCCGCACCATCCGGCTATTGCTGTGACTGATGAATCGCGCATTCCCAAAGACATTGTCAAGAATCAGCCCAAGACGGAAGGTATGGTGGCGGTGGCGTTTTATGGAAAGCCCAAAACCTGGGGTTGGGTGAGTTTGAACAAGCTCGCACCTCTTTTGGTGGACGATGCGGAGGATGAACGGTACTTGAAACTCGCTGCTAAGAAAGGCAAGACTAGGGAAGTTAGGGTGGCTTTTGAGGAAGCCAAATTTGGATGAATAGGTCCTATCTTTTTGCACATGATTGCGAGCGTTGATTGTACTCGCCCCCCCCCCACCTCCTTCTCAACTTGGTGCTTTGCGAATGACAAAAAAAAACAAAAAAACAAAAAACAAAAAAATTAAAAATGGGTACCCTTCTCATGGGTTGAGATTGGGATGTGGAATCATGTTAAACGAATGAGTAAGAACATCAACATCCAACTGAGCATGACGATGAGGATGGAGGTGAGGGTGAAGCAGCCCATGTTGCGAGCTTTTCTCGAGTAGACGCCCAAACGGCCGCGCGTGCGAGTCATTAGGTCCAAGTTGTGACTTAGATCGTTGCCTGCTTTTTCGAGTAGGATTCGATCTCGTTCGAGCGAGTCTGCGAATGCCAGAGAGTTGGATTTGAGGATGGAAGCCATGCGGAGTAGTTCGGATGAGAGTGCTTCGTGAGTGGCTCGGTCGGATTGGAGGATGGTATCGCTCGCCGAAGTCGAAACGGTTGCAGTAGCAGCGGGAGGGTAAGTGGCAGGGGAAGGTTTGGAAGTGGAGGAGGAAGTGATTGCTCGATCATACGCGGACAATTCGTCTTCGTCTTCGTCTGTAAGAATGGATTTCACTCCGACTAAAGGTGTGGGAGAAGACCTGGTAGGGGCAAGGTGGATTTCAGGGTCGGTGAGGACCGAGTCGGTGTCTGAGACTGCATCGTCTTGATCTTGATCAACGAAAGGTTCGAGGGAATCGTTGGAATCGGCATCGTCTTCGAGTGCTGATAGAGTTTGCTGTCTCCAATACTCGTATTCTGTGTGCTCGCTCGACCTATTCGAGGCAGACGTAGAGCTTGTAATTGGTACTGTAAACGAGGATTCGGTCTTGACTGGAGCAGTGAAAACATCGCTGGCTTGCTCCGAATTGGATATTGAAAGCAGGTGAAGTAGAGACTCAATAATGTCCACATTCTGCTGCGTCTTGGCCAGCGCCTCGCTCGCTTTGCGATCAGATGGGGTGCGTTGAAGCTGGGATGAAAGCTCGCGAAGGTTGGTGAGGAGCGTGAGGGTTGACCAGAAGAGTTCTGGATCGTGTGTAGGATCGTGAGGCGTGACATGGTTTGACAGCTTTGAGTGGAGTGAATCGACTCGGGTAGTGAGATGTGCGCTGCGGTGCAATTGAGCGTCCAAGTCAGAGGGGGGTGCTTGGTTAGTGTTGGATCCAGATGCGCGAGTAGCCGAGGTGGAACTGCTGATGCGGGATAGGTATTGACGGAGCTGTTGTCGTGCACTAGCTGACATGGGCACGTCGGCCAACGAGGTAGTTGTTCGCGGCTGCGACATGTTGAATTAGTGCCGAAGCAGTTGTTCGAGATGGTGTCTTTCAGTGTTAGGCGGTGGTTGGGAGTCAAAGGTCGAAAGGATCTGCCACGTTTGACATGATTGTGGAGCACCGACCTCGGATCCCGGCACGATTTTCGGAATGTTAGACTTTTTTTTCCAAGAGAGGGGATCACGTGTCCTCAATTTTCCAAAAAGTATCAAAAAAGCGTTTGGACCTTTGCTTCCAACTAATCATTGTAATTTGTGTCCTATAATGCTTAAGCAGTGCTAAAGGAGACCATCAAGCATTATCACATCTCTCTCTCTCTCGTACAACAACCTCCTCTCCATCGTTCAATTGCCTTTTGTTTTCTCCACCTCAGAATTGAGATCAACTATAAGCTATTCAGCTCTACAGCTTATTCTCACCTCACACCACTTTTTGATGTCACTCCTGCGAGCAGTGATTCGCCCACCAACCCGTCATTTCTCCTTGAGCCCCGCAACCAAACTCACTCTACCCTCCTTGAACAACCAATTCAGGTGCTTCACCAACGTCCAAGTCCCTCCTGAACAGCTGCTCAAATATCTTCGATCCGGCAATAAAATGTCGTCTTCCGACGCTGACCCCAAAATCGCTTCTCTGCAAGCAGAGCGCAACTCACAGGATGATAAAGTTCAACAGCTCCGCGCTTCGAACGCCGAGCAGGCTACGCTCAAGGCAGAGATTGGCAAATTGAAGAGGATAGAAGCTCAACTTGCTGCACTTGGCCTTGGCGGCTCAAAGACAGGTTCCAGCAAGCAGGAGGTCAAATTCACTCTCAAGACTCCCAAAGGAACTCGTGATTGGGAGCCCTTAGCCATGTCTCTCCGCAAGCGTATCTTCAGCACAATCGAGGACGTGTTTTCCGCCCATGGTGCTGTCACCATCGATACGCCCGTCTTCGAACTCAAAGAGATTCTCAGCGGCAAATACGGCGAGGACAGCAAGCTCATTTATGACCTCCAGGACCAGGGTGGAGAACTCTGTTCGCTTCGTTATGATCTCACCGTCCCCTTTGCCCGCTTCGTCGCCATGAACCCAAGCGAGTATGGAAACATCAAGCGATATCACATTGCAAAGGTCTACCGACGTGACCAACCCGCAATGTCTAAGGGTCGTTTCCGCGAGTTCTACCAGTGCGATATCGACATTGCTGGTGTCTACGATCCCATGGTACCCGATTCCGAAGTGCTTTGCATCTTGGTAGAAGCACTTGATGCCCTTGGAATTGATGGTTTCACAATCAAGATCAACCACAGAAAGATCCTCGACGGTATCTTTGACATCTGCGGTGTGCCCGCAGACAAGATCCGCACCATCTCTTCGGCAGTGGACAAGCTCGACAAGAGTCCATGGGAAGAGGTCAAGAGGGAGATGACTCAGGATAAAGGTTTGGCCGAGGAAGTGGCCGACAAGATTGGAGAGTATGTCAAGCTCAAAGGTGGAAGGGATCTTTTGGAAAAGTTGAAGGCAGATGCTACTATGACGGGTCATCCTACCGCATCGCAAGGTGTTGAAGATATGGAGTTGCTTTTCGACTATTTGGATGTGTATGGCATTTCTGACAGGATGAGCTTCGACCTTTCGTTGGCCAGGGGTTTGGATTATTACACGGGTTTGATTTACGAAGCGGTCACCGCTGCCTCGGCTCCTCCTGGTTTCAATGGCGACAAGCAAGACAACAACGCGGCGGAAAAGAAGTCTAAGAAAACAAAGAAGGGCGCAGATGGAGAAGAAGAGGTGGACGAATCCACGGTGGGTGTTGGATCCATTGCTGCTGGTGGTCGATACGATAACCTCGTCGGCATGTTTTCGGGATCCAAGAAACCCGACGCAGTTCCCTGTGTTGGTGTTTCCATCGGCGTTGAACGAGTGTTTGCCATCATGATGCAGAGGTTAAAGGAAAAAGAGCTCAAGGGTGAGCGAACCAGTGTTCGATCCAAGGAGGTGGATGTATATGTGATGAGTGTAGGTGAAGGTTTGTTGAAGGAGCGCATGCAGGTGACAAAGATGCTTTGGGATGCAGGTATCAAGGCTGAGTTCATGCACAAAGCCAAGCCTAAGCTTCCAGCCCAGTTCGGTGTGGTGGACAAGGAAGGTATTCCTTTCGCCGTCATCCTGGCGCCCAACGAGTGGAACGCGCAAGACAATAGACAGGTCAGGGTCAAGCAGCAAAAGGGTAAGGATTCGGACGAGGGTCAGGGTCAGGGCCAAGTGGTCAGGCTCGATGACTTGATCAAGTACCTGAAAGGTTTGGGCGCCGGCGTCGGTGCCACTCCTTTGGCCGAGCGACAGAGCCTTATCTAAATGTTTGCCGAAAACTTATCTGTGGCATCTAGATGTCGTTATATAACCGGTGCAACTTTGCATCAAGCAAGCAGCTTTTTAACCTTGCTCTTTTTCGTCTTTGATGATCGTGTGCTGAATGGGTTGCTGTGTTGGAAGTTCTCATGAGTCGAAAGGGTGGTTCTTCCATGTTGGCTCGTATTAAGGTGCGGTGCCATTTTAAGTTAGGGTTCACGGCGGGGTTCATGAGTGCGTGTCTTTATGCAACTCTGTGAGAGTGCAGCACACCAGCACTTCTCTGACCTACTGCTTGATGAAGAACAAAAAAAAATGTATCAACTTGAATTGAAATCGACTTTATCGAAGCTATGGTACAGATACATGTTTTGAGCGGGCAAGTCTAGAGCAAGCCACCTCGAAGAGCAAGTACCAACTGTGTGCAGAAGCAAAGAGGAGACATACGATACAAGCGTAGGAATGAAGAATTGATCAGTTTGAGTCGTCTTGTCGGACTGAAATCTCGTAGCCAGACGGAGACCTTATCGATGCTGATACTTACGTGGAGAACACTTCCACCCTCTACACCGAAATCTTTGGCTGTCTTTTCGTCATGCCTGCGCGTCCACAAACGAGGTGTAATCTTGTCAGCACAGATACAGATAGAAGCTGTCGAGAAAGGGTACGCGACTCACATCTGCTTGCCAGCAAAGATCAAACGCTGTTGCGCTGGTGGGATGCCTTCCTTCTCTTCGACACGCTCCTTGATGCGTTGGATCTTGTCCGTCTGCTCGATGTCGAGTTCAATCTCTGCACCATGCACAACGCAGCCATCGGTGCAACCAAAGATCGTTTCGGAGTGGCAGACGAAGTAGTCAGTAATTCATGTGAGTACGATCCAGAAGGCAGCGCTGAAGATGGGAGGACGGAGTCGACTCACCCTTGCCTGTAAGAGTCTTGACTTTGATCAACATGTTTGCTTGACAAACCACGTTGCGTAGCTCCTATGAGACTGTGCTTAGTGTTGTTATTCTTTCAATAATGGTGCAAAGTCAAGTGATTCTCGTCAAGTGCAAGTGTCAACAAGAGTGAGGTTGGTGGAGGAATCCTATAAACACGTTGATGAATGATGAGCGTTACAAAGGGAGAAACAAGGGAGGAGGGTCCGAGAAATTGCAATTAAAAATGTGGAGATATTCTCCCCGATTTTTTTTGCGCAGATCTCAAAAATATACCTATATTAAATATAACATTTAAGATCTTCGGCCATATTCATAAACAAGCACGACTTTACCTCCGCGCTCATTTACACACGCTGCGGCGCCGTCGCCACGCATCGGAAATGATCTTTGCAGATCCGACGCGACGCTGGTCCTCCGTCCTGCTTGTGTCGCTTCGCGGACGTCCTGACCGCGCTGTACTGTAGCGAACAAAGTTCCGCACTTGAAATATATCTTCTCGCTGTGCCCTTGCACTAGTGCTCCACTTTGCAGACTTGTAAATATGACCATGCCTACCTTGTCGCCATCACTGCATGCTGGCATTGTGTCTGACCAAGAGCATTGACTGACGTATTTGAACAAAGAGCTAAGCATTGGCATTGTGAAGTCAGAAACAAATTCAATGTGATGCTTGGAACAGGACTGAAGGGTAACAATGGTATCGTCAAGACAAAGCACATTGAATGTCATGTACATTTGAAACTTCCATGCAGGGTGAGCGCTCTAAGGGATTTGCCTGCGCCTTTGTGCATCAAAACAGTTGGATAGACCATCGTTGCCTCCAGGCGCAGCGAGGCCGCTGGGCACTTCGGACCTAGACTCGCCGCCGAACGATGAACCAAATCGTGCAGACTGACTGGTCAAGGTATTGGGGCGGAAGCTGCCCCCTCCGTTGCCATAACCGGCGCTGCAACCCGTGCTTGTGAATCCGGCAAGGTCGAGATTGCCTTCCATGTTCTCCATCGGGTGCTGGACTTGTTGCGAGGGAGCGGATTGGCGTTGAGGTGGAGACAGCGAGAGGAGGGAGGGGCTGCCAACACTGTTCGAGATCAAAAACCCAGCAGGTAGACGCGCGTTGCCGAGGCTAGCGTACGCGGAAGGGCCACTTCGGGTGTCGTCGAAATACGTGCTAGTGGTAGCGTCGGGATCAGGCCAGTGGCTGTTGGAGTAAGTACTTGGACCGGAGGCAGCATCACCAATCACATTGGATGCCCTAGGACTCTCCTGCCGCATCAAGCAAGACGGGCGATCACCATACGGAACCATGTGATTGCTGCCATACGATGACATTGAGTGAGCTTCAGTCGAGGCGCTGCTCGAGACGGAACGCCCATAATTCATGGGCACTTGCAGATCACCACGCTCCCTGCGCTCCGGACAGTCGATCTTACGCGACATTGATTCCCGCCGGGCGAGATCATGCATGCTCTGTGCTACAGCAGTGCGTGATGAGTCGCCGACAGCATTTCTGTCAGCCGGATATGAAGTCGAAATACTGCTCTCAGATGCATAGCGACTCTGATAGCCATCACAAATCGAGCTGTTAGTATCCCTCTTGGTGCTACTGTGACCCTCAGATGCCTGCTTCTGGTCGTCTTTGTGGCCGGACGTGTTCTGCTTAGTATTCTTGAGCCTCTTCTTTGGTCGATATCGGTAGGTGGGGTACATCCTTTGATGAGCGAGCTTCTTTTCGTCGGCCAACGCTTCGAACTTCTGCTTGACCGCCGAGGTCTCTGTCTGCCACATCTGCGAGATGATCCGAGAGATCTCGGCCTGCGACTTGGGCTTTTCACACGAGCCCGAGCGATTCTGCGCGTCTCCGCTCTGCTGGATTTCCCTGAACTTCTGCGAGCGGTAAAGAATCCAGGCATTGGGAGGACGGGGTGTGTGCGGTTCAGGGGCTTGAGTTCGACCTTGTGCCTGGCGCTGAGCATCGAACGAGCTTTGCGGGTAATCAGAACGGTTATGCAGCCCGTATTCTTGCGTGTGGTGCATGTCTAGAGACGGAGAGCCCGCTAAGTCGCCGGGCATCTGCATTTTTATGTGCTGCTCAGATGGGGGGTGGAGATGCTGCTGGTGATAAGCATGCTGATTTTGGTGGTGGTGCTGGTAGGACTGAGATGATGGACCTACGTGAGACGATGGACCTACGTGAGCTGATGGACCTATGTGAGACGATGGACCTACGTGAGCTGATGGACCTACGTGAGCCGATGGACCTATGTGAGCCGATGGACCTACGTGAGCCGATATTGAAGTGTGCTGAGGGTAATGTGGCTGTTGGTGAGCAATGGCATAGCTGTAGGAGCCCGACCCTTGCGAATCACTCTGAGGCTGGTGGTGCATGTTGAGCAAGGAGCCCGAAGGGTTGCCTGCGCGAATAACTGTGCTTGCATGGTCATGTGATGAGGTGGAGGACTGGAGCATGGAAGAGCCGTCCATATAGGATATAGTGCGGCTGAATGCATCCGGCGCTGCTACTACGATACCTTCATACTCCTGGCGACCTTGCCCTGCACCTCTGTCGTCGTAAAGACTGGTGCGGGAAGGCCCCGAAGCAAGGCCGTACGTCTGTTGCGTCATGCTATCAAGCAGGGAGCATATACCCCGTGGGAGCTAAACGAAACAAGATGTAAACATCAACATTTAGTTCGGAGTTTCAATGTCGAAGCATCGGTATAAGAAGGGGAGAAAAGTCGCAACGACGTGTCAGCATTCTGATCATCTTCACGTCGACTGAGTCGCTGTACAGGAAGCCAAGCTGCCGCCAGAAGCGTAAATCAGAGCAGGTGAGGGCACTGTCTCTCGACGACCTGCAAAGAAGTGAACTCGGGAAGAGGCTAATCCCGACAACGATGCACAGTCGAGGTCGCTCTCATGCAGACAGAATGATGCAGAGAAACAGCGGAGAGGTCCCCACTACTTCACACTTCATCTCCCTAGCGATGATCTGAGACAAACGGAACACTGGCCAGCTCAGATCGAAATGTGAAGACACGGGACGGATCGGCCGACTTACAGTATCAAAGAAGCTCTGGGTTGGTCGGTGTGTTTCGGGAAGCCAGCTCTTTGTCCTGTAGCGGATGGTTGGGTAGGAAGAGCAGAAAGTGTGGAGAACGAAGACAAAGATGGAAGGGACAAAGAGAGAAAATGTTAGGATCGCGCTACCACTCTCTCGTGGTCTCGGACTGGAAGTATAGAAACATGCGCACCAAAGCGTACAGTGAAAGCGCAGTCGAAGACTGCAGGGCAATGGAGCGCTGCAAAGCTTGACCAAATGCGCTAGTGTGAGGAACACTCCCACGATCGCACTGCTGCTTCGTTTCCAAGCTGGCTCTGGTCAGGTGGTTGTGAAGCTATGGTGACTTCACCCACTGACCGAATTGCTGGGCCAGCTGGTAGTCCCAGGAAAGGGCAATATATGAAGTACACCTTTCGCGAGCTCACGCGCCCACTACGGGATGATGGTAAGGATAAAGTGGGAAACAATGGGCGCTTTAATTACAACCAAGACCTCGAAATGACTTCCATAGCAGCTGTTCGCTTCAAATTCCCGAGCGTTAGTATAGATAGGGTATCCCGAAGTAGTAAGATGAAGTACTGCAGGAGAAGTTTCTTGTGATAGCAAGGATGAACTTGATCAAGTGAAACGTTCGCGGTGGTGCGAATGAAGGCGGTGATGGCTGCTGATATGGTAGGGTGCCGGATTGTTGGTGATAGAATGCAAGGATGCTTCCAGAGGACAATCTCTTCTTGCTACGTGGATCGTCGTAGCGTTTCAAGACTTCTGTGAGTTCCACCTCTCCATTTGCTGCGATGAGAACCCAGAGCTTCTTGCAAGGTGAGGGAACCGGGACTGTGAAGTGAAGATGGATGGGTTGAAAACTGAAATAAAGTGTAGAGAGCGCTATGCTTTGGTTAAAGGACAAGGGCACTATGTACCGTATGGTAATGGAGAGAACAATGATGTGGGATAAGGCGCTGCGACAAGATGAATGTATCAACGTAACTAGCCGCCGAGCGAATCGGCAGGCTCCTTTCATGAAAGTGTAGGATTAGAACGCCGGTGTGACCACATGTTATGACGAGACGAGAGAAACAGCTGGAGTCCAGGCCTCGAGTCTTAATGCGGAAATCCTTGAATCGAAGCCTCCGATCGTGCAGAATGCCGAACAGAAGCACTGGAAGCGGCAATTTCTTACTTACAAGAAGCACACTATGCAAGAGACAACCTAGAGCGTATGCGCATCTGGCAACGAAGTGTAGTCGCTACTGCACAGATAATCTGAACGATTCTTAATAAAAGTTAAAAGTACAAGAAAAGATGCGAGGACGAGCAGCCAAAGACGGCCAAGCGCAGAGAGTCTTTTGATACCCGCGATTGAACGCTGACTAGGCCTTCCAATTGAGGGGAGAGGAAACCTTTCTCCCACGGAGGGAGGAGCTATTGATCGGAGGGTCGGCTCAAGAAAGACAGCATGAAAGGGGTTGCGGTTCTGGTAGTGAGAGGAGCGATGATTGGATGAAGCCAGGCCGAGCCGAATGAGGAAGAGGAGCTAGTGTTGATGAGGTAGATGGCAGGTCCACCATGCGAGGGCCGCTCAAGACAATGGAACGAATTTTTTGCGGCATCAACATTTCACCAAAAAAGAGGCATGGGCCGAGAGCATGTGGAACCGGGGACATGACGGAGCTAAGACGACAGATCCGATGACAATAGAGAAACCTGCAAGCAAAATTTGGACAAGAATGCTGGGTGTGCACAGCAGCCAGGGGAGGGACAGAGATGACGCTTACTGGGTAAGTGAGGAGCGCCTCCAAAGCAAGCAGGCAGGAAGGAGCACGTATCCAGTAGGGATCGTACTCGTGCAGGAAAAGGTTGTTCCGAGAGAATCGAGATGTCGAAGAGGATGACACCCGGAAAGATCATGACCCAAGGGCGAACGCAGGTTGCATCCAGACTGTAAACGACCTAAAATTGTGAGCTTGGACCCTTTTGGTCGTTCTCTGACGGATTGCAAGGATGAGCAAGTGATGCTTTGCATTAGTACCGCACGAGCAAGGCTGATACAGGACAAGGCAGTATGCAACTGAGAAGATCGCGTCGGGTTGTTGAAAGTCCGCGTTACAGTCACGCTCAGCTCTTACCGTATTGGTAGTAGTCATTCTCTGCCTGCTGTTAGGTGTGTTTGGTGGTGAGGCTGTGGCCAAAGTCCCGCCGCTTTTTGAGCCTGGCAGGCATAAGGCACTCGTTGTTTCTTATCCGACCGAGTCAGCTCGAACATCTCAAGAATGGCAGACTTTATGGTAACGAGATAGAGACGAACAAAGGTACAGTCGGCGCAGGCGAATGAGCAGTTTGCTGTTCATCGCAATGGTGAGACTGTCGGCAATTTCTCCGCGTGCCGGAACCGTCTGTATTTAGCCAAAAGCGTGGCAGGGGAGGGCGGCACTGTCATGCAAAGCAGGACTTGTAGTCAGGCATATAGTAGCGTCGACAAGGAGGAGAAGTCTGTCTCGTGGCGGTGTCCCTGTTCAGCGATCAACAGCTGCGTCATTTACTCACTCAAACTTCTCCTATCTGCTTTCTATCAAGGATACGTATCGACTAGCTGGGTGGGGATACGCGCCACACCTTGACAAAATTCTCAAGATTCGGAGTCAACTACACAGAGATAGACCGGTGACTTCCTCCCAGCCATCAAACAGATGGTACTTGATTCACACAATCTGCACCATATCTTTCTAGAATTTGGTGCCCAGCAATGTGCTCGTTTTAAAAATGGTGCCTTTCAATAGGCCCGCGGCTATTTGTTGATGCACGAGGACCGATAAGAACACACAAAGGGACTGGCGTGAAGCGACATTTGATATGCGTTGAGCTACCCTTATTGTGAGGCCTGGCCCTGCTTTCGCGGAGACGCATGTCCGGTCCTTTTGTCGTTGACGGGGATTGGGCGAGTCAGTGGCCAAAAAAACAGGCATTATTTTCAGCACTGTCACTCCGGACTGCTGAAAGTTCTTGCCTTCACATTGGCGTAAGAGGTGTTGATCAGATCGGTGCTCGCAATCGGCCGCGACAGCACACTCGCAATGATATCGGTAGTTCTCACTTTACATGTTTCTCGACAGTGATACGAACGGTAGGTAAAGACAGTGGTTCTGGCTCTCAACCTGAACCGATTAAGTATATGTTGCTTTGTGCGTTCACCCTGTGAAAATGAGATATGGGACACGTAAGCATGGCTCGGGCCGCCTTCTCTTAGGCACTGGATATATCCAGTACACCGGTACCAATCACGATGGATCGGCCTGAGGTGAGCCGACACGGCGCTCAGACCTCCAACAGCAGGTTCAGGAGGCCTGAGCTGTGCGATTGCGACGAGAGCCGAGGCTGCTCTTGCGTGGACATGTGAGCCGCACGTTGCGAGAGCACTCTTTCTGAATGCTCTTGGCCTGAGATTGCAACAAAAGCGAAGAAAGAAGAGAGGTGCAGCAAGAAAGAGGTAGGAGATCCGTCTTCCAAAATGATACTAACCACACTGATCAACTCGGCCAGAGGACGATAATTCTTCAAACCGGTGTTCAGCACAGATGGTCTCAAAACTAAGAAGTTGCAACCAGGCACAGCCGAACTGATTTGCCGCCTCTTTTCTGGGTGTTGAGCGGTAATGTCTGTCGTTATCGAAAGTGCATCTTATGTGTTGCAGGGAATATCTTCTCGGCCCTGGCGCGGTGGCTGGCGTTCGAAATTTCGGTTAAACCAACGAATCGTTTTTCTTCTTCTGAACTGGTTGACATACTATGTTACATTCAGACAGCTTGTGACCTGCTGAGATGTATTGCATGCATGCCGAGAGGTTCCGGTCCTAAATGCCTAACATTTCGTTTTCCAATAGGGACGGGGCCATGTTTCAACTAGTGCTCGAGATCGACGTGAGCATGGTGAGACACATTGCAGAAGCTTAAACAGGTACCTTGTTGCCAGGTACAAAAAAAAATGCGATTGGCATCATGCAGGAGCATCGTCAAGCGTACTTCAAAGCTCGTCATCATAAGTATGCTGGTTCTACATGGCTTAGTCTCCGAGCTAGGAAGGCTTCCTGCAGCTTCGCCTTGACCTCTAGCTTTACTGATGTGCAACGTGATTGGGCTGTCGACACTTTGAGAGCTTTCGGCTAAGCACGAAAATCAGCAATCCAAGGTCAAATTTACTCGAACAATGCCGTCAACCTTGAGCCAACAATTGCATTTCTACGGCTGTATCGTTTAAATTTGCAGGAGCATTGTCGATCACAGCATCAGCGGTAGTGGGTCGAAGAAGCAGACCATTCGGACTGGGTGGGGGGTCATAAGGATGACGTTGCCCGATTGGCTCTGAACTAAACTACAATATTTTCGAGTGCGTTCAACCTCCTTTGCCGGGACAAAAATGGAGGACAAACATGGAGCAACAGCAAAGAAACGTGAAAAAGGCGACGATTTACTTGGAAAAAGTGCCTAGCAACGACGTCGATTCAAAGTCACTCGAGAGCTGTTTCCGGGAATTCGGTTGAGCTGTTGGGTAGTGCGCATTCCAGAATGATCGTGTCTCGAAGACCAATTGTCGCCAAACAAGGCTATTTTAATCAGTACACATTCAGGTATTATTACCAGGCAACGCCTGTGTTACACATTCAGAAGTAAACCGTCACAATATACTAGCAGCGAGATTCGGGGGAAGGGATCAAGGCACCGCAATCAGGTTGCTCAATCAAATATCTGGGTCATAGAGGCAATAGATATCATAGCTTTGGAGTTCGTGTGCCTTTCTGAGAATTTTTGATTGATGGCTAGCTGCTTCTGAGCCTCTGCAGGCACAGAAGCCAGTCGAACATTGCCAACTCTAGAATTTGAACATACACAGCCTCACGAGGAACCCCACAAATCGCCCAAAATTTGATCGCTCGACATTGGGAACGGCCAGTCAGAGTGATACAGTAGGGCTCAGAAGCGATGATTTGTTGAGGTCATGAGCGTGGGAACACAAGATTCGCAATGCTCGGTGCTGATCACGAACTTACTCGAGTAATACTCGGCAAGCGAGACAGCGTAATCAAATATGCAGTAAAGTGAATAAACAAATAAGAAAAGAGGGAAAAAAATAGCAAAGAGTATCCAGGTCCTTTCGAGTACCATTACCGGACATACACCGAGCTGTATCCATCGCGCTAGATTGGCGACGTACCGCTGTAACAATTCCCTATCTCAGGTCCGAGCTCAGAGTGCGTTCTATCTCAAGTCCAGATGACTGGATAGTGTTCTGTCTCTAGCAGCGAGAGTGGGATCAAGTAGGGAGCTTGTGAGAGAAGGACCAAGGCGCGACGACTGTGGTTTCCAACCGTGTTTTCAACATGGCACACATGAACAGCACTGGACAAACAACTGTGTCGATCTATAAATGAGAGGCAGTCTAAACTACCCTACCAGTACAGCGTGTCTTAGTTGAAGGGTGTCGATTTTGACGATGGAGGTGAAGCTAGCTACAGGTAGTGAAATCTTGGAAGGATCCGGACAATATGGCCGCGAGGTGTCCGCGTTGTCGCGGTGTCGCACCGGTGTCGCTTTGCCGGTGTCGGGCCGCGACGCCGCTAGAACCTCGCGGTCAAAATGCCCGCGCCAAATCCTTCAACTGTCTATGCTCGGGATGACAACGAGTTCTGGTATACACTGATTCCATGGAGCCGCGGATTCCAATGCGTCACCGATCATACATATTTCCACTTCCATGGAATGAAAATTTCCGCCTCTCTCTTCTGATACATAGGGAGGTGTGGGCACAAAGGGGCCATTGCGGCCTATTTCCGCTTTGCACGGCAAGGCATGGCAAGGGATGGCATCGCATGTGACCGGGGCTCGTATGCAGGATCTTCGAGTTGGCGAACTAGAACTGTCAGCAACCATTAGTCTGGTTTGGTTGCGCATGCGCTTGCGCTTGCACATCTCATCGTTGTTCAGACAGCCTACTATCGCATAATGGGAGACGACGAAAGTAAGCTTGCAGTATTTGATGTAGTTATGATACGTGTGTAGAGGTGGTCTGCTCTTTGAAACTCGCTCATTGCCCAGGGAATGAATAGGAGTGTTCGAACCCGATGCTCACTGAATGGTATACCCAGATCATAACTACACCCGGATCACGACTACGTCAAACAAATAAGCAAGTCTGCGGCTGCATTAGTCGTCCCCCACTTCGAGCCACACGTCTATCAGCCCACTTGCGCCTACTTGTGGGCTCTGTGGGCTCTTACAGGCTGCATTTGCGATTATCGCTATTGGGGCGGATAGGGAGACAACACAGTCTACAAGCGAGATGGCTCATAGATACAGTGGCTCAGCTGTCGTAACCAGACGGGCTTGAACGCCCATGCGTTGTGTCAACTTTTCGGATGACCGCGACCGATTTTCATCAACGAATAGCGCTTCCCGCTTAAGATCTGCCTGTGAGCTGGGATTCGGTGCACTTTCGGTGATCCGTGGAGAGCGTCCACTTCGATGCTTGCTCGCAGATCATCGGCGGATGCATGTGCGACGTAATGAGCAACATGGTATTGTGTTGCCCGCGTGGAAGCTTGCAAATTGATTGTTCGGGAACCGGCAACGTAGATCGAGCAAGCCTTAATTTTCTTTTCGCTGGTTCAAATGCACCAACATGTGCATAATTTGTTCGGCGTCGCAGTTGTGTGGAAACGAATAATTTCTGACTTTGCAGAGACACAATGAGCATTCTTGAAGTTTACTGAAATCGATCTTGGTCAGCTGATGTGTACGCATGTGGCCAACAGAGTTCACTTTCGAGATTGCGCCGATGCGCATAGCTTGGCGGTAGCGAAGCTGATGCTGTTCAGATCGACTGGCACCGTCTTTTCGTCCGAAGCAGTCGAATCGGAAAGCGGGCATGAAGGTCATTTACGGTGGAACGTAAATTTACAAGGCGTAGCGCCTGGCCTCGCTAAATCATGTTGGTCTCCCTTCTTTAGCCCTTTGACGCTCGAAGCAGCGCAATAACACGATGAGTTCGCTTTAGAGATTCGGTAAAGCATAGCTGTCGTTGCGAGACAGACTTGGTCGCGCCCGTTCCGGGAAAGCACAACGATTCACCGCTGGTCACAGATTTATCGGACACTTGACAGAGACATGCAGACAAAGATGTATCATTTTCAACGTCGATGCCATAGTATCACCTGGTCCTTTCCAAACATTGCCCTGTAAGATGTCTTCCAATGAGTCGCGGCTGTAGTCGCTTCGACATTCGGCAAAGCGGATGAGAATCCAAGCCCCTCGGATCCCACAGTGACCGGAGCGATGGTAACGAGTAGAGCGTCAATAAAGTGTGGCTGCTGCATTAGACCGTCAATGACGGCTGCGCCACCTTCCACCATGAGTCTGCGGACGCCAGCATCGTAAAGATGTTTGAGAAGCATCGACCAATTTAGCAACCCTGTGGACGACCCATGCTCAATCTGGATGACTTGAGCTCCAATTTTCTCGAGCAGGCTCCTTCTTTCAACGCTTGCAAGATTCGACGAAAGAATCAGCGGTTGTCGGCCGACGCCCGCAATGTGATTTTTGATAAGTTTGCAGTCGACTGGCGTCCTTAAATTCGAATCGAGCACAATCGGTCTCGGCAGGTCCGACACAGCTGGTGGGCTGGAAAGGAGTCGTGCATTTAGCTGTGGGTTGTCGTTGAGAACAGTTCCAATGCCGACCATGATTCCATCGTGTAGAGTTCTGAGCTTGTGCGTCATAAGCATGCTTTCACTGCCACTAAGCGCCAGCTGGGTCTTGTGGGCGCCAGCGATCTTACCATCCTGTGATTGAGCAAAAGTGAGCGTCACATGTGGGCGATTCTTGTTCGCTTCGCGAGAGAATACCAGATTCTCCCCAAGAAAATCACCAGCGTGCTCTTCGGAAGAAAAAGGGCACGACATCGTCAAAGCAGCAGGTTCCCCGCTATCCACGTGGGATCACTTCCTGGACGGTTACAGGCGACAACGTGTGCAACCTGGCAAAGAAGCGTCAAAGGTTTTCGCTCTTCGCACGCCGTTGGCGTCCATGCGAGGTTGAATGCGGATCGTAAGATTCAGATTTTGAGAGCAATACCTTCAACGTCGGGAGATGAGGTATCTGATTTGGATGAGACAACGTCGACAGAGTCTGGGTTTCGATCGCAACCCTTGCGTTGTTTGAGTAGGTGTGTCCTTCGGCTGAAGCGGCGGTCGAGTTGCGGTCGTGTGACGAGTAAGGTATCGGTCAGTCGAGCGTGTTTTGTTACGAATGTATCTTCCGATACTGTCTTGGTGGTGCGTAGCTGCTGTTCAGATTGCGCTCAAAGCCATCTTTCGGCAAAGTCAAAACGATCAAACCCTGCTCCCCTTTCTTTTTGGTCTTTTCTTAGCCGGATCTTTCAGCCGACAAGTGTGTGATTTCATGTTGTAAATTACTTTACATTACTCTAAATTTTCAGTACACAGTCACAGGTAAATCACGGTGTTCTGCTGTGCTTCGCCCACCTCCACCCCGCTGTGTGCAGTCATCCTTCCCCTAATCACACAGGGTCCCACCGCCTTGCAACGGCTAGCATCAAAGTGAACCATCTGGCCGCCGCGGAGAGAATCATACGGGCAGGCTTGGCTTGCAGCACTCAAACGACGGACTGGACGCGACCATGGCGCTCGATCTGTCGGCAACCGACAGCGCAGCTGCTGTTATCGATGTCTCTGTCGATGGTCAGCCAGCATCCATAGGTTACGATCACGAGTTTCTCTATGTTGTGCGAGGCCATCACAAGCAAGCAGGGACGCCTGCAAGCAAAGCGCACGTACGAGTGCCACTAGCATTGGTGCTCAATGCTTCTTTCGTATCCGATTCGGATGGCGGCTCTCTACTCGTCCGACTCTTGTCGCCGCCCGTACAAGCGCAGAGTAGTAACGCATTAGGGGCCTGGTCCTTCTTCAAAAAAGTCAAGAGCGCACCAGAATGTATGGTGTCGCTTTCTCCTCACGCATACGGAGCTCTCACACCTGCAGCGCGCGCCGAGCGACTCAAAGAACAACTAGAAGGACCTTGCTCAAGCCTTCGTCTTGTCAAGATCGAGGCCCGTGTCGTGGCGACCAGAGACGGTGCCGATATCGAAGCTAGGACGCAAGCCTGGGTCGATCAAGTCATGAATAAAGCATACAAGGACATCAAACCTTACAGACGGGTCAAGGTGTTGATCAACCCGGTTGGAGGCCCCGGCAAGGGAAGGCAGCTTTTCGAGAGTCGAGCTCGTCCTATTCTAGAGGCTGCAGGCTGCAAGCTCGATATTACTATAACTACGCATAGGATGCACGGTCTGGAAATCGCTAGAGACCTTGAGGTTGAGAACTACGATGCAGTCGGCGTAGTCAGCGGTGATGGCCTGCTTCACGAGATGCTCAATGGGTTTGCAACAAGACCAGACGCTGACAAAGCGCTTGCTCTTCCTTTGGCTCCTATCCCAGCAGGAAGTGGCAATGCCATGTCGATCAACCTCCTTGGCGCTCAACAGGGATTTAGCCTCGCTCTGGCGTGCCTCAACATCATCAAAGGTCGTCCCATGAAGCTTGACCTGCTCAGCGTCACACAGCCCGCATCAGCATTCCCGCCAGGTGTACCTGTACCAGGGAGACCCGACTCTAGCACTCTTAGCAAGCGTGCTGCCAAACCCAGACGAGATGGCACGCTCGCTGGCAGTGCGACCGGATGTGCTCGAGAATCGGAAGACATCGCTCGGCTCATCGACGCACCCTCGAAACCTTATGTTCAGTACTATTCGTTCCTTTCCCAAGCCATTGGCATCTTCGCAGACCTGGATCTGGGAACAGAACACCTGCGGGCATTGGGTGACACACGCTTTGTCATCGGATACGCTACCTCTGTGATGCGTAACGCCAAGTGCGAGGTGGACGTTGACATCAAGCTCGGCACACGCGGCAGCAAGAACAAGGCCGAGATGCGTCAGCGTGTCATAGATTTTGACAAGTGCAGTCAGTCGTCCGCGATTAGTGCTTCCGAGTCGGTCGCAGCCCCTACAGTTTTGGGTTCCGATATCGAAGAGCAGCAACAAGGTGTAGCAGCGTCTTCTCCGCGCGCCTTCGTCCACGGAGTCATTACAGACCCACTTACAACCGATGGCAACCCACCACCGCCGTTCGACATGCTCGATCCATCATGGCAAAGCTCTTTTCTGACTCAGACAAACTCAGCTAGACAAGTTGGTGCTGCAATGGAGTCTTCGCAAGAGCGAGATCAGGCAATCGCTTCGGGCTGGATGCGAATCTACGATCCTCTTGCAAGTCTCTACGCGGGCAAATTGCCCTTTGTCAGCCGCGACCTGATGCAGTTCCCATTTGCTCTCCCAAACGATGGCACCATCGATGTGGCGATGATCCTGCACGCAGGTGGCCGAGCCGCCAAGGTGCCTGAGAATGGATACGCAGAGTCAGGGCAGCTTGTCTACCAGAAGGCCATCACTTACCTCAAAGTGGAAGCCATTCGCGTGACGCCAAGGCGCAAGCAAGGCGATAAGACACTCAAGAACGGCGGTTTGATCAGCATCGACGGAGAGAAGGTGCCATATGCAGCCTTCCAGGTAGAAATAGCTCAGGGTCTGCAATACTCGGTGCTCTCCCTCTACGGCCGCTTCTGCGTGGCCGTGGTCGAGCCACCATCAGCCACATAGATACCACCCTAAACTCGAACTACCTTGAAAGGACGTAAATCAGTTTCACAAGAGCTCGAGCGTCCCCGAGTCTAAAATTTGGCAGGCGACCAAGCTGAGCGAAGCAAGTTTGTTCCTCCATTTGTGTACGGCCTATTCGGCTCGAGACGAATTCAGATTGGAGTTGATCCATTGATGTTCTGCACATTTCTCCCGCTGACTGTCTATATTCGAGCCTTGAGTTCCCGATGTTTGCTGGCTCTCTGATGTTTTCCCCCTAATCCTCGCGCGACCATGTAATCCAAGAAAAATAGACGTCCAAATAGTTCTGTGGTGCTTGTCGAGCCACAAGACCTCGAAAGAGGATATCAGAAAGAGCTTGGCTGACAGCAAAGCCTCGGTGACTTGGATGCGGCAATATGTATGGTAAAGTACAGGACTCGGGATTTTGTGATCAAGTCCGGCTATAGGAGCTGTTCTTGCGTGATGAGACATCTAGTCACAGTGTGTAATGTACATTACTGCAGGGTCTTGCTCGAAGTGTGGAGGGTCGTGCGCGTCTCTTTGTGAAACCTTGGGCTATATAGTCAAGACTTGAGATGTTTTCCTCATCCGCTTCTGCTCATACAATTCTCATCATTCAAGTTTTCGAGCTATCTCCCTAGTTACATATTGCATCCAAATGTCGATTTCAGCAGCAGCCAAGCAAATTGTGGTAGTCGTGGGAGCCGGACCAGGGTTGGGCTTCAGTGTGGCGCGCAAGTTTGCCGAGCAAGGTCATCCTGTAGCGCTTCTGTCGCGTTCAAAGGACCGGCTGGAATCGCTGGCAGCTCACATCAACGGTCTGCCCAGCCACGGACGTGCAGTGGCATATGCAGTAGATGTACAGGATGAAGCGTCAGTGAACAACACCATTCAGTCGGTACAGGATCACTTTCAAAGTGGTGAAGCGGGAGCAGAACACAAGGATGCATTCATCCACACAGGTATCTTTAATCCAGGAGGTGGCTTTGTACGAGCTCCTTTCCTCGAAACCAAGGCTAGTCAGGTCGAAGATGCTTTCAAGACGCAGGTGTAAGTGTCCACTATGTGCGTATGCTCCCTCTTTGGAGACTTATACTGACTGATTCTTGCCTTTCGACTCGACAGGTATGGCGGTTTCGTCTTTTCGCAGGCCATCTTGAAAGCCATCACCTCCAGCCCAGCGTTTACACAGAACAGCGATGCGAAAGTACCACGGGGTAACATTCTGCTGACAGGTGCAACTGCTTCGGTCAAGGGCAGTGCCAACTTTTCGGCATTTGCATCGTCCAAGTTTGGCTTGCGCGCATTGGGACAGAGCCTGGCGAGAGAATGGGGACCCAAAGGCGTGCATGTGTCGCACTTTATCATCGACGGCATCATTGTGACAGATCGCACAGACTCGATGTTGGGCAAGGACTATGCAGCCGAATCTCGCATGGATCCGGATGCCATCGCCCAGGTGTACCTCGACACAGCACGACAGCCTCGCAGTGTATGGGCGTTCGAGATGGATTTGCGTCCATCGGTAGAGAAGTGGTGAGGCGTCTATCCATTTATGGTACTGTTTCTTGCAATATAATTCCTCATCTCTTTCGAGTACATTAGAGTGCTGTGAAGTTGTGCGAAATTGTTTGGATCGTCTGTTGTTTGTGCAAGGTGGGAACGAGGTTGGCTGATGTCGGGCGCCTTTAGCATTGTTTACATTTATGGTGAAAGCTAGCCAGGCAAGCACAGTTTAGTGTTTGACTTAGAGCTCGTAAGTAGCATTGTGCAGTTCTTGCTTCTTCCGCAAAAAGCTTACTCTGCCGCTACAAGACTGTGCCAGATTATGGTTTCCGGCAAACTATATCCGAAGTGATTCACAATTGCAGTACCTGCAAATGCGCCTTGTGGTAAACGAAAATTAAAAAATCAAAAATCAAAAATCAAAAATTAAAAGTTAAAATTTGAACTGCGAAAAGCCGGATCACGCAACTGCATTTCTCCTGAGCATGCTGTTTTGATGCACATGCCAAACACCTAAAAAATAAAAAATAAAATTAGAATTCGCGCACCAGCCAGCCTGTCAACTGAGATGGTTAGTTAGTACACACACACACACACACACACAGAGGCGTCATGCTGCAATCAAATTTATTGTCACTACTTGACATCCTTTCGGTTACAGTACACTTGCTCATCTTGCGTACGCCTATGCTTCCACCTCATTAGAATTCTCCGCTTCTCATCTCACTCGACACTCTCTCTTCAGGATACAAGCAAACGCTTGATATCTTTACAGAGATCGGACTGTCAAGATCATCACATATACGGGCAGCTGGTTGCATGATCAATCAACAAGCTCGACTTCGCTAACACTTGTCGAACAATCGGACCAACCAGCAAGACTCAGAGCAACACTTCATCTTGGCTATAACAGGCGAACGAGCTCTTCTGCTTGCACGAATATTTCGGCTTGCAACAACATGCCGTTTCACAACCCACTGGCAAAGCAGCCCGAATCATATATAAAGAAGAAGGAATACGAGTTCAAAAAGACGCTTGGCGAGGGGACGTTTGGCATTGTCAGGTCCGCAATATGGAAAGCGGCAGATCCGCCTATTGGAGTTGCAGTCAAGGTGATCAGCAAGCGTATCTTACGCGGACATGACGAGATCGTCAAGGATGAGATGAATGTGCTCAAGGGTCTGGACCAACCCCACGTGGTCAAATTCTTGGACTGGTTCGAGAGCAAAGACAAGGTAAGTCTCAATCATTATGACCGTTTAAAAATGGCATTCGTACCGACGCTTCTAGCAAT
Source organism: Melanopsichium pennsylvanicum (assembly GCA_900208305.1). NCBI lineage: Eukaryota > Fungi > Basidiomycota > Ustilaginomycetes > Ustilaginales > Melanopsichium > Melanopsichium pennsylvanicum. The sequence goes on from OAPG01000021.1 coordinate 354,665, forward strand.
TCTCGTTCCTTTTTTGTTGATGTCATGTAACAGTACTATCTCGTCTTCGAGGAAGCCACAGGAGGAGAACTCTTTGAACGCATCCTCGAACGTGGGCGATTTACCGAGCTAGATGCATGTCGAACCATCCGTACTGTTCTCTCAGCCATTCAGTACCTTCACCATCATAACATTGTTCACCGCGATATTAAGCCCGAGAACATTCTTTACCGCACCAAAGCCGAAGATGCCAACGTGGTTCTGGTAGATTTCGGGATTGCCGCACACATGAAGGATGACGACGAAGTGCTCACATCCGTCTGCGGCAGTTTTGGCTATGCTGCACCTGAGATTCTCGCCAAAAAAGGCCATGGTAAAGCGGTCGACATGTGGAGCCTTGGAGTCATCACCTACACCATGCTTTGCGGCTACACCCCCTTCCGTTCGGATGACGCAGCAGCATTGGCAGCCGAGACACAACGTGGCAAGGTCGAATTCCACGACCGATATTGGAAGAACGTGAGCGCTCAAGCCAAAGACTTTGTCAAGGCATGTTTGACCGTGGATCCCAAGAAGCGAATCACGGCGGATCAAGGAATGGCGCATGCATGGCTCACCGAGCATCGCGAAGAGACGCAAGGAGTGCACGACATCTCGGCAGGCTTGCGCGAGAATTACCGGAAGCGATGGAAAAGTGCAATCGCAGCGGTCCGGGCTTCGACCAAGTTCCGCACGTTTGCACAGCTCGCAAACGAGAGCCGTGCAGAGAATCAGAACCAGTCATCGATAAGAGACCTTGCGTCCGAGTCCTCTTCGGTGTCCGATATGAAGGCGTTTGGGGACGATCGGGGCAAGATCTCGCCACCAACCAAGAGAGAGTTGTACAGCGAAGACGAAGAAGAGGAAGGCGATACGAGCGAATGGTTCGAAACTGAGGATGGAAGTGCTGCGAAGGGGAATGAGGTATCAGCAGCAACAGGCAGTGAGTCAAAGAAGGAGGAAGGGCTGGTTGAGAAGCTCGAACACAAGCTAGACGGGCTTCACCTCAGACCCTCGTCCAGCAAGTAGATGTCTTTCTCCTTTCGCCGCTCTTTCTGCATAGCAAGCAGCTGCGAAGATCATTTTGGCTTTGGCTGCCAATCTGTTTGGGCGCCTTGCGAATTGTGTCGAGTGCTGCTGTTCATTTTCTTGGTTCACTTCTCGTCAGTCTGGCTTGCACTCGTTTGTACGTTATGTTCTTTTTCAATAAGAGCTTTTCGATTTGCCATTGAATGCAATGAGGGTGTGAGTCGTGTTTGATACGAGGGCGTCTGGTTGCGATTCATGTTGAATCCAGAAGCAGACTCTGTCGCAAACTATCATATTGAAGTGGCAACTGTGATACTGCTAGTGGTTTCGAAAAAGGTTTCTGCAGTAAATTTTATTTTTGACTCTGAAAAGAAAAAAAAATCGGCACACAAAAACCACAGCCCATAAAATATAGGCCTTGTTAAATTGTGTGTTGGCTGTACGTGTTGCTGTACGTGTTATGGGAGTGTGCGCGCGTCAAGCTCATCCCGAAGAGCAATGGACGATTACGCTGTGAAAGACTACTTTGATCTTTTCAGTATTTCTCATCGTTCATTGGAGTTGACTGGGATCAAGTAAAATGAGTGCAGAGGCAACCGAATCACTCTAATTTACACTGACAAGAAAGGCTCACAGTAGTTGGCTACCTTTGCATGAGCTCGGACCCCTTTTTCGAAATCCCACATTCACATTGTAGGGTGCACGCACAAGCGCCTACGCCACGCTGTACTGCAGGCAAAGCTTCAACACACAGACTCAGACACAGACTCAGACACAGACACACGCAACTCTCTTTCTTTTGCCGACCTCAGCGGTTATTCTTGCAGGGCTGACTTGTTTCGTATCTTGAAAATTTCCGCTTCCAAGTCAGCGTCAGTCGACGCACTTGAACATTTGTGATTGCTTCTGTCCTTCGCTCGTACCTGGATCTGATCCCTTTCCACCTCTACCTTGGAGTTTTGACCTTTCTCCATCTTACACTTTATAGGCTCGAATTCATCTTCCGCTTCGATCTAGGTTGCACAAAACGAGCTCGGCCTTTCAGCAAGTTTGGATCACCAGCCCATGCCTTTATCCTCGCACGAGCATCTCGACAATCTCTCTCGACCCTCTTTCCCTCATACTACCACAACGATCGCTGGCGATCTTGTTCTTGCCCAATCACGCTCCGCAAACGTGCCCAGTAGCGGGCGTCCCCCGAGCTCCACCAAGGCAGAAACCCCCATTCCATCAGATCAGTTGCACAAAACGTCCCCGTCAGCACTCTCTCACAAGCGATCCGTCAAAGACATCGCCAAGGAGTACGAGATTCGTGAAGACTCCACCTCTGCCCTTTTGCGACCGCCCTCGTCTCTATCTCGCTCATCTTCATCCATCTTGTCTGCATCTCAAACACCTTTGACGGAGCAAGTCCATAGCAGCCTGGTAGTACTCGACAACCATCGCCCACCAACGCTGCAGAAGCACAATTCGTTCCTATTGCTAAGCAACTTGGATCCGACCAACCTCAGTGCTACCCCGCCGCGCCCTCGAAGCCTCAGCAGCAGTTCGGTATCCACTCTCCCTAGATCGCCTTCCATTAGGCTTGCCAGTGGCTCTTACCCTTCCACACTCAGGCCATCCTCCAACAAGACATCAAAATCTTCTATCCGTTCAATTCGCTCGCTTCCCGAACCCCCTCCGCCGCCTCATCAGACCGCGGAAAACCTCTTCTCCACACCAACAAGCATCATCGAAGCGATCTCATTTGCAGAAACGCTGATCGAGACTGTTACTATGAGTGCCCCTCAATCAGAGCCTACTACAACGTCTGCGTTGACAGAACCACAGCCTACAGTGCTAGCGCACGACGTAAGGCAACAAGGGGATAGCCATGAGCACGCTGCTGCCAGGAATGAGAAAGGCGAGGACGAAGCTGTGTACGAGGACATGGACAGCGTCACCGATCTTGCCAACTCGCATTCCAACGGCGCTGGCCTGTCGGTACCCGCTGTCGACTTTTCGAACATGAGCTTGGCCGAGCGCCGAGAACACTCGCGCAGACATTCCAACATTCACAGCCGCAACCTGAGCGTCTTCTTTCCTCAGCCAGGCACCGAAGCAGAAGCAGAAGCCGATGCGATCAAGGCGCGAGAGCACTTTGAGCAAGGCGTCAATCACGCCGGAGGAGTAGCTGCCTCTGCATCTGCAGTCACAAGTGCTGATGATTCCTCGACCAAAATACACCGTCGCGGCAACAGCGGCAACCGACCACAGATCACTGTCAGTACCGATGCAACCACCCTCTCGCCTCGCTCCGCTTCTTTTGCAGCTCTCACCTCCAAAGAACAGTCTAGCAACAGGCTCGACGCTCCCAACCACTATGGCGACCTTAGGTCTAGCCCTTCCAAAAGCCGGCGTGGGCATCACCACCGCCACAGTGTCGCCATGCTCGATTCCGGACTTAGCCCCTCGGCAGCAAACCAGAACGGCCACGGCATGGAAAGATCCACCTCATCAACGTCCTGGAATTCAGACACCTCTTACGCTGCTGCGCCGTTCGACGATCATCGTCCTCGCACCCACGACGGCCACGACGGCCACGATGGCCACGATCACGGTCACGAGCACAAACGATCACTACACGTTCGCACTGTTTCTGCACTGGGTCACATTCCACAAGCTTCGCGGCCGCTGCTCTTGTTCGGCATCTCCCATTTCGGTCTCGGTGCCGCACTATGGGTGGCGGGCCAGGAGGTCGACTCGCTCTCGGCCACTGGTCTTGGCTATCTTGTCGTCTTTGATGCCATGGGAATTCTGAGCAGTGCCCTGTCCGACTGGGCTCTTGAATGGGAGCAGCACGCCAGCGACTTGCGCAGGAGAAATGGCAAACCTGAAGGCGCAACCTTGAAAAGACCTTATGGAATGCACCGCGTCTCCACTCTGCTTCACTTTGTGCAGACGATCTACTTGCTTTTCGCTAGTGTCTACGTGCTCAAAGAGTCGGTCGAGCATGCTTTGCTTGAAGGCGGTGGAAGCGTATCAGAATCCGACGGGCTAGGTGAATCGGCTTCCGGTCACGATCACTCGCATGCACACGCCGAGCACTCGCTGGGCATCATCATGCCCAACTTGCTGCTAGCGCTTTCGCTCGCCGCCTGCGTCTTCTCCAACATCGTCATGGGTAATCACGCCAGGCTGGTAGCGGCATGCGGAATCAACACTGCTGCATCGGGCGGAGCGCCTGGTGGCCCACGTCACGGACGAAGTGGCTCCGTGCTGATGCGACCATCCGAACTGGCCTCTCCGCTGCTGGCACTGTTGGCAAATCCGTTCAGCTTGACTGTGCTCTTTTTCAGCTCAGCTCTTCTATTCGCCGGTCTGACCATGCCTTCGGTTCAAGTCGCAGCTCTCGACAAAGTGCTCGCTGGTCTGGAATCGGTGTCAATGTTCTACGTTGCATATCCTGCATCCGTAGCGCTCGGCAAAGTGCTCCTGCAGACAGCGCCAATCGACGCTTCGCCCAACAAGCAGCAGCTCAAGCGTGCGCTCAAGGTGGTTGAACAGCATCCTCTCGTATCCTACGTGCCCCCACCGAATCTCTGGCAATTGACCCCACCCACTTCTGCGCTGGTTCAGGCAGACCGCGGATCTGGCATGCTCACATCTGGGAGTGGCTTGCATTTTGGAAGCAAGACAGCATCGTTGGTCGCTTCCGTGACGGTATTTCTTAGGGCAGACGCATCGGAAGAGGATTGCTTTGAGATGACAAAGTGGGTCTGGGAGAAGTTGGCGCCGAGTATCGGGGCAGGAAGGGGATTGATGGCAGGTGAGATGTTCAGAGGGACACAGAGGGCGGGAGAGTTGACGGTGAGCGTCAAGAGGGAGGGGCATGAGGATGATGGTGCTGAACATACGTTTGGCGGCTACGGACATGCACATGATCACCATGGACCCGATCACGGACACGGACACGTCCATACGCATGGACATAGTCACGATCATGGTCACAGCCATGGTCACAGCCATGGTCACAGTCGCCACGATCACAGCCATCACAGCCATGATCAGCACAGTCACGGTCACGCTCACACTCATGACCATTCTGCCCATTCTCACCATCACGGTCTAGGCCACAGCCAAGGTCATCACCATGACCACCATCACCATCATCACTAGAGCATACAACATTGCGCCTAGTTGGGACATGGGCTACATCGATCTTGGCTCATAATCTATGGTGCCCAAACACTGACAAACACGTGACTGAGAGCTGAGAGCTTGAGATTGAATTGATCGTGTGTGTGGACGATTCATGATGGCGGCTAGGCAATTTAACGTCGGAGTAGGCCGAGCCTTTTATCGCGGACTGCAATTGCGATTTGATTTTTTTTTTTTTGGTTTCATCGATTGATTGAATCGCACACACGTGCGCAAGGTTGGTCTGAGGCCGTGACTGGAGATCGGGCAAGGAAGAGATTTGGCGACCAGACGCATTTTAGCAGAGAAACCCGTGAATTCTTGTCTGTCCGATTGTTTTTGACTTGAGAAGAATTGCAGAAATCAAAGAGAGAGAGAAAAATAAAATAAGAATGGTGCATAATTCCACTTCCACGCTGTGCACGCTGTGACGATGCTGTTTTTCTTTTCTTTTTCTTTTCTTTTTAATGGCGGATCTTCGGATGCACAACAGAGTCACCACTTCACCTTGCCTTCAATGACATCTACTAAAGACTTTTGTCAGTCGTTTCCCAAACCTCATCATCACAATCGCATCCCTTCATCACCGTTCAAGCCATCACGTCGTTTTTAAATCTGTCTCTCGAGTATTGCCGTGCTTCTTTCTGAAAATCGCTCGATACGGACCTTTTCATCCACCACCCCGATACAGCAGCGGTAGACAGTCACAGCAAAGCTTGAATTGAGCATGTCCAATCTTCTCAGCGCCGAAAACCTGAATGGGCGACTCTTGTTCGCCATTCCCAAAAAAGGTCGTCTTTACGAGAAATGCGTCGAAATCCTTTCTGGCGCCGATATCCAATTTAAACGTCAGCATCGACTCGATGTCGCTTTGGTACAAAACCTTCCCATGGCTCTCGTGTTTCTTCCCGCAGCTGACATTCCTCGCTTCGTCGGCGAAGGTAACGTCGATCTCGGCATCACTGGTCAAGATATGGTAGCCGAAGCTGGTGAAACCGTCTCTTCCCTCATCTCTGAGGAGCTTCAACTTGGATTTGGAAAGTGTAGTTTGGATGTTCAGATCCCGGATCCATCTCTGCCAGCGAACGAGGGTAAAGGCATCAAAAGTATCGAAGATTTAGTTGGAAAAAAAATTGCTACAAGTTTCGATTACCTGGCTGGAAAATATTTTGCTGAATTAGACGCAAAAGTCACTACCTCTCGTCGACAACAAGGTCTGCTCAAACAAAGCGAATCGCTCCAAACCAAAATCGAATACGTTGGAGGAAGCGTTGAAGCAGCCTGCGCTCTTGGTCTTGCGGATGGTATTGTTGATCTTGTTGAAAGTGGAGAAACTATGCGCGCATGTGGTCTTATCAACATTTCCAACTTGCTCACATCTCAAGCTGTCTTGATCAAACCTTCAACTCCTCATCAAAGAAGTGATACAGAGTTGATCAAACTCATCACAGCCAGAATTAGAGGTGTAATCGCAGCAAGCAAATACGTCCTCTGTCAATATAATGTTCAGAAAAAGGACCTTGAAAAGGCATTACAAATCACTCCCGGTAGAAGAGCCGCTACGGTTTCACCATTGGAAGAAAAAGATTGGAACGCAGTCAGTTCTATGGTCCTTAAAGCTCAGGTGGCCACCATCATGGATAAGCTCGAAGCGATTGGTGCGAGCGATATCTTGATTGTGGGAATTAACAATTGCCGTGTCTGAAGTGCCAGAGTCAGAGAGTGATTCTGGCTGGAAAGAGCAGCTCAACTCCTTGTATGTATGCAGATACAAGATACAAGTACATCGCGACCCCTCACAAGCGCACAACATTTGTTCAATCCTTTTGCTTTGTTGCGAAATTATTTTTTCAACGTCACACGTCCGCCTTGCGTCCGTCATCTCGCGCACTTTGACTGAGAGCCTAACTTAGCCTCAACCTATCTCATAAACGTGTTCACGCGCACACTGATGTCCATATAAAACCAACACTCTTCTCGATTCTGAAACCCCGACTTCTATTCTGATGTCAAAGAACAGAGACTTTGCATTTCTACTCGAGCTTATCCCTTCCAAGAATATTGCCAATCTCCCTTCTGGGGTGCAACCAACCGAGGAAACTGGGGAACCTCCTACCCTCCCCAGCACTGTTTGTGAATGCTGTTGAAGTGCTCATTTGTGAACTCATCGATTCCGACCTTGCTCTACCACCCATCTTCCTCACGACACTATCATTCTCCTCCCCTACACCTGCCGCACCCTCGATGGCAATCGCAGGTCCACCTCCACCCAACGCGGCCAAGTGTGGGATGAAACCATCCGCCTCGCTCTTCTCCAACAAGTAGTTGGCAAAGGTGATCAAGTATCCATACCTCTGCAAATAGTTGGTAAACACTGTGGTCAAGTGCTTATGCTTTTTCGTACCTGGTTCCGCATTGTCTGCTCTGAGTTTGGAATCATAGATAGCATTGCGCAGGTTTTGCACCGCTTCCATTCGATCGATCGCTCGATCCGTTAGTTTCTTCGCCAATTTCCCCTGCGAGAGCACTCCAACAAGTTGGAGAATCGTCCTCCATTCGCCTTGCAGCCAAAGATCACCCTCTCGATTATCCAAATTGTCCTTTGGCTGTCCAAAACTTTCATCCTCAACATTGGCACTGACCGATTGTGTACCATCCGATGATGTGGATGCAGCAAGGATGATCGATCCAGACATTTCGTAGCCAGAAACCAACTGATCGCCATAGTGCCAAACAGTAGAGACTAAACTCGCAATCACCATTCCGGTGGTAGTCCTTCCTCGACCCATCTGACAGTTGAAGACACAAGCCGAACCGGTCTGAAGTGCGATAATCACGCGTTCCTCCAATTGCGAGAACACTGCTGGCACTGGCGCCTGTTCGTCCGTGATCGCCAGTCGCGCATAGTCAACTTTGAACCCTTCTCGCTGAACGAGTTCGTACACTTCTCGAGGAGTGAGTACATCGCCCTCTTTGACCGTCTCCCACACGGGAATGATGTCAAATTCTCCTTGTCGAATTTCGGTCTCGTCATGAAGCAATACACGGCCGCCTCGTTCGGCTGCTTCTTGGAGCATGTCGTTCTTGAGCGCCAACTCCATGCCTTCCACCACATCGGTGGTGACACCTGTGGCTTCGATGTTGGTGATCGGCTGATCGGCCAATCGGAGCACATGCGGCCGACCGTTGACATAAAGAACCGGTTCTTCTCGGAGCGATGTCCACACTACCTTTGCCGGTCCATCTGGCGTCGCTCCCATCCGAGTCAAGCCTCTCCTGAGACCGTCCACAGTGGGCATACCTGAACCCCAAGTCTCCCTACCGTGGCTGACGAGGGGTGTCCTCGGCGTCATTGGCATAGAAGGCTGGTTGCCCACACTCGCTTGACTTGGCGGCGTCAACAGCAGCGGGACACCTCTGAGATTGGGCATGCCCTCAATCCTCTCCGGCAACCCAAGCTTGAGAATCCCACTGAAGAAGTCGCTCTTCAACATGGTATACGCACTCAGGATGCTTCCGCTTCTGTGACTCACTACCTCTTGCACTTCATCGCTCAACGCCATCCCATCGCTCGCATCCACCTTCTGCAACGGCATGATTGTCGAAATGTCTACCTTTTCAAACTCCTTTGCAATCGTCTCGAACACCGGTTGACGTGTAACGAAAGACCTGAAGCTCGGCGAAGCCTCGAGCAGATCAGGCTTGGTCTGGGTGAGATACGATTGGAAGACGATTAGCAAAAAGTATCTGCGAAGGTTGTGCATGGCAGACTGGATGCGTTTCTTGCTGAGAGCTTCGTTCTCAGTGTCTTCGGCTGCGAGACGTGCTTCTTCGATGGCCTCGCGGAGATTCGTGACCGTAGCGCACTGGTCAATGCAGTCATCAACCCTACGTTTGACTTCGAGACCCTTTGGGATCACACGAAGCAGACTGTTGATGACATGGTAGCTGAGTGGAGCTCGCGTTGAAGGGTGGTTGCCTGAGGACGAGCGAGAACCGGCGGTGTCGTCCAGAAGATCCGCGTTGACAGTTTCGCGTGCAGAGGGTGTGGTCGATCCACTGTCTTGGGCTGAAGGAGGCAAACGAAGACCGCTCAGGTCCTTCTTATCCGACACGCTTGCTGATGTCGCTTGTTCATCCTGAATCTCCTGCAGATTGGAATCGGCCGACCTGCTCTGCCCCTGCCGAAGCCATCTGGCGATCATCAGAATAAGCACGGCAGTCATGGTACTACGACCTCGTCCAAGCTGACAGTTGAGAACGATAGGCGATCTCTCCACGTTCGCCTGCAGCACGGTCGAAAGTAGCTCGCTGATGTCGGAAAAGTCAGGTGGCTTCTCTGCGGTCATGGGAATTCTTCGGAATCGGAGCTGAACCTTGTCCTTAAAGTCAGTACCAATATTGGACATGATCTCCTGCACAGTGTCTACATCCGACGGGTTCGCTTCTTCCCAGATCGGAATGACCGTTCCGTCCGACGTCTCGGTATGCAGCAACAGGCGCCCTTCACCAGACTCCAACTCATTGATGACGTCATTCTTCAGCCGGTCTTCGAGAAGCAACAGGCGATCCCAGTTGATACCGCTGTATGCCTTGATGTTGCGCAATGACATACCTTTTTGGCGAAGACAGTATGGTTTGCCATTGATGTATACGATGGGCTCCTCACGGAGGTTGATCCAGGTTACTGTGCGGCTAGGGTAGCTCGAAGCGTCCGATGTGGATGCGTAGTGCTCTTGAAGAGCAGCGACCACGTTTCTAATACCGTCCACAGTAGGCTGGCCAGTAGCGAAGATGTTGCTACCCGGAATGCGACGAAAATTGACAGTGCCTCGAATCGGAAGTCCTGCATTTCTCTCGATGAACTTGCGCCATATGTCGCACTTGAGCAAAGTAAACGGGCGCAGGACAATACCCGCCCTATTACGGATCACGTACTCTGCGAACTCATCACCAGGCACTTGCGCGCCCTGGCCCGAGACTTCACCAAACCGCCTCTGGAGCTTCTCTGAAGTAGCAACGAGTTCGCCTGCCTTGCCGCCACTGAGGATGCGCAGGTCACCGACAGGATCAAAGAAGTAAAGGCGATGACCTTTGGAACGGATGAGCTGAATGCCTCTCCAGATTTCGGCACGGTTCTTGAGCCAGATGGCGAATCGATGCTGGAAGGTGGCTGTCTGACTGGCATTGACGTAACTGGCGAAGGCGACGAGGAAAAAGTACTTTTCAAGGGACTTCGCTGCTTTTTCGAGATGCAAAGTGGCTTGAGCTTCGTCTAGGGCGTCTGTAGAGTAACGAATTCTGGAAGAAAGGATGGTCTCACGAAGATTGGTAACGTGGGCGCAACAATCGATCGCAACGTCGACGACGGCCTTATTCTCGAGACCTTCATCGAGGAGACCAGCAAGTTGTCGGATGACACCATAGTCACCCGAATTGGCCTTGCGAAGAGATTCGAGCAGGGCAGGATTGGAAAGGAGGATCTCTATGGTGGACTGCGAATCGCGGGTGGACAGACTGACGTTGAGCACACGGATCAAGCGCAAGAGGGAGAGGTTCTGGGCTTGCTGTTCGCTTGCCTGTCTGAGCGAGCGCGCGACACCAGAGTGAGGTGTTCCGTTCGCGGGAGTCTGCAAAGGCGACTTTTGCTGATGGGTGAGTGGAGCGAAAGGATCCTCGTAACCGAGCAGAAGCATTTGCTTTCTGCGGAGGATCACAGCAGCGACCATGGCAAAGGTGGTACGAGTGAAGCCAATACCGCAGTTGGCTACAAGGCTTGTTTCGGTTGGGTCCAAATCCTTGATGACCTGGGTATAGGCATCGAGGTAGTTGTTCTCGATGGCCTGATCTTCGGCAATAGGGATACGATGATAGTCCACTCTCCAGCCTTCGGCCTTGACGCGATCCCAAACCTCGCGAACAGTGTGAACGGATCCCTCGTCGATTGCGATCCAGGTTGGCTCGATCTGGCCAGTCGCTGTCTCCTCGTGCACCATAAGGAGACCGCCGTACTTGGACGATTCGCGGAGGATGTCGTGCTTGAGTCGCGATTCGATAGCCTCAAGATTGTCTGCGCGAATGCTGAGCTCGAAGGTGCTGACAGGCCGTTCGGCTTCTCGAAGCACAAAGGGTCTACCTCCGACGTAGATGACGGGCTCTTCTCTTGTGCAGACCCAGACACACTTGCGGGACTTGTCCGGGCTCGAAGACTGTGGCTTTTTGGTGTCCGATTTTGCATCTTGCTTTGGATTCAGAGAAGGTGAGCCAAAGGGAGAAGATGTCTGCGGGGAGGAGCTCGAGGCGCCTGCCGAGCCGAGGCCGGACATACGGGAGTCGAAGCTTTGCGAGCCGGTGGCATGCTTGGTAGGTCTGGCGTTGAGAACTGAGAGGATGGTCTTGAGACCAGTAATGGTAGGCTGAGCGACACCGTAAACTTCAAGCGAGCAGTCGGCCTTGCGGAAGTTGGGAGCTCCTTGGAGATGGAGGTTGAGATGGGCGTGACGAGCGCCACCAGCAAAGTGGTCAGTTTTGAGAATGAGACCGCGGTTGAGTACGCTTCCTTGTCGGCTACGGACCACGCTATCCTCTCGTTGTGCCCAGAGCTGAGCGCCGAGCTTACCAAAGCCATCCGATCCTAACAAGTTGGACTTTGTGCGAGTGGACGAGGACGGCAACTCGCTCAAGGCTGCTTGAGAGGCTACTTGTATGCCATTCTGAGGTTGAGGTACTGTTTGCTGTGGTTCGGGCAATGGTGAAGCAAGGGCGGGTACATCTTGGATGTCCAGGATGCTCGCTGAGTCGTTCCGAACGGGCGCCGTAGCGAACGGAATGGAAGCCATGACGCCGCGTACGTCAGCCGCTGTAGTGATTGTATATGAAGGCCTTTCTTGCTAATCGATCGACTCGGTGTTTGATTCAGCAGAAATCTTATGAAGGTGAAGAGCCAGCAATGCAAGCGAAAGAGGCACGCAAGAATGCGTGAGATGGTTGATCGAAAGCGTCAGTGGTGAATAAGAAGCAAGACGTTGCTAGTCCAGTAGCAGAGGATTGTGCGTGGTGTGTTGGACAGGACGTACTGCATCGAAGTGTAAAGGGTCCATTTAGGTGTGACAAGCCAAGACAAGCGAGGTGTGACAACGTGCCGATGCGATTTCGGCCAATTTTGAGTGTGGTAAAGTCATGTGAGCCCCTGTCGGAGAAGACCGAGAGCGCTCTACCTTCCGACTAGCCGGTTATCAATCGTGAATCTGCTCTATCAGCTCTGTTGTTGCATTCAGGATCTCTATCGGATCTGCAGCGATTCTCCCGTCAGTATCGGGTCTCGTTCCTTCATGGAAGAAGGAGGCATTGGTTTGGGTTGACCGCCGGTCGATGCGGGGACCATGAACCATCCCCTCCACTTTCAAAAAACTTAACTTCCATATGTTTGGTCTCAGGATATAACAAACATGTGTTCATGCGAAAAACAAACGCAAAACCATTCAGGACATGCTCGGCGAATCACAAAAACGCTGTTATCACATCTCTCTGCACCTCTCAACATTTGTGTGCGTGTTTTTGTGATCTCGTCATCGGATCGGTTCAAACACCGGCTCGGTCGAGCTGTCGACTCTAAAACCTCTGGGTGACTGCTGCGGCTATTCATTTCCGTACTGTACCCATTCGACCACTAGACTTGTCTTCTTGCCTTTCGCATCATTATCCTCATCCATAGCACCGACTGCTTCGATCACGCAACAGCATACTGCATTCTAGCATTCATCCTTGTACGACAATACCGCCTGCAGTCTCACACAGCATCCTCAACCAGCATACCGGCACAGACAAGTTCTTTTCAGCAAGAATCGACAACACATCATTCTCCACTCCGAATTGAGCTTTTGTCACTTGCAGCAAGGCACAAAAGCGCTTCAGTCCACAAACTATCTGTGCTCAGATCCTACTCGCAATCTGTCCGCTAACCACTCCACCAACTTCAACCTCCAGCTCCTTGCCGCTCATCGGCCTGCATTAAGGCTTGAAGCAGCAGCATTCACTCTCATCGTCGTTGCCATAACCATATCTGTCACAACCCATCAGCTCCCTTGACACCACTAGATACCGGAAACGGCTTTGCCACTCTCACCATGGGGCACGCCCAATCTCGTCAGCAGCAGCGTGATGATCAACACGCGTCTGTGGATGAGAGACACAGATCTGAACATTCCCCCTCGTCAGCATCCTCAACTGTCCATGCAGCCAATCAGAGCATTCAGATCTCAGACTCGGGCAGTGTGGAGCACACGCGCAAGCGACGTCGAAATTCAAGCGCCCCTACACCTGTACCTTCAATGGATTCGAGCACCCAGCAACGGCTCATACGCAGGCGGAGAACTTCACCTCATTCCGACTATAGTTCCACTAGCGCCACCGGTGATGTTGGTCTTGGCCCTGTCACGCACCATCTTCCGCCAGAATTGCCTCATGACTCGATGGATGTAGATTCGGCGCAAACCACCACCAACCCTCCTTCTGCATCACCAACATCAGCTTTCAATGCCGTCCACTGTACCACCGCGCATGCGGCCCAGTCCGATTCGCAGCAAAGATACGATGCCGTCCAATCAAGAGATGACTCCTCTGGCGTTGGAAGCGGCGCCACACCTCCACCACATCTGGACCCTTTGCGAGACGAGAGGGAGCGTGCTCGACGACGTATCCTCGAGACCATTAGCGCTGTAGCTTCGGCTCCTGCTCCCACTCCACCTTCCGGTGCCACCGCCAGTGCTTCAGCGCAAAATTCGACCACATCAACACCTTCCGCTACTGCAGGCTCCCCAACGCATCCCTTGGCGTCTGCGACTGTAGCAGCTCTGATCGGCGCTGTGGCTACGGGACGTGCCGTACCTCCACCTGCCGCATCGCAAGCTGGTTCACAGATCTCATCCTCTGCGACACTGAACCATACTGCTGCTGAAGTGCCTTCGACGACACAATCTGGCACTCAGCAGCAGCAGCAGCAGCGCCCGCAGGCCGTACGCATCCCCCTACAGCCAGAAATGATCAGCGGCACCTCCATGGTCGTGCAAGGCGCGCTCGTAGCCAGGACTGTCTCCAACCGGTCCACCTCCTCTGGCAGCCCTTCGCTTCCAGAGTCGAGGACAGGTGGAGCTCAGTCGACAGAGACAGGCGAAACGCGTCCATCCCCTTTTGCAACCACCTCGTCAGGCAGTGCGCCAACCATTGCTGAAAGCTTTTCGGGCATTCCCGGCGCGACGTCGGATGGCACTGATATGCGCGGTGCTGTAACTTTGGAAGAGCAAGCAGTGATGCTCAGCCGCATTCTTGGCATCGCTGCAGCCGCTACTGCCGCCTCCTTGCTCAACACCTCCGAATCTCACCACGTGGACCCATCCTTGCTTCAGACCAGCCTTCGCCGTCCTTTTGAGCGTATGAACCAAGCACCTAACAACCGCGACGAGCGCTGGCTTGCGGATTGGCAGCACCGCCAACCCCCTTCTTCGAATGCAGGAGCCCGACCTGGCTCATCCTCAGCTTCTGGATTCGGGATTGGTTTGCGAGGCCGGCTTGCCGCTCTATCTCGACGGGTTCAGAGCGCATCTAGCATTTCAGGGCTGCCTATTTCGCATCAAGACGGCAGCAACACTAATCGCGCGAGCGTCACAGCCACTCCTTCTCAGTCGGCAACGACTGCTGCTGCAAGGACAAACGCCGCAGACGGCGGCACAGCTGATGAGCAAGTAGCAAGCCAACAGGAGATCATCGCTCATCTCTTGAGCGCAGCCGAAAGAGAGGCCGCCTCGCAGAGGTTGAGTCATACACGTACTGCCGAACAGCCGCCGACTGTGGCTGCGGCCGTAGACTCAGCCAGAGCTCGTTCATTCAGCTTTAGCTCATCTCGGCCACAGGGGAACACCGCGCAGCAAGAGGCTTCACGAAGCAGTCTATCTCGGCTGGTGCGGTCGACCATCGGATCGTTTATGCATCCCGGCCGTCTTCTGCCTCGCCGAAATTCGCGTTCTGAAGGCAGCGAGACGTCAGACGCATCCCGAAGCGCATGGTCTAGCGCCTCTTCTAGTGCTGGCTCATCGACTTTGGGAGACACATCGGCGTCCGAATTTTCGCTCGGTCCCAACGATGTCGCAGGCACACTTCGACAGGTGCGAAATGGCATCTTGCCCGACGGCGTCCCTGGCAGCTTTGGCAACTTCCTCAACCATTTGGTTCGAGACCTGATGGCAGCTGTGCAACTCATGCGGCCCTCGAGCGAATTACCACTCGAATCAGCCAATGCGCAGACCACCAACTACTTTGAGCACGCCATGCAGGGGCAAGAAGCCTCTGGTGCCGAAGTTCTCGACGGTGATGTAACAGATTCTGGCGCAGCAGCTGACGCGACCGGCGATACCGACACTGCTCGAGCTGCGACTCAGCAAGCACAGAGTTCAACTTCGTCTAGCCCTACTGAAGAGGACCTCGAGGCACAAGCCAGGCGAAGTCCAGATTTCCAGAACGGCAATTTGGCCTTCTTCCGTCTCTTCCGATTCGATCCCGTTGCGCCATCGCAGCTGGTACCATGCATTGTTGTTGGAGTGCGAAGTCTGAATGTCACCGAGCGCTTTGGCGAGGAGATCACGGGTCCTCGCGCACCTGCTCCCGGTCCTGGGCGAGAATTTAGCGGCAACCGTCAACAGACGTCACGCCCTACCGCACTAGGCTCTTCAGGTCCTACCTCTCCTCTCGGCCGTCAACGCGTGCGATCGGAAGGCCCGCAGGCCACGGCACCCACTGACGGTGACTCTTCCTCATTTGACACGAACGCTGAAGAGCTCCCAGCATCGCGTTTCATGCTGTTCGTGTCTGGCGGTCGATACCCGCCCAACCATCCTTTGCTCACCTCAAATCCAACCACCGCAGGTCGGGACCTCATGATTCTGATGGATCTGCTGAGCACGATGCAGGCTATGCAGCATAAGCCTAGCACCGTAACGCAACAGGAGATCGACGCTAGCGATCTGCCTAGGATCAAGGGATCTGATGTTGCGGCGTTTGTGTTGGAGGGCAAGATCACCGAAAACATGGCTGAGCGTTGCTTGGTGTGCTTGGAAGATTGGAAGGATGAGGACGACTGTCGTGTGCTTGCGTGCAAGCATGCTTTCCATGCTACGTGTGTGGATAGATGGTTGTCGTCTTCTTCCAATACGTGTCCGATGTGCAGGAGACAAGGCGTTGCCAAGGATGGGCGCAGGGCTGGTGATGAGACGGCTGATTCTCGTCGAGCTGCGCAGACATGATCGGCCAAGACTGGTCGCTATAGAGAGTCTCTTTGCAACACCCATGATCCCACCTTTTATCCCTGTGATGCTTTGTTGATGTCTTAGCCTCGTTCAACACAACTCAACGTTTCTTTAATCTCACGTTGCGACTCAACTTGGTGATCGCGTGCTGCCCTATCATCATTGTAATTCTACTGCATCCTCGGCATGATCCCGAAACGACACTTCTTATGACGCCATACAAGATGTTCACACACGAGAGGCAGAGTGTACGTTGTGTTTTGACAGTAACTATTGACGACTCTAGTAATATGCAGAACATGTGTCTGCAGCAGATGAGCCGCCTTTTCATGAACGTTTTGTGGTGTTTGATTGATTCCACTCGTCAGCGATTGCTGTGCGTAGCGCGCGCAGATCGGCGCCTTTCTCTCCCTGGCTCTGCACTGCCTGATTTTTGGCGTTCGCGATGATCTCGGAAGTGGATTTAGTATTGTCTCTTGAATTTGGTGACGTTTCTGATTTGTGTGATGCTGGTGGGATATGGAAAAGGGATCGTTGAGTAGCTTGGGGTCCGGCATACAGGGTTTGGGGAGGTTCCTGGTTATTGAGTCTGCGTCGAACTAATTCGGGAAGTGTACGGCCATCTGGACGCTCGTGAGCATTGCGTGCATCGTTCTCCCAAAGAAAGTAGGCCATGAATCCCGTTGCTAGGCCGAGAATGGGGTCGAACACCCTAAGTTGAGTTGAATTGAGTTCAGTTCAGAGTAATCATGCGAAAAATTCGGAGCGAAAGGATGATGTGAGTCAAGGCTCGGCGTTTGCGATAGACGAAGATGATGCAGCGACACTCACCTTCCTACTAAATATGTGGGCATTCTTGTATAGATGTGTGACGCTCGCTGCTGGTGCGGGATCTGATGGCGATGCTTGAAGAGAATCAAGATATTGATGTGCCAATGCTTGGCCAAGTCGTGACGAGAAGGACCCTTAGGCTTTGACTATGAGGGTGGAGGATAGATCGGGGTGGCCTGTTTTCTGATTCCGATTCGATTGAGGATCGCAACAGGCCACATTTCAGTGTTTGTATTCACGTCAACGATATCTGACGCATGCACGGCTACATCGTGAATACGAGAATTTTTAATCGGCTGGCAGGTCGAAAGTTGGCCGTCAAAGGTCAGACTTTTGCCTGAGCTACAAATTTTTAAACATCGAAATCCAAATCGTTTAAAATGCTGTTAATTGAAAGAGTCGGAGTGGAACCGATTTCCACGTCTTTGTTTGGTCACCAAAGTGTTCGGATCGAGAGTGTGCGCGTGCGTGTGTGTGTGTGTGTGTGTGTGTGTGTGTGTGTGTGTATTCGGATCATGTACGCAAGCACAGCACAGCATAGCACAGACCAGGCAGCCAAGACTGAGCCAACCCTGAAAAGATGAAGCTAAAGCTGAACCACAGTCTGTGCATTGACCCTATTGGATCTCCTAAACAGCACGCCGACCTCGGGCTCTGCTCACTATCTTACTTTATTCCCATTCACATCTCCACCACGTTACATGCCCATTCGCTACCTCACACTCCTTCGTACACGTGCGTTGAGATCCCACTCTTCCTTCCCGAGCCCGTTATTTCACACACACGATCTCCTCCTTTTTGGCTACAGTCTATTCTTGACGTTTAAAAGCTCTCCGGCAATCCGCTTCTTTTCCTCGCTTTTTCCTATCATTCAAGTCACCTCGTTTCTTTCCTTCACAGAGCGATCATTCGCGCACTCGGCGTAAATTTCGTCGCTCATCATGTATAACAACAACATGCAGGGTCAAGGCTGGGGCCGCCCCATGCAGCCTCAGATGACCGGGTATCCACAGCAGCAGCAACAAGCTAGCGCATTCCTTCAGCCTCAACAGACCGGCTACCCTGGCATGTCGCACTTTCAACGCCCTATGCAGACCGGAACGCCTTATCAACAGCAGCAGATGCAACAACAGATGCAGCCGCAAGGCCTGACTCCCCAGCAAACAGGCATGATGGGCGGCATGGGTATGCAGCAGGTTCGACCTCAAGTCACCTCAAACTTCCTCTCCCCTGGCCAAACTGGCATGGGTATGGGCATGGGTATGGGAGGTGGTCTTCAGCCCCAGCAAACAGGTTACATGGGTGGTTTACAGCCTCAGCAAACTGGGTTCATGGGCAATGGCGGCCTCCAGATGCAACAGACAGGTCTCATGCCACAAATGACTGGTATGCCTATTCGAGACCCACGATTGCAGCTTATGAGTGCTCAATTTTTACCCGCATCCCAGCCTTTCTCTGGTGCTCCTCTTGCCAGCAACATGAATTTCAGCCAGGCTAGCATGCAGCCATCCAACTTCCAGTCCCAAATCCAGAACCTCAGCCAGCAGCAGCAAGGATCTAAGGAGCCTCGTATCCCGTGGGCTCTCAGCAAAGAGGAGAGGAAGAGCTATGATTCCATCTTCCGTGCCTGGGATGCTAAGGGCACCGGCTTCATCAACGGCGAGGTCGCGCGAGAAGTATTCGGTCAGAGTGGTCTCGAAACCGACAAACTCATGCAGATCTGGCATCTGGCTGACACGGGCAATCGCGGAAAGCTCAATATCAACGAGTTCCACGTGGCCATGGGTCTCATCTACCGTGCCCTCAATGGCAACGACATTCCTGATACACTCCCTGCCGAGCTCATCCCTCCTTCGGCAAAGGATCTCAACGACTCGGTCGACTTTCTCAAGGATTTGCTCAAAAAGGACACCAACGTCCGTCACAGCACCGGTCTCAACATCCCTGAGGCTGGTTCCAATAGCGGTGCCTCCTACTCGAAAGCCCGCTCTTTCCACGAGAATCCCGTCGCCCCCAAGAAAGACGCTACTGCCTACAAGCACGATGATGCCGATGTTCCAAGCTACAAGAGCAGCAGTCGTCATCTCGACCGCAAGACCGTCCGCTACGAAGGCCAGAGCGCCACCGACGATCTTAGCGAGATGAAGCGCCAGCTCGAAAATACTCAAAAGATGCTCGACAAGCAGGGCAACGACGATGAAGAGGACCGCGAACTCGACCGTGAGATGGATGATCTCCGCTACCGCATCCGACGTGTTCAGGATGACATAGAGTACTACAACCGACGTGGTGGTCGAGACTCTGCCGACTCGCGCCGCAAGGCTGAACGAGAACTCATGCACCTCATGCATGAGCGCCTGCCTCAGCTCGAGAAGCGTATTGAAGCTAAAGAGAGCCGCCAGCGCGATCGCAAACTCGGAGAGAGCCGAGAAAGGGACCGTCGCAACGACACTCACAGTCGCTACTCTTCGGACGATCGCGATCGCCGCGACGATGATCGAGTCAACAGCCGCTCCGGCTCTGCTCTTGGCGACGGCGAGTATCTCCGCGGCACTTTTGAACGTGAGAGTGACAGACGCACGTTTGACAACGCCTCGCATGACCGATACGACGACCGCGACAGCTACCGACGCAGGAACGACGACCGTGATCGTGACGGCGGCCGATCCACCCCTTCCTCTCAGGCTCCCCCTCCTACTCCTCCCGTCGAGCCTGTCAAGCCCGCTGCTTCGCCCGCGCTCACTACTTCTGCCGCCAGCTCGGGTCCCCCCAAGAACATGTCTGCCGAGGAGCGTGCAGCATGGATCCGTTCGGAGGCTCAACGGCGTGTTCAGGAGCGCATGCGCATGCTGGGTGCGGTCGCGCCTGCTGGCCCTACTCCAGTTGATACCAGCGTTGAGGAACGACTCAAGGCTGAGCAGGCTGAGGCTGCTGCCAAGAGCGCGCAAGCTGACCAGGAAGCCGCTGCACGAGAAGAAGCAAGGAAGGCCCGGCTCGAAGAGCATCGTCTTCAGACCGAAAAGAGCAGCCTCGCCACTGTTAAGCAAGAGATCAAGGAGGCAGAAAAGGGCGATAACCCTCCTCCCGCTCCCATTGTTCAGGCAGCCAAGGAGGAGATCGACGACCAAGAGGAAATGATCCGACGTCGCGAAGAGGTTCTTGCCAAAGAGAAAGCCGAACGCGAGGCTCGACTCAAGAGGCTCGAAGAGCAAGAAGAAGAAGCTCGCAGACAGGAAGAAGCGTTCAAGGAGCGTCAAAGCATGTTTGCCAGCGGCGGAAAGTCAGCATCGTCTGCTCTTCCTCCTCCTTCCCGCAAGTCTGGCAAGGCAGCTGCTCCACCCCCGCCCCCTCCGTCGCGATCGCGTGCCGCTCCAACTCCTGCTACTGCCCCTGCCGCGCCTCCCGCACCAGCGCTGCCCGCCTCGCTTGCTCCTCCAGAGGCGCCACCGGCCCCTGCTCAGCCGAGTCCGACCCCGAGCACCAATTTCAGCACCAACCCTTTCCATCGCATGCAGCAAGGTGCAGGTGGTGCGGCTGTCAGCTCATCTTCGACTGGCCCCCATGCTCCTGCTGCCTCAAATCTTGTCGGAGGCACCAACCCTTTCTTCCGATCGCAGCAGCCTACAGCCGACTCCGACTTGCCGCCAGCAACTCGTGCAACCCCTCCTGTTTCGGCACAGCCTACCGGTGCCACGCCATCAACGACTTTGCGCACCCTTCACACGGCGCCAAAGCACGATGACGACGATTGGGAGGAGTCTGACAAGGAAGAGGACGATGACGACGCTGATGGACCTGGTTCTAGCACCCGTGCCACTCGACAGAACCTCGCTCAGGCTCTGTTCAGCAACTTGATCCCAAGCAGCGGTCGATCGACACCTCCCACTTCGGCGCCAAGTGCACTAGCTGCTCCCCCTGCGCCGCCTGCCGCTCCTGGTGCTCCGCTTGCACCTGCAGCACCAGCAGCTCCAGCAGCTCCCGCCGACCCAGTCGCCAAGCCCGCCGCTGGCCCTGTCGACCGCGGTGCCTTGCTCGGTCAGATTCAGGGCGGTCTGAGGCTCAAGAAGGCGCAAACCAATGACCGATCCAAGGCACTCGTCACAGGCAGCGTAATCGGTGACCCTTCGCCACCTGTGCAGACATATGTGCCCCCTCCTACCCCTGCTGCCGCTCCTGGAGCGCACACAGCTACGTCTGCCGTCGCTGAGCGATTCAGTTACGAGGATGCATCGGTACCACCTCCCCCTTCCGCACCCCCGGCGCCTCCTGCTCCCAGCATGCCTGGCTCTTTTAATGCCGATGCCTCTGCTGGCGACTTAGACGCAGCCAACCCCAACCGACAGAGCGTCGATTGGACCAACAGCCTCGCCAATGACCAGGCTAACACCAAGGCTGCGTATGTTCCTGACGAGCCTTCCGTACGCGAAGAGGAGGAAGACAGTGAAGATGACGACGAAGGACCTGAAGACCTCGATTCTCGCAAGCCTGTTAACGATCACGCTACCTCGGGTGAAGATGAGGTGGAGGGTTTCGATCTTTCGAGCAGCGTTCGTGTGCGCACATTGTATAGCTACGCCGGTCAGCGCGATGAGGACTTGACCATGGAAGAGAACGATATTCTCTTGGCGCACCCTGCCAAGGATGAAAGCAGTGCCTGGTGGTACGGCTCGTTGGCCAATGGGTCCAAAAAAGGCTTCTTCCCTCGCTCGTATGTCGAGCCTATTGACAAACGTAAGTAACCGAGAATTGGATACGATGACGACCGACGACCCAATTGAGCATTCTTGACTGACATTGCATTCGTTTTCTTGGTCCTATCATGCACAGCCGCTAAGGCCAAAGCCCTCTATAGCTACTCTGGATCTTCGCCTGAGGAAGCCACCTTCTCTGAGGGCGACGAGCTCCTCGTAGTCGACCAAGAAGACGCCAACTGGTGGCGCGTTGACGTGGGCGGACACAAGATTCTTGTCGCACCCGCTACATACTTGGAGCTTTCTGGTTAGTGCCAACCCCCAATTTATCTTGCCTCTGTCTGCTCTAAGCTTCGCTGTTCTTTCCCCCTGTCTTGTCACTCCCTCGCGAATGTTGCCCAGGGTCCAATATCAAATAGAATCTACCGTACCGTTTACCCGCAGCATTCGTCTCGTGCCCTTTCTTGCCTCGTATGCTTTTACAAGGCCGGAAGGCCCCGAGAGGGAAGGGCGGGAGAGGTTAGGGGGGTTCCTTGTGATGACCTGGGCCCCTCTGCCTTGCCTGACCTCCCCTCGCTTGATGAGGTGTGGCAGTTGTGCTGGTGCAGTGGGTGAAGCATTCGTGCGTGGAGGGTGTGAGATGTAAAACATTGAAGATGTTCTCGATCCGAACAGTTGATCGCATCGAAATGGATGATGTGCTGAGACTATCTTTCCTTTTTGCTCTTTTTACGCTCGCAGGAAAAAGCGAGCTGAAGAAGGTTGGCACTGGCAAACAAAGAACTACATCAGCACCAGCAGCTCACCATGCTCACGATGACAGCGATGGCGGCTCAGCCGTGATGGTCCATCTTGCATCTCAGGATTCTGCGTTAGAAAACAACAAACAACCACTCAAGACTGCTGACTGGGTCATGGTCGACAAAGAGGCGCGCAGTCCCGGCTCTTGCACCATCAATATGGAGACATCTTCGCCCAACACGGGCGATGCAGACGCTATCGCCGATGAAGAGGTTCAGCTTGCTGCAGCACTGGAAGCATCTAAGAAGGAAGAACGCCAACACCAAGTGGACCGAATGCGAGAGGACAGGCATCTGCAAAAGGCGATTGAAGCGTCGAAGATGGAGGCAGTGGCATACGCGCTCGGCTCTATCGATGGTAGTGGAAGTGGAGCTGGTGTCACTGCAAGTCGCGGTGAGGAAGAAGCGGATTCTAACGACACAGATTCGACGACGGGCTGGACCTCGAGCGACGACGAAGAAGACGACGACGACGAAGAAGACCAAGACCCAGTCGCAGGTGGCTTTGAAGAAGATATGACGCCACACATAGACGCTGAGATTCGTCAACACACGATTGAGCGACTTCGCGTATTGGAAGCAGCAGGAGTTTTGGTCAAGACCGACGATGCTTCGGCTGATCCGATAAAGTCGTCGGACGATGATCCGAGCGATGCGAATGCTAAAGATGGCACCATCTCCGAGTCGAAACCTGCTCGTCGTCCACCGCCTCCACCCGGTCAGAAACGTCATAAGAACATCGATGAGCTCATGATGCTCTCTCGCTCACGCACCACCAAGCGACCGCCCAAACGCGAGGAGCCACAACGTCGAAAGCCTCCTCATCGACTGAGGAAGAAGCCCAGTCGAGATCTGTCATCCATACCCAGTGCTTCTTCTGCTCAAACTGGAGCCGAGTCTAGTGCAGACAATCCTGAGGCAGTTTCAGAGGATTGCATGGAGGACGCTTATGATCGATACCTCAAATTGACCAAGGAAGTTTCGTTGCAGCCCATCTTGCCTGCTATGGCTAGTGGTGCTGCTGCGGCGAACAAGGCCGTGCTTCCGCCGAGCTCGCCGTTTCCGGTCGCGATGGGTTCGCCAGCTCGACCAAGTTCAGCAGCAGGCGAATCGTCGTCGCGCACATCCGGCTTCTTGTCCACCATCAAGTCCATGTCGCACCGCAGTGGCTGGACGGGGCCAACCCAACGTCCTGATTCTGGCATGGGAATTCGCATCGTCAGCGGCCCAATTGCTATGAGCAACCCATCTATCTCTACCGCTCTCCTTTCCCCGACCTCGATGTCTGAGCCCAACCGAGCTAGCGGGGAATTATCCGACTCGACCGATACCAACGCGGCACGCGCAGGCGCTCCCTCCTGGTCGTCCCTAGTCGGTCCCGATCTGCTCTCGAATCTCACCGATCTCGAGCGGAAGCGTCAGGAAGCGATCTTTGAACTCATCTCGACCGAGACTGCACACGTCCGAGATCTTCAAATCATCGTCGAAGTGTTTTTTAACTCGATGCAGAGTATGCTGAGTGAAATAGCTAGTACGGTCATCTTTGCCAACATTGAAAGCGTTCTCTTTACCGCCGTTTCGTACCTGTCGGATCTCGAAGCGAGGCAGAAGGAGGACAGGTTGTTCGTCACGATTATTGGGGATGTTTTGGAGAGACATATGCCGGGTATGAGCGTTTATCTGCCCTACTGTGTCAATCAACAGAGCGCAAGTGAGATCCTCGAGGCCGAGAGGAGGAGGGATACGAGGGTGGATATTCATCTCATGAATCTAAGGTCGAATCATCCTGCTGCAAGAGGGTTGGACTTGTCGCATTTCTTGCTGGTTCCAATGCAGAGGCTTACGAGGTATCCGCTGCTTTTGGGTCAGATCTTGAGGTACACACCTGAAGATCATGTGGATTATGCTCATGTCAAAGGAGCAAAGGAGACGGCTGAGAGTATTCTCGCCAAGACCAACGAAGCCATCCGCGAGAACGAAGACGCTACGGCACTCTCGAAACTTTCGGACAACCTCTGGTTGGGAGAAGAAGCCAAACTCGATTTGACAAAACCTTTCACCGATCCTCTTCAACCCAACGTCAAACGTAAGCGCAGCATCCTTCGTGATGAGATGGTGTCCAAATCTAAATCGGGTCGCAAGCTTCGTTTGGTGCTCACAACCGACTTACTTCTAGTGCTGCATGCACAAGATAGTAGTCTCTACCGAATGCCAATCCCGGTACTCGAGGTGAAAGCTCAAGAGGCGAAGAGCAAAAGTGCCAGACACGCGGATGTGTTCGATGTCGCACACTCTATGCCTGGCATGGGACAAGCGGATACTTTGAAATTGAGAGCGAGCAGTGCTAGGAATGCGCAGGTTTGGATCAGGTTGATCAACAATGCGAGGGCGAATGTGAGTAGAGTCTAGGCAATTTAATTTTTTTTTTTTTACTCTCAGGTTGGACGTGAATGCGAGAACATTGATTGGGGGCAGTTTTCATGCCGAACGAGACTCTCTGAGTGTGATTGTGTGAGCTCAAATCTCACAATGTGAGCTTGATGATTGTGTTAACCAAAAAAAAAAAAAAAATTACGAGCAACGAACATAGCATTCGTTAGAGGGATCTGGGCTGCAAGCAGTCAGCACAACGGTCAACACAAAAAAAAGCGTTTTGAATTTGAGCAGTGTAAAAGGCATCCGCCTGGAAAGCAGCTGCATGCATTCTTCCTAGAGATTCAAAGCTGGAGTTCCATGTCAAATGAGAGAAATAAAGAACAATGCTTTTTTTTTTTTTTTTTTTTTTTTGGAAAAGCAGACGCTTTTGTACACTTAGGTTTTGTGTTAAAACAGAATCCAAACAACTGTCATCTAGCAATTGTGAAATAATCTCCACAGCATAGTCTTGTGTTCAAAAATCGGATTAAATTCAGATTACACAAACTTGCCCCAAGAAAAACACCCAGACTCAGACGAATATTGTACCCTCAAGTGCTCAATTTCATACCTTCTTCTCGAAAATGTATACATAAAAACATCATCTGTTTGGCTACAGAGTCCCGACTCGAAAAAAAAAAAAATCTTCAAGTTTACCTTGTTTGACGTGAGGTTCATACAGTATTTATTAAATGCCCGATTTTATACACACGAATTTTTTTTTCAGGTGTTAAAAAGCCCTTGGACAGTGGATCATTTTTGCAAAACGTGATATGTAGGCGTTACAACATGGGACCCTTATCAGAAGAAGAAATTGATCAAGAATACAAGTGAGATAGAAATGAAAAAGAGGTGGTATATGAGAGAGATAGAAAAAGCCTTTTTTTTTTTTTTTTTTTTTTAAGAGATGAAAGCCCAGATCTTGCCACCGATGGTGGTAGGCTTCTCATCGGGAACCTCTGCCTCGATGATCTCACGAAGACCTGTGGTGAGATCGACTTCGGAAGATGGGATGTGAGCACCGTTATTGCGGTTGTAAAACCAGCTTCCAACGTAGAGGATGATGAAGAAGGGAATGGGGATGTAGTTGGTGATGAAATCCGAAGAGGACCAATTACCCTTGAGGAAAACGGACCAGCCGGAGAAGAGCATGACGATGAAGGTGGTGCAGATGGTCCACCAACCGCAGAAGGGCTGAAGGAATGCCTGGTAAGGAAGCACGTCTCGAGACATGCCCTGAACCTTCATAGCCTTGTGGAAGCGAACGTACATAACACCAATGCAGAACCAGGTAACCATACCGGCGATCGAAGTCATGTTGGCAAAGTATCCGAAAACGGTCGAGGCACCATCGCGAACAGACATGTAAGAGAGAAGAGAGAAAGCAACCGAAACGGCAACGGCCATGTAAGGAAGACCGTTCTTGGTAGTGCGAGCAAAGATACGAGGAGCGGAACCACCGATAGCCAGCGAGTAAAGAGCTCGCGACGAGGTGAAAAGGTCGGAAGAAGCAGCAGAAATAGCTGAGGTGACCAATGCCGCATTGATCAGAGAAGGTAAAACACGAATTCCCGCTCCCTTGATTGCAATTACGAAGGGCGAACGAGCGGCGGTCTTGTGGCCCTTAGTGAGCTCGGGGGCATTGGAGGAGCAAACGAGGCCAATCATAAAGGTACCGAGGAAGTAGAAGAGGCAGATACGAATCCAAACCTTGCGGATAGCGCTGGGAATACTCTTGCGTGGGTTTTTGGCCTCGGCGGAAGCGATTGCAACGATCTCTGTGCCTATGAAAGAAAAGGCGGCGTTGATGAGAACGGAGAAGAAGCCAAGGAACTCTCCAAGGCTGCCCTTGATGCCGTTGTAGTGCTTGAATGGACCGGGCTCCTTCCAGTAGCGGAAGCCGAGACGGCCTTGATTGCCGACACCGAGGTCGATGCAGATGGAGAGGATGATCAAGCCGACGATGGTGATGATCTTGATGGAAGCGAACCAGAACTCGGCCTCGCCGTAAGCGCGGGTTCCGAGCAAGTTGATGGCGATAACAATGACGAGGAAAATCGAGATCCAGATGGCGGAGCTGAGGTCGGACCAATAGGTCATCAGAACGGCGGCAGCGGAAAGTTCAGCGGGGAGAACGATGACCCAGTTGTACCAGTAGTTCCAACCCATGGCGAAAGAGAGAGGCTTGCCGACGAATCGCTCGGCGAGCTTAATGTGACCACCAGGAACGGGAAGGTAAGAGATCATCTCACCGAGACACATCATCATGGCGTAACAAACGGAACCCATGATTAGGTAGCCGAGCCAGAGACCGAGAGGACCGGCGTTGTGAAGGGAAGAGGCAGTACCCAGGAATAGACCTGTACCAATGACACCACCGATGGAAATCATGGCCATGTGACGGGGAAGAAGAGCGTGCTTAAGCTCTTCACCCTTGCGCTGATCAAAGGCGTTGGTAGTATTGGCGCCGACACCGTCCTCGAGAGTGGCGACGACATCACCCTTATGGGTGAAGGAGCCGGACTTGTCCTTCTCCTCTGAGGGAGAGTGAGCGATTGACATTGTGAATGAGAAGTATAAAAGGGAGAGCTGTCTAGGGAAGCGGGCGCCGGACGGATAAGGAAAGGAACCGGATACGAAACGCTGATGGGGGAAAGAATTTGTTCAGATGGCTAAAGGTACGATCGTCTTTATAGTTTCACTTGACACGATGAGTTGGCAGAGAGTCTTGTATGAGACCTGGTCGAGTGCAGTGGCTGTAAATCTACAGTGGCTGTAAATCTACAGTGGCTGTAAATCTACAGTGGCTGAGGCCAACAGAATAGGACGCAACCCAACCTGGCACATGAGCAGAGTTTGCGAGGGTTGGGGAACGGAAAGCCAATAAGAGGAGGGCAGAATGATAGCGAGCGCAATCTGAATTCATGTGCATGGCTGCGAACGCGGGGTCACGGTAGGTAGGCTTATCGAGCAGGGGGTTCTGCAATACATTTGAGGCCAAGTGGGCTAGGAACGAGCAGTGGGCTATCTTTTTGTGATGGCAAGCAATGGCGGGATTTAGCGTTGGGTCTGGACACAAAGGCGAGAGGCGTCTGCCATGCATGGGCGAAACAGATTAGGGTCAGGGACGAGAAAGCACGCGAGAAGAGAGTCAAGGGACACGCGAAGCAAGGAAAGCCCGAATATTTGAGATTCGGGATTGCAGGCGTGATAACAATCGAATTCAAGTCAAGTCAAGTCCAAGTGGGATGTTGAGCTGTTACTGTTGCAATTGGTGGATTCGGGTGAAAGACGGCGGTGGGAGAATGAAACAGATATAGAGAGAGTCAAGCGGCGGCAGCGTACCGATAGGAATTTCATTGAGAAGCTCGCCTGCTTCTCAGATGGCCGAATTTCGTCCTCTGCTCTGATGCCATTGTCAAATCTGACGGCGGTCGAAACCAGCGGAGCCAACTGGCAAAACCCATCTGAACCTACGGCTGCCATATGACTGGTCAAATGCACACCACACCAAGTCGTGGCAGACTCGCGCTATCGCACTCTCCGGACCGCCACGCCTCTTTTTTTTGAACTGCTATAGCACAAAGAGGGTGACACTCTGTGTCGGAGTCTAAATCTCTAGGAGAAAATTGGGCCGTGAATGTCGAATACTCGGCCAATCAAAAGTCGTCCTTGCACCAGCGCTTGTTCTTCTCAACATATTCCGTTCTGATAGCCCATCCTATCGTTCACTGTGTCTCCACCCCTTCATTTGCTCTTTCTGGCAGACGTGTATACGGATGCCCATAAGATTGTATTGTTGTCAAGTTGATAAAGGTATGAGGCGACGAAATCACTCACCCACTGGTTTCATAAAATATGTGGGACAAAAAATGAACAAGCCCAAGCAGTGCTGTCAGGGCTGGAAGGGCTGGAAGGGCGAATCTTCTAGATTCGGTAGCCAACAAAGCCGGTGGGCACTCAACTCTCTCAACTCTGCTGTGTGAGCTGCGGCTAGACTACTGAATTCGAGCTTCGGAAGCTGTGTATTCTTGGTGCAGGACACTGCCGACCCCGATGAATATGCTCGGAAACCGTATCTAGATACCTGGTCAAGAGCTTTGTTAGGCAAGGCTGGCTTCGCTGACAAGCCGTGCAGCTGTGCAGCAGCTTCACCTCATAATGCGTCACCGCTGCTTGCACCGACATCAGATCTTACGTTTTACCAATTCTGACCAATCGTTCTTTGACGGTGCCCATCAGTATAGAGCAGACACCATCAAGACTAGTGTGTCACTCGCGTGCTGCGTTGCACGGCGCAACGACACAATCTTATATCGGCCTCGCAACTCTGCAGTGAATGGAACCTTCTCATTGGTCTGTTCGAAACACTTCGGACCAATAGCGAGAGAGCAAGTAGTATAGCAGGTGTGCATGGTATCTGATCATCGGAACAAGAACAGAAAGTAAGCCACATTCTCGTGACACGGCGTGCATACTAGGCTCAAACAATGAAAGATTGCTTGGTTCTGAATCAGCGCGTGGCATGGTCTGACAGAAGCTGCTTGTGATTGATTATGTGATACGACGAGTGAGCCCGCAACAGTCCAATCGGGAGTACGATAATACTCAGCACAGCGGCATGCACAACAAAGACTGATGTTGACACAAGTGTATATCGTAAGGCCAATCCACGGCCAATCACAAATAGCTTTCCCTTGCTTTTGATCGTGGTCGAGACCCTTTTTCATATTTCGCCAAAGGCGGGGTACAGTAAAATTACACCCAAACAAACCATTTTCTTGATTGAATTGCGCAGTCGCAGTGGCAGTCGCAGTCGCAGTCGCAGTGTTGCAAAACACTGGTCAAGTGCTTGTGAGATGTTTGACAGCGGCGCTAACATAGGGTGCGGTTAGCTTCTCCGGCGGCGGTGATCCAATTTTGTTTGAATTTCCTAATCCGGCTCGTCAGCCATGAGACCACGGCAAAAGTTATCGCGCTGACACCACTCATGTTGTGCATAGCAACTTAGCCAATTCCAATTCGGCGGTTGACGAGGCAAGTGAGTTGGCCCGCGGTATGTCAATTGCTCACCGTGATTACTCTGTCACTGCTTTTCTCGACCAGTCTGAATTTGCACTGTCCTGCCCAATCTCATCGTTCGCAAATATCAATAAATTAAAACAGCTGCACGAGGTAAAGGCAGCGTGACCTCGGCACCAGTCCTCGAATTCACATGTCAACGATTGTGCCTGATGTATAGCGGCCCGTGAATCTGGACCGAACTTCCTCCAGCCATGCAACAGAGGCACCTACCCTCGATTCACATTTGCAACTTTGATATCTTTCAAGCCTGCTAAAAACCTTCTCGCCTCTGCTTTCAGTGAGCTATCAGCTTATCTAGTGTGTTGAATTCGCTGTGCGCTACCTTCCACAGCGCTTTCATGCAAGCATCGTGAGGGACCCAGCTGATACGATAAGGAGCACAAGGCTGGCGTTTGTCGCCGTAACACGCAACAATCACAAGTGAGGTGGGCACGTTGATAAGCCGCACGCAGGTCTTGTTAAGTGCGTTGCAGCAACCATCTTCTTTTGTGGGTAGCCAAATGAGCGTGCAAATCAGCGTGAAGCGGCGAATCAGCCCACCTGGGTTCTCACATATCAGAGCTTTTTTGCCATTGCCATGCCAATCGCGAATGGCGCCAGAAGAACGTCAAACGCACCATGATTGGACGAGCTGAGTAGGCGTGTCCCCGTTTAACTCGTCACATTTTTATGATGCTTATTGAGCTCATGTGACACTGCAACAATCTTGCTTTTCATCCCATCTATCGGAAGCGTGTATCCGACGACCTCCTTATTTCACAAGAACATTTGGTTGCTCGCCATGTTGTCCGTGTAAGCTCAAACTAGCAAGTCGCCCTTGTTCAAGCCCGGGTGGATCCCACACTTGCGTATGAAACCAGCACATCTCCCGCGTCACCGGCTCATCACATCTTAATGGCAAAACTCCTCTCCATCTCTAACTTTTGCGTCATCGTTCAGCTTGCGACCGTAGCTAAGACGGTTTCCAACAACCGCACTGCTAAGCATACACCCAGGTGAAATTCGACATCAAGCAGTGTAACGTGACACCTTAACGCCCTTGCGGAGACATCCGAGAGGCAACTGAACTCCCTCGATCGGAATTTTCGATCGCTCCCTTCGACGGTCATCTGATCATTTCTCCATTGCTCCCCCACTTCGTACCACCTCGCCCGTGCCACACTTCGGCCAGGCAATGACAACACCCGTAGACCGCAGGATGAGTTCAAGTCTGAGATGCATAATCTTTGCGTTCTTCATACCGAATTGCTACGTCTGTACTGCAGCAATAGATAGGTATATGAGAAGCTGCATGGTCTGTGCAAAGATCAAAAGCCCGCTGCCCAACAACGCAAGTAACAAGCACACCTGCACGCATTCATTCGTATCTCAGCCCACTTGTTGTCCGAACCCGAATCCGACGCACCTTCAAACGCTTGTACCGAGGCTGGCCTGACTTCGCTAATAGTTTGAAGCGAACCAACTGGCTCACCGGAATCATCAATATTCAGAGCTCGCCCCCCAAAGTTCTTCCAACTGATCAGCGGAACTTGATGTAATCTGCCTGACCCTTGCCTGAAAGACAAATTGGACCTCGCCTCTATGATCCATCTCCTTCGACCCAACGTATTGATCGCGCTGCTTTTGTTCGTATCAGCAAGATGTCATAGGAATTTTATGAACAGAGTGAATGCCATGGGTTGGTCCGGGATGAGCGATGACATGTCTAGCATGAACGCAGTCATCCTTGAAGAATTTGAGCGAGTCAAGGCTAGATATTTGAGGGTCTAACATTGTTGAATTGACACAGCAGACACAGCAAACTAACAAGCATTCTCTTCGAGCGTCGAGGTCACATGATCACTTTTTACAAGCTCGGCCGAGGTTTGATTCTGTGGAGCGATTGTCGAAATTTTAATCGTTGTTAGTTTGCCTTCAAGTTGGAATTTCTTTCCAAACCCTCGTGAGCGCTCCGAATCTCAGCCCAATTCAGTTTCTTCGGCACGATCAAACCTTCTTCTCTTCTTCATCCTCAAGATCATCCCGGACTTTATCATTCCTAATATGCCCGCCGCCAACAAGCCCCAAGCCGTCAAGGCTACTGCCGCCAAGAAGGCCGCTCTCAAGGGCACCTCCGGATCCAAGGTTCGCAAGATGCGTACCGACACCACCTTCCGTCGCCCAAAGACCCTCGACCTCCCCAAGGCCCCCAAGTACCCTCGTAAAGCTGTGCCTCACGCTCCTCGCATGGACGCTTTCCGTACCATTCTCTACCCCCTCAATACCGAGTCTGCCATGAAGAAGATCGAGGAGAACAACACCCTCGTCTTCATCGTCGACCGTGCCGCCAACAAGCGCCAGATCGAGGGAGCTCTTAAGAAGCTTTACGACGTCTCGGCCGCTAAGATCAACACCTTGATCCGACCTGACGGCAAGAAGAAGGCCTTCGTTCGTCTCACTCCCGACCAGGATGCTCTTGACGTCTCCAACCGTATCGGCTTCATCTAAAGCCTTTCCTCCCCTTTCATTCACTTTTCTCTCTTTTCTCCGTACCTCCTTGTTTGCGTTAACTGCGCTGCTTCGAAGTTAAAAAAAAAGGGACAGATCGACGCGATCACCAACGATCCCACCCGCAAACCTTTTCACTGTGTCCGTTTTTTTTTTCTGCGGTGTAATATAACCGTTTTAATCACGGCCCATATACCCACGTCAGTACCATCATGGTTACCGACTTTCACCCAACTGTCCACAGAGCATTTTTTTTAAGTCTCGACTTGGCTTTGGCGTCCCCCTTTGTCTTCTCTTCCGACCTGGTTGGTCGGTTTGAGAGGGTAAGAATTGGGTGTGAATTGTCCGTGCTTGCAAGTGTGCCCTCCGATTTCGCATTTGGCTTGAGCTGTTTCGTTTGAGAATTCGAAGGGAAAGCTTCCATCTTTGGAAAGATCGCTCTTCTGAGTCGTATGGACATTCTTTTGCAATGACGCTTCGTTCTTTCTATGCTTTTGAATATACTTTTTTTTTTTTTTTCATTTTGCGCAATTTTGTTTCCCATGCACATGTTGGATTTGTGTAAGAAAGATCCTTGATTCGGATTCAAGTCGATATGAGTCAAGTAGAGGATGGTGTATGTAAATTATGGATGTTACACGGTCGTTGCGAATAAAAATTATGTTCTTTCGATACAGTAAATTATTTATACAAATGAAGAATGCTAACATGCAATTTTCGAAATGACAAGCTAATTGTCAGTGCTCGACGTTGATCAGTATAGGCCTTATGTCTTTGTGAATAATGAAAAGCGTTAATGACGGCTTCTAGCATGGCGCCTCAAGGCCATCTAAACAGGTATAGCCATTCGCCAACGCCGGCGCACAGGTCCTTCCACCGCAGCTGTGGCGCCCAATACCCAGTCTCTCCCACCTCCCAAAGCGCCCGAACTTGGTTTGCATCTTGCCCTTCAAATATAAATCGCGGATGCCAGTGCAGCGCTCGTACTTCTTTGGGAAATACGACACTGCTCAATGTCGTCCCTTCCCTTGGGGTAGGTTTAAACCTCGTCGCAGGGTGATCCACACAAAGGCTCGGATCAATACAGATGCTTTGCGTATCTTGCTTGTTACAGTTTCGATGAGCATGATATACACAGGATAGCTGGTCAGCCGAGGTACCAAGCGGGAAAGAGGAATCTAGAGACCAAACTCGCACACGACGGTCGAGTCCTGCCAATGCGAGGAGCCGCACTTCAGCATCAATGGCACAGCCAAGTTTGAAGTCGTACGCATTCACATGACCAACAAACTCACGCTTGACTTCGCCAGTCATAGTGTTGAAGAGTTGGACTTGTCCATCGATTCGCACCACCAGCAGCTCATGAGAAGAGACTGCATGCAAATTGGTCACGGAACCTTTGGCCTCGAAAAGTGCAACGACTTTCTCACGAGACTGCGGTGCGTATTTTCGCCAGAACCATGCTAGTACGGCACCGGAGCGAGTGCCGCAGTACAGAATGTCTCCACTCTGATCGAAAGTGATCGCCGTGGTGTCGCTCTCGCTTGATGGGCATGTCGAGTAAAAAGGCGAATGAGGTCGATCAAAAAGTCGTATAGCAACTTTTGATAGCTGAACTCTTCTACCTGCTGATAGAGCCAGCAGCATAGTTTTGTCTAGACCGTCATGGTTCCCGGTAGCTTCTCTCACCGACTGTGGTGTGTTGTTGACTCGGTCGCCTTGGAACAATACCGCCCATGCTATTATCGCTCGCGAATTCACTGATGGGGCTTCGCTGTTTGCGGTTGTGATAACCATCGGCGCAAAAGTGCGTGAGTCCGTTGTCACAGGCGGCAATTGTCCTCGAAAAGGATCGCAATCTGCTTTCGTGGGACAGAGCACGATCCTAAAGAGGAGTGGGCTTCGTTGCTGTCCCTCCTGAACGTGCGTTGCGTGTAAGATCGTTCGTGAGCCACTCCAGAGGAAAGAAAGTAACTGCGAATCATGGCGGTTGCGAGGCAAGATAAGTTGCGCTAAGTCGTGAATGGGAGAGCAAACGAGTAGATCTCCAGTATGCGAGAGGAGAACCAGCGACTGACCGTCGGCGTGTGCTTTGATATCCACGATACGGTCCTCATCGTGGGTATGTTGACGAAATGGCCTTTGAGCTCGAAACAGCGCAAGATGTGAATACGCTCCTTCGATTCTTTGCTGATTCTGGGTTCGAGATTCACCGAGAGATCTTCTTCCATGCTGTCTGAGGGTGACGGGGTCAGATACGGTATGCAAGCAGGCGCCATGGGTTCTGAACGGGCCTGTTTCCAAGGTTGCGGTCCTGAATCGCGGCAGGCA
This sequence comes from Melanopsichium pennsylvanicum, assembly GCA_900208305.1. NCBI lineage: Eukaryota > Fungi > Basidiomycota > Ustilaginomycetes > Ustilaginales > Melanopsichium > Melanopsichium pennsylvanicum. The sequence continues at coordinate 389,828 of OAPG01000021.1, forward strand.
TTGTGTCGTTGCATAATGAGCTTCTTCGTCGAATGATTTTGACGGCCTTTTGCCTTTGTCTCGCTTGTTAAGCTTGCCTTTGTGAGTTGAATTTTTCGTTTTTGATGTGCTTTTGTCAATGTTTGTGGAGTCTTGTGCAACCTGGCCGGGCAGGATCCTGAAGAAGCGTTTCTTTTCCGGATCCCAGCTGTGGCCAGGCATCTTGAAAGGTGGCTCAGCCATCTTGAGTCTTTCGAGGGATTAGAGTCATGACATATTGGATATGAGATGGAAAGGAAAAGTAGAGTATGGCAAGACTGTGTGTGCTCCACAGTACAGCTAGCTATGTTGGCTCAGTTGCTGGCTGTCATGATGATACTGTATTCACTGTAAATTTAGAAAAGCCTGTATTTTGGGGTCACTTTTCCAAATTCGCCGTGTGGAGGCATAGGCTGACTTCCGGGTTCCGATCAATTTACAATGGTAGTTTTGCAAGCCTTTGGCACCAAATTTTACACTTGGCATGGTGAGCATAACTGCGTGCAGCTTGTTGGGCCATAATATAATTGAACCAATGCTTGCTCGTGCCAACTTTGAATCCACATCAATGCTGGGACCATGTAGCGAAATGCATACCAATTGGTCATGCTATTTTCTCCAGACACTGCTCAAGTGCTCGTTTTCGAGTCTTTGTATCAGTTGTGTACTACAGACGGTAGGCGACTCACGACTAGGTTAAGGACGTTATCCTCTGGCAAGTAGGAGGGCTATCTACAACCGAGAGCTAATTGAATGTGTCGAAAGCCTTCATCGCAAGACTGAAGCCAGGCACTCCTCCCGCCTCTGTGCCAAGTTGTGTTCGAGCTCGAGCAAAATAGTAAGTGTGAAACGCGAGATTGACTTGGCTCAAGTGCACAAACTGCCACTGCTCCCCATGTCTCTCCGACTGTGGTGCTCAGTACCGTAATTCCGCAGGCTCTGCCTTGGTGACCTGGAGAGCCTGTAGTACTGCGAATAGGCATTTGAGGGAAAGGCTCACCCTGGAAAGAAGACGTGGCGGGATCGGCATGCAACACAGATGCAAGCCGAAATGTGCATACATCATGGCGTCACAAAGCGTAATTCATATTTTGCGTTACAAGGTGCTCAATACATGCAATAGAGACTGTGAATGGGTATCATATAGAGGGTGAGGTGCTATCAGAGTTGTGTCTATCTCATCTGCGATCGCGCGCTCTTCCGCGTGCCTCTTGAGGATCCCCCTCGGAATCAGTCGAAATTTTGCCATCCCCCGCTGCGACCAATTCAACCATCTTGCCGCCGCTGTCTGCCGTACTCAACAAGGGCGTGCTTCGATTAGACGCAGCGGGCTCGGCACTTCCCCGCACTCTCGAACGACTTCGAGAGCGCTGCCTCCCGAGGATCTGAGCAAGGGCATCAGGCGCCCTCGACCTGCTTCTCGCCGTACTCGACCTCTGCGCTTGAATATGGTCTGCCATATTGATAGGCACAATCGAAGGCTGCATTTCAACACTGCGACCATACAGCAAGCCCTGAGCTCCAACACCCGCCTCATGTGAAAGAGAATAGTTCGAACGCGAGCGGGAAATTGATCGTTGCGCAAAGCGTTCCGGTGAGCATGACTCCCCGCTATTCCGACTTCGACTGCGAGAGTGACTGCGACCACGGATGACAATGGGATTCGTGCGGTGGAGAGAACTGGCGCTGCTGGTGTCGTGCTCTCCATTCCAAGTTGTGTTCTCATCCAAGTCTGCCATTCGAGATCGAGTCATGCGGCCACGGCGCTCGGAGTCGGCGGGGCTGTCACAGCGATCCTGAGCTGAGGCGTGGATCCAGGTGTGGGTTTTGGAGGTTAGCGAGCTTGCAAGATGATGTGACATCCACGCAGGGTCGCGATCGCGGTTGGGCGTAGAACTTCCGCTGACATCCGTGCTCCGGGTGCGGCTGGAATCGCGGTAGCGAAGAGAAACACGGGAGGTCGAGCGAGATCGTCGGTTCGCGCTGTCGCCTTCGTCCATGCAGATGGTGGGAGACTGAGCTGGGGAGGGGCTTGCGGAACTGTCCACGGAGAGCTGGGCGGGACGTGTACGAGCTAGACTGGAAGAACGTCGCCCGCGGTCTATACGTTGTAGCTGCTCGTCAGCGTCGGCTTCTCCAAAGTCCGGCTGTTGAGACATGTTGAAGAGCGCTGCGGAACGCTCGCTAGCACCGTTGGTGGGTGCAGCGGGAGTCGACCACCTCTCTGGCCCGACAGACGAGCCCTTTGTGGCTGATGCGTCAGTTCTTGTTGAGGTCGACATCGAGTGCTGAGGTGCCGAGCCTGGCGGAAGGGGTGAGGGAGATGGAACCGGCTCGACTCCTTCTTGTCGGATCCAAGCGCTGGAGCACAGCTTGTCGATGGTCCACCTTCGTCTCGGGTCTGACTCCAAGAGACCGCGCAAAACTTGACGTGCAGCTGCACGGTCCCAGCTCAATCCATCCCAAGCCGGGTCTACGGTCGTGTCCTCGTCGGATTCGGGATCCTCTTCCACATCGGCTCTTGCCTTGGCAACCTTGTTGATCTCAAAGCTCTCGAGATGATCGGCGCGTCCAGGCGCGGATCCGACGACTTGGTCGGAATGCACTGCAATCATGCGCTTAGGCAACGTACCGCAGGCGGGCTCTGTGGCTTGCCGCTCTCTAGGCAGCAGAGATGGCAGCGAAGCACTGAGATCCATGGCGCCCAAGCTTCCTGACCCACGCGGTGCACCTGAGGCGCTTCGGCGTTGACTGAAGGCGAACCTATCGGCAGCACCCACTGGTTCAATGCCGCCAGCACGGTCGACAGAACTGTTGCGATTCGAAGCACTCTGCTGCGACGTCAGTGTGCTTGTAGACGAAGTTGTCAACCGCTCAGCCCGGCGACGCAGCCTTGGCGGCAGCTCCCACTGAGCTTTGGCTATCTTCATCTGCAATCGAGGCTCGAAGGAATCCGTGAAGGGCAGCCTTCCGCTGAGGAGCGCGTACAAGATGCAGCCGAGTGCCCACATGTCGGCCGCAAAGGGTGATTCTTGGGGCAGTTCCTCTTCGTCGCGAGAATATTCGGCGGCTGCTGGGCTTGACGAGCCAGGCGTGCCTTGGGCTCGAAGGTACTCAGGGGCAGTATACGCCAAAGATCCACCTCGACCATCTCCTTGTGCCTTTTCCTGAATCGTCGTGTGTTTGGTATTGGTCGAAATGGCTTCCTCCTTTAGTGCGCGAACCAGACCGGACGCACCCAACACACCACCTTTGACATGAGCAGGATCCAAGACTTGTGCTAGGCCAAAGTCTGCAATACGCCAGCACGGCATTACTGCTTCGGTAACGTCAAGTGTCTGCTTTGAAGAGATGGAGGATGCGCCCAGGGAATCGATTGAGTCAGCTAGTCCGCCACTACTGTTCTGTCTGGATCGTCCCTCACCAGCGTCAGAGTGGAGCGTGGATAGGCGTTGGCGCTGTTTCCACGACGTCCGGTCCTGACCCAGCACATTCTCGAGTTTGAGATCACCATGAAGCACATGACTTTTGTTGTGTAGCGTACTCAGCGCCGAAGCAAGCTGGCGCATGATCTCTCGGGCTGCATCGATCGGGACGCCTTGACTACGGGATGCGCGACTCAGAGTCCTACGGATCAATCTGGATCCACTCGAGACGCTGCCAGCTGCCGAGGCGGGCGAGGAGGCAACAGAAGAGGCTTCTTGACCTGCGGGAATGGTGCGGAGCTGGGAAGCGGCGGACACAGAGGCCACCCTTCCGAGGGCATGTGGACCAAGGTTGCGTGCCATGATGAAGCCGGAGCCCGTCCGTGAGCCGGAATGACGCCATGTTGGATCGTCCAATGAGGTTTTGAGCGATGAGCTACGTGAGAGTTGAGGTGACGAGCGGGCAGGACTAGGAGCCAGCCAAGAACCAGAGCCTGGCCTCCGATCTTCGATGGTAAAAGGTTGGTCGCCGTTGGAGGGGAGGATGACGGTGTGAGCCCCGCCCTCGCTGCGAACATAGTCGAGCAGATTGCCCTGGTCACAGTAGGGCATGATCAGTAGCTCCGCAGTAGTTCCGCTGCCCAGAGTCTGGTCGGCGTGTGGTCTGTCGAGCGAGACGCATTCGTGATGCAAGAGCGGCAGCAAGTGCTGATGTGTAGGGAGGCTTTTCCAAATGTGTAACTCTTTCGACTGGTGCTGACGCTGCTGTCTCTTAGACGGATCGCGTGGCTGTCGCTCCTGATTCGAGTCCTGGTAGACGATCTTGACTGCGACTCTGCGGCCCTTGCGATGACCATCTACCTCGGGAGCGGATGGGTCTGCTGGTCCTTGCGCCTCGAGATCCCAACCTTCGCGTACAGTCGAAAACCCTCCAAAGCCGATGGTCTTGCCGAGAAGGTAGCGACCGGAGGGTCCAACACGAGCGCCTTCATCGTCACTTCGTGGCGGAAGGATGGGCACTGTGGTGTTCTGAGAGTCGTAAAGATGTGCTGCAGCGCTTCCGAGACCACGTAAAGAAGCAAAGCCGGGGGCCGCTGCGGACCCTTTGCGGGTATCATCGCGCATCAGTGAAGCGCCAAGACTGCGATGGCCGGGGCGTGTCGGGCTGTAGGACAGCGAGCGATTGTCACAGGTTGTCGAAGGCTGAACCACGCTGTTGAAACTGGAGAAAGCGCTGAGAAAGTCGGCAGCTGGAGAACGGACCGTGGGCGATGACGTGCCCTGAGGCATGGAAGTGGGCGAGGCGAAGGCTGACCCCGCGATGGAGAACGTAGAAGTGGGATTCATGTCTGTGCGGAGAGGAGGTAGAATTGTCGACACTAACGTAGACGGCGGTGAATGCTCTACGATGGAAGATTCATTATCGTCGACTTCTGGTGTGCCTGCAGCACTTCTCTCCCACCACATCCTAACCTTCGATCCTATGGACGTATCCTTTTGTGGCAACGCGACAGTGTTGACACAAGTATCTGATTGATGATGATCCTGGTCGGCTACCGCAGAGCTTCGACGTCGTCTGCCTCTCTTGGCCGCATCTTCTGGTGTTTGCAGTGTATCCGCTTCGAAAGCGGCGTCGTTTGAGGTGGATTGCGACGAAGACGCTTGTCGGTGCAGGTTGGATGTGGGAGCTGTGTCGGATTTGTTGTTATGGGAGTCGGATCTGGTGAGTTTGGCGATGGAGGCAGCAGTAGAGAAGGAGGCTGATCCATCTTGGGAGGGGGGCGAGCCGATACCGAGACGTGCTGCTGCTACACTGTTGAGGTCGAAGGAATTGTGCCAGTCGTCGGCAGAGACGGAGGCGCTGAGACCACTGGGATCGAAGAGTGGCACTTCATCCTCGGAGGGAATCTGGAGCGGTACAGCCCTTGGTGGCTCCATCCGACAGCCTGGACGGCACAACAGTGCGGGAAGGCGACGTGATGGAAGGTGAGCTGCAAGATGGACTCAGACCTTGAATGTACAAGCGCACTGACGAGCTTCAGCGTTTAGTCTGCTCAACAATGGTGGATAGAAGAGCTTGCCAGCGATAGTGAGAATGCATTCAGCAGGAAGGGAAAGCGTGGGTGGCTCTGTTGGCAAGGGCTGAGTCGGAAGCGATGCTCTGTAGGTATGTTGTCAAGTGCAAAGCTGGAATGATCTGGGCTTCAGCCTAGTCTCGGAGATTCCCGAGATACGTGTGTCTTGTTGGAAGCGCAGCGATGAGGGCTGGTGATGACTGAGAAGGAGGACGTTGTCCGTGCAGCCAGCGACTGAATTGTGAATGTGATGGCAATCGGGAGGGTGCCGAATAGCAAGCGGTGTGGAGTGTCTTCGGTAGTTGGCATTGGCTGAGGAAACGTGGAGAGGGAATAAAGTAGTTTCGATTAAACTCATAGGACCGTGGAGTGTATCGGCCAATTGGGCGGTTGATTACTGTATTTGTTTGACCTGTGAATTCGCGAAGACGAGACACGCTGAGCCACACTCTGACCCTAATATTCAAGCAAATAGGTTGGCACCTGACCATACAGCTGATTTTTATTTGTTGACTTTCGGAAAGCAGCCTCCGCAGCTTGACAAAGTTGTTGTTTTTGTTGTTTTTTTTCTTTTCTAAGAATACCTTTCTTTGACAGAAGCCTAATCGATCGGATGGACACCGGCGAACCTTCTCATCACCAGTACATCAACAACAGAATGACGAGTGTGAGTCCAGTCAAATCCACATTTGCGGTCACGAGAAAGCGAGGCATGAGCGACTGTGTAGACCGGATGACGCGAACCTGAGGATGACTTTTTACATCAAATGCAAGCGGAGAATGCCGGTGTTCAACTACTGTTCTTGCCGCAAGAGTGAACGAGCGTGCTTGGGAGCTTTACGAGGCTGTGTCTCACGCCCGCCCTTGTGATTGGAGATCAGGGGAATTGCTCTGAGCCAGTAGCAGATCGAACCGTCCAGATCCTTGCTCACGGACAAGGGAAGAGTCTGATCGCAAGATTTAGTCTTTGGCGATACCCCGATGCGATTGCAGTCCTTTGCCGAGGTTAGGCGTTGGGATAAAGGAGGAGCGCGTTGGTGAGGAGGGGAGGCACCTGAGCCCAGAGCGACAACGGAGCGGAGCGCGTTCTTGACGCGCCGTTTGACACTCGAGGGATGCACTGTTGGAGCCTCGAGAGATGCAAAAAGGCGCGTTTTTAAATGTTCAAGGCAATTGCGCAGTGTCGACCCGGGTGCTCTCATGAATGCCACTTACAGCTTACTGATTCTGATCCATCATTCGGCTGTGACTTTTGGACATGGAATGGAAACGACCGTGAACCCTCGAGGCAAGAGTGATTCTCGAAAACAATGGCGGTCATACTACGGAATCACTGCGAGGCATGTGTTCGGAGGTTTGAAGACAAGAGCCAGATGTTTTGGAAAGGCTTGAGCCGTACGCTTGCTGAAGGTAAGATGCTCAACCTCGGCTGCGTTCGAGGCTCGAGAGCGCAAATTAGCTCTGCTTCATCTCTGGATGGCAGAACATGGATCTCGAGCCGCAAGCATGCTCTGATCCCGCAATCGGACGCAAGCAGAGGTGGATGGAAATTCTACGGATGAACATTTGTCAAGGAAGCGACTCGTGCTAATGCACTCATCGGTCACACAACGTAATGAGTTATACCCAGCACCAGAACCAGAGATAGAGCGCGGATTGGAAATGCCAATGCATTATGAACAAGGCAGGCTTGACGAAAGGATCATTGAAGATCGTTTCGAGCCCCTTTCTTCAGTCGTGCGCAGCCGCTCTGCAGTGACGCCAAGATTGGTACGTTACTTGTTTCCTTGCCAAATCACGGCTTTGAACGAACAAGGGCATCTGGTTCGATGCAGTCAAGTCGAGAAAGTGTGTATACTGTGTTGGAGTTCGATTTCTGGGGTATGAACGGCACAGCCTGGCGAATCGTGTCGGTGTCGATGTGTGAGCAAGTGTAGCAAGCAATTGGTGCTTGGTGATTTCATTCCAAGCTGACAAAACGATGAAATTGTGCCAGAGTGTGATGAGACAGGCGGACAAGCGCAACCGTGATTGGCGAGAGGAGGGCATGGACCTCTTCGTTTCGTTTGGCATCGCATGTTCAGAGAGAGAGAAAGACAGGATGCGGGCAGAGTCTTGGATGTAGAAAAGATCTTGCGCAAAAGAGAAACAGAGACTGCTGCATACCATGGGTCAATATCGCTCTAGATTTCAAGTGGGGCGAAAGCGGAAGGAAAGTGGGGGTCGAGATAAAGCGCGTCTCTCATCAACGTCGTTTGTTCTGCTTTCGGCACACACCAGCCCTTTTCATAGCCAGAGTCGCCTTTCACTGTACTATACGAGGTTAGCCGTGCCTTTATTCTTCATTCGCGTCGGGTTCTTCATTTGACCCGCTATTTCCTTTGTGACCATAACAAAGCAGGAGAGCAGCTCCAAAAGCAGTGAGCGCGAGCAACAATTCTTGCTGAGCGTTCAAGTCCTGGTTTCGAGTCTAAGTTGATGAGACAATCCACGCGACGAACAGACAGCCAATCTTTGCTTCTAGCGCCGCTGCAGCTGCTGATGATGCTTCTGCATACGACAGATTAAGGTCGCGTCGTGTCCTGCTCGCATGTACGATAAAATCCACTATATTTACATCAACGTTAACGTTGGGTGTGTGCGATGCATAGACGTGCGTATGCATCCATGCGTCCCTTCTCATGGCTCTCGATCAGTGTTTCTCTCGAAGCAGGTTCGCAGATCGTGACGCCCTCGGGACCCTCTCTTTCCTGCTTGCCTTTTCGCACTTTAAAGAGGAGAGTAGTGAGCGTGTCAGTCAGTAGTCGTGTCCGTGTCTCTCGCCTGAACGTGTCTTGCCATATCCCTTCAAATACTCGTCGCTTTTCCATCCGCGTCTCAAACCTCCTTTCCTTTTCTCCTCATCCTTCCATCCGTTTATTTTCTCCAAATCTCATTCACTTCCACCAACTTTGCCTGTCCAAGATGCCTCCCAAGAAGACTGGTGCCGCCGGCGCAAAAAAGGGCAAACCCTCGGCCTATAACAAGTACATGAAGGAGCAGCTCGCCAAGCTCAAGACCGAGAAGCCTCAGATCACCCACAAAGAGCGCTTCAAGCTTGCTGCCACCTCCTGGGCCGCCTCCAAGGAGAACCCTAAGAACAAGGCTTAATCGCCACCTCCTACTGCTTACCGATCTTCTCCTTCCGCGTCGAATTGGAGGCTTGACCACCGACCGTCCTTGTGACGTGTCCCGATGTGATCCTCAATCCACCCTTTTTTCATATATCGGAAAGATGTCTCCCCCGTGATTGTCGTCTTGGGCTCGTCACTGTACACATGATCTTGTCTTCTCTTCCCTCGCTCACTGTAAGTTCTGCGCTCTTATCGTGTCGCGTTTCTATCCCGCTCCGCACCTTTTCTTCTCTGAATCGTGTTTCGACGCGTCTCGCACATTTGCATTTACATCGTTAGGACATGTTTTTGGCCTGTTGGTCCTCCCCTCGGATTTGTACACATCAACCATGTACGATGTAGATCACGCGATAGGGCGTGGCGTGGTGGAGTTGGTCAAGTTGACCGACTCTCGTGTGGCTCAGTCTCATGCACATGATGGCTAGCACGCGAACGGGACAACTCGCAATTTGCGAGGGCATTTCTCGTCGAAATGCCGCACCGCCATTTGCACGCGCGCGCCTCCCTATTCTTCAACCGTCTTTTTCTCTCACGCGCTTTATCTTACCTTGAACTACTTTCGCGGTCGAGGGATGTCATCCAGACAAGTGTACGCAGCTTCGCTTCACGTTTGAGTCTCGATATCAATGGGGCATATAGACAAGCGCTCATCTGCCCTGTGTGTCATTCTTGTCGAATGGCAACGACGCTCTGAGTTGCGCGTCGAGTCGAAGTGACCTCGGCTAGATTGCGAAATGCGTTTTGACAGCTGACCACGTACGAAAATCACTCCCCCCGCTTCCTAAGCTAACTCTTTCTCTCTTTCTTCTTCTTTCTCTCTCTTTCTCTCTCCCTCATGTATCTCTGTATCGCTCGTCTTTGATGCTGGTTTGCACCTTTTTCAGTGTAATACTACCACCCTGCTTCTCTTGAGCCCTAAAATCCGTGTTTACGTATGCATATGTTCCGAATGGTGACATGACACGAAAACTCTTTGCTTACTGGGACAATTGATCGACAGCACTCCGAGTTTGTCCACTCGATCAGAATCAAGATAGAAAGAAGCTTCGATTGACCCATGACGATATGCCCGTTGCTTGTTTGTAATAGTTGAAAAGAGAGCATGAAGGTAGTGAATGTATGTGTGTGTGTGTGTGTGTGTGTGAGAGAGAGAGAGAGAGAAAGAAAAAAAAAACAATAGCCGCGAGCGGCGCATGATACGAACCCATCCTTTCTTTCAGGAACCGATGTGGAGCACTGTTCATGACTTTATCTGGCTCCTCGTTGCTATTGCAGTGTCCCTTGTCGTGCGGCTAGTTTGACTAGAATCGCTTCTGACGCTGCTGGTGTGTGCGATTTGATGAATCCCCTCTCTTAGCCGTGGCGTAGGTACCGAAAGATTTAAAAGATTCAAAGTCCGATGCTGTCGATGCGGGACTTGCTCGTCCACTCTTGAAACTATCGTTGCTGCTGTTGCCGTTGTTGTTGCTAGTCCAAGGCTTCTTGGGAGCGGATAATGCGAGTAGGCTCGGTTCCAAAGTGTCTTTCGCTGAAGCGAATGAGAGGAAAGATGGAGTCGGGCTACCAGTCGGCATCATATTCAGTGACGGTAGCTGCCAATTCGACGGCGAACCGTTTGCCTTTCCATCGTTGTTGATTGTATGAATCACAACAGATGAATGCGCCGAGGAATTCACTTGCTCATTCATGCTGCCACGAAACGTGTGAGAATCGCGAGAGCTATCTCCGCCATACCGATTCCGGTTGCTCTGCTGGCCGTTGTTAGCGCGTTGGAAAAAGCTCAATGCAGAAGGAGAGTACGATTCGTCGGTGCTGCTCCCCGCAGTACGTATACTCGGCGACCTCGACTCCTGCACCACAAACGAAAGAGCCTTACTACTCGCCATATCAACCAGTTCCAAGTTGACAAACCTGTACATGCCTTCAGGTTGAACCACTACCGTCACTGGCAACTCCCTCAAGGCATCTGCTAACTCTATTGTTTCAACGATCCGACTCTCCTCCTCAACCAGCCTTCCTCTAATCAGACCTCCGTCTGTGATATCAAAACACCTGAAAATGCCGTTTTCTCGATTGATGACTGCAACATTGTTGCAACTTCTCCTTTCCAGTGTCGCCTTTGCCACCAACAACCTTGCGTCGTGCTCCCTATGATGCACCCTCCCAACTCTCAACGCACAGCTCCTTACCGCTTCCAAAGATCGCATGCGCAACACATCCACATGACTCATAGCCTTGGTAGTCTTGGTCAAGTATGATCTGAACGCATCCTGGTGTTTGCCTGATTGGTGCCTTGTCGGCATTGCTAGTGGAAGGAATGAAGTTTGTCGTAGGGTTACGCAAACAACATATGTCGCTGTGACAGCTCCGTTACCTGAGCAGGCTTCACATCGGCCTTGACGTTGCGAGAACCTACAAGCGTTGCAGCGAATGGAGCAAATTGTGTCGGAAAGCTCGATGAACGAACGCAATTTCTTGCGCTCGATAATCGCACGTGAGTCGATCTGACAGTCCCAGGGACTAAAAACCAGCGGAGGTGGTTCCTCCAGAATTCTCGCCGTTGGATCAGCAGGACCTTTGACGACCCAAGAACCCTGCCGTGATTCGGTATACACCAACATCTTGAGCTCAGCTGTCTCGAGCCGAGAAAGGACGACAAGGTCGAAATGGGATTCGCGCTCAGCGAGTTCCTTGTCACGTCTTAGCATCGTTTCGTGTGAACTTGTGGTTGTATGGATGGAGGATGACTTTGTTCGGTTCGTGGACTCCGAATGAAAGCAGGCACAAGTATCGCGTGGCATGGGATCGTGAATTGTCTTTGAGCCTCTGGTTTTCTTGACACCGAAAGAGAGCTTTTTTCGCAAAATTTTCCCCTTTCCTTGACTGGTAGAAGGCTGGACGGCAAGGAAGTCGGATAAGCCGCTCTCTTCCAGTCGATTCACCCCGCCGCTACTTGGCTCGTTCCTGGTGATGGCGGAGGTGGAAGTGGAGACATGATCAAGAGCAGCAGCAATGATACGTCTGCGCAAGCCGAAGACGCTGGGAGGTTCAGTCTGGGTGAGATCGATATCGGTATAGTCAATGGAAAGTTTAGCAACCTGTCTACGGAGTGAGGTTTCGTGCCAGTCGAAAGAGGTTCCCATTGACGAGGACGACGTAGCGCTGCTAGTACTGGTGGCGGTCGAAGAGGAGATGTCTGATTCGACGTTTTGATCGAATTGGCTAGGTGGAGGAGAAGGGAGCTGGCGGACGAATTCGAATTCGTTGTCTTCTGCATCAACGTCCTCTGGTACCACTGAAGAAAGAGGTTTAAAGCACTGCGCTCTTCCTGACGGGTGTTGGTAGGAGTGTAAGGCGTGTGTATGGGCGACCGTGCTGTGATCGCTGATGGAAGGTGTTGCAAAGGAAGAGTCGGTAGAGCGGTAATTGGTCCTGGCAAATCCAGCCTGGAGCCCTTCTTGAAAGCCGGCTAGGGCTGAAGATTGAAGAGAGGAGCTTGGACCTTCTGTCTCGTTGGTTGGCGGTCGATAACGATTTAGGTCAGGCATGACTTGATTAGCACAGAATGAGCTAGGGAGCTTCTTTTTATGCTACAATATTGCAAGTGTTGCGTCGAACATAGGTTCAAGCTCGCCAAAAAAAAGGATCAGCGGCTTAAGGCATATATGCGTCCGCTCTTACTTGGATGCGGGAAACTGTGGACAGAGATGAATCTCTGTGCTTCAAATAGACGATCCGTGCCGATTGGCAGATAGATGTCGATCAAGTTATGGACGAACCGTGCGTCTTGTCAGATAAGCGGCGACGTTGGCGGGTATAGCGCTAAAGCTTGCGCTAGCAGGCTCGGAGTCAGTGCCTCGGATTGAGCGGTGAATGACTGTAGCAAGTCTACTCTTGTCACGGCTCGAAAACGTCGAGTTGAATCAGGTCAAGGGGTGGAGATGACGCGAAAGAACGCTGCGACGTTGCTGTAAGGGATGGTGGTGGTGAGAAGTAATAAATGACGATACAGATATGAAGGTGAGATGAGATTAGGTGGATTTTAGAGCTATATGCGTGATTAGGACGTGATGATTGAATGCGTGATCCTTGTCGAGAGAATGAAGCGTCCAGGAGCCGCTGTTGTGTCGACGTGCAATACAAAAAGAGGTCATGCATGCATTGAGGGGTGTTCGGAGATGGAGAGCAGAATAAGATGCATGACGGGATCCAAGAAAGCGGAGTTGGAATGGGTCTTTGGTTGGAAAGCGTTTATATTGATCGGCGTTTGGAAGGTAGACAACGTAAGCCAAAAGCCACGTTATGGTTAGAGAGAAAAAGCCACGTTATGGTTAGAGAGAGTAGCGAACAATGGCTTGAGATGATGACTATGATGTGACACGAGTAGAGGGTAAGCCTACTCTGACAACTTTACTGTACGCTGGCAACCATACGTTCCGAAACATGGAGCATTTGTTCACACAAGATAGCTGACCAACATTGTTGTGTGACCAAAAGAGCGAGCTCGTGCTCGGTCAAAGCCAACCATTGTCTGTGTGACTATGCAAGGTCGAGCCAGAAAAGAGACGACGATGATCTCGGGTTTCCAAGAGGTGTTGATACAAAAACCATGTACACATAAGCTCAACACACTCATGTTACTTGTTTTTCAGATATGAAGCATTCCGGGTTGCAAGATACAGCAGTAATAAACTACTGTACAGTCCACTCACACTCTCGTACAGTATATACTGTATATTAACAATACTGTCTCATTGTATGAAGCACGAAGAGCTGGGCGTGAAATGGCTGCCTGCCAAATGACAGCGATACACCAATTTTGGCTGCGAGTGTGAAAAATGTTACAACTGTTGCCATACTTTCGGAGTTTCCATCCGGCCCCGTGGGAAGATCCTGTCGATCCATCTGCATCAATATGCAAGCATATGCATGTATGTAAATTACACCCTGCTTATCCTTAACCGGTGCTTGTTTGACCCGCGGAAAGTGGGATTAGAGCTGGGTCAAATATCGATTTTCGCGGAAAAGCCCATTTTTCTTTCGTTTTTCCCGTGTACGGCTGCCTGGATCTAACATTCAGGACAAGGTTGTCGAGGTTGCCCAACAGTACAATGTTGTTGGTGTCAGGGGCCAATGTGCCTAACTTGGGGTTCTGTTTGATACCCGGTGAAATCTGGGGTTTTATTGTGTTCGTTCGATATCCAGTGAAATCTGGGATTTTATTGTGTTTCAAAATGAAACCCGCTGGAAATGCGTTCTCTATCCGATTTCACTCTGAGACCCGCTGGAACCGTCCCAAGTCGACTAGCCCCCTGTTAAGGCCGTAGGGTCTAGAAACCGCGGGGCGGCTACAGCCGGGACAGGGTCTACGGGTACGGAGAGGTCGTAGGCGTAGGCGACACAGGCGGTCGGGGGTCGGGGGTCAGAGCTCACTACTGCGTTGCTATAGAGCTAACTAAGTAATACATGCGACAAGGTCCGGAGGCAACCTCATGTCAGGCGGGGGCGGGGTGGTAAGGTACAAGAGCCATCGGCCACCTCCCACCGCGGCGTTACAATGTTAGATTGCAGACGGTCGTATTCTGCGTACGGAGGGGCCAGCCGCGGTTGGGCGGTAGGAGGATCGTGTTAGGCCGACCGCTCCGCTGCGAGGGGTCCGGAGAGGGTCGGTCGGGGCCCGATCACAACGATCGCTCAATCGGGAGGAGGGCCGAGCGCCCCCTCTTTGGACTCCGGTTGGTAGGCACTAACACTTACTGCCAAACCCAATTGAATTAGGCGTGAACTTACCATTAACGCCAAGGTCACTCTATACAGTAACACTGCTGACACAAGTACAGTCAAATTTTTGGCAATTTTTATGAAAGTACATTAGCACCAATGAATGAAAAGGCTGCATTGATCAAAGGTTAGAAGTTAGCAAAGAGCAGCCTCATATCCTTTGATAGCTTGCCTGATGCATCCTGTGATTCCTGATTTCAGAATTGCTTGGCTTCCTTGCAATTACCAAGTCTGCTTCTCTTTCTCTTTGGCAAAGACAAACAAAACAATTGGTGGAATCGAGGCACACAAATGAGCCAACCAAAAAGATAAATGCAATGTTTTTTGCATTTTGTCAGATCGTTACAACTATTGTTTTCTCTGAACAAACAAAAGAAGGCGCTCGGTTCAACTCCTCCACCAACCCGAAACGTCGAACGGACGTGCGAGAAGGCGACCCTCACAAAAAGTTGACAGACCCTGTCGGTCGACGACAGGGACACCCTTTCAAGAGAAAGAAGCAACACCTGTTATCTGTACATCCATCACATCAGATACACTACCAAGATGTCTGTAAGTGCTCGATTACAGCACGAGCTGCTTCAGTGCGATCCTGTTGACTCGAAATTCTCTAATCATGCTTTGGTATACGTGCGTTGTCGTGGTATAAGTCTCAGTGGGAGATCAGGTTCAGCAACTCTCGTCGACTCCCTTACTTTTATGACTCTGTCACTCAGCAGTCGACATGGGAGATTCCTCAGGGCCATACTGAAGAGTCGATTCGATCGCTTCCAGGTGCCAAGTATCTTGATCCCGCCAATGCCCCAGGTGAAGCCAGTGAAAAGCCCGATAAAGTGAGAGCTAGCCATTTGCTCATCAAGCATGCTGCAAGTCGCAGACCAAGCTCGTGGAAGGAGGTAAGAAGCACCATCACCGAACTTGATTCCGAGAGCCTAACCGATCAAATCTGACACTCTGAATGCTCGAACCTTTGGAACTATGATCGCAGAACAACATCACCAGAAGCAAGGAACAAGCCATCGAACAACTCAAGAAGTTCGAACACGACCTTCAGGCAGATTCGAGCAAGGACAAGTTCGCTTCGCTTGCCAGCGTTCATTCGTAAGTTACCTCACCCACACCCGTTCTCGCATTCTGATCGTACGAAAATCGTGTACTGACACAACTTAAACACACCCATTTTGACCCCTTCAACCATATGCGGTAACAGCGATTGCTCGTCCGCAAGGGCAGGTGGCGATTTAGGTTTCTTCCAACGAGGCCAGATGCAAAAGCCTTTCGAAGATGCCGCCTTTGGTCTCAAAATAGGCGAACTGAGCAGCATCGTCGACACGGACAGTGGGGTTCATCTCATTTACCGCACTGCTTAAAATCTATCTCCATGTAAGCAAAAGTTGAATGTACAGCTTCTCAATAGAAGCAACCATCGCACAAGTCTTGCACAATGCCGTGAGACTGAGCTGATGTTCGTCATAAATGTATGGTTGAATCTCGATGAAGAAGGGTCAAAGGATACGATCAGAGCTTCTCAAGACGCCCTTTAATCTGGTCGTGGATCTTGGCAAGGTCCTCCTTGGCAGGTTGAAGTGCGGGCCAGCCGATTCCCAGACCTTGTTTCTCGTCGGGCTTGGGGATGACGTGGACTGCAATAGTCCGAGTTTCAAGCGAGAGGGAAAGATGACAGTCCAACACATGGTCAGCTGTACAGCTCTGATCCACTTTGAACATAGCTCCTGTATCAAACTAAGGTGAAACTTACAATGAACGTGATCCACCATCTGATGAGCCATTCTTCCGTTGTTCTGCAAAATGTTGTACTGCTCTGCACCGGTAGCGATGGCAATCTTCTTGGCCACGGGAAGAAGCTCGACCAAGTGCTCGTCTGGAATGTCATGAAGCTTTGCACCGTGGTGCTTGGGGATCACTAGTGCGTGCCCTTCAGAGATTGGGCCAATGTCTGCAGTGCTCCGAACAAGTCAAGGGTTATATTATGAGAAATGATGTCGTTATTCAGACTCAATGTTGGAGTCATAACTGCAAAAGTGCATACGAGCATGGAAACGTACCAAGGAAGGCATAAGTCTTTTCAGAGTCGTATAGCTTCAATGAAGGAATCTGGCCGGCGATTATCTTGCAAAAGATGCAGTTGGCATCAGACTTGGCTGCCATTTTGAAGAGGATACGGGTTGGGGCGAAGGCAAAAATGATGGGCGAATGAAGCGGATGAAGCTATGAAGTAGCGCTGATGTGTCTCTGCAACCAATTGTCAAGGATGTTGAGAAGGAACAAGTAGTGCCAAGGAATAGTAACTTAGTGCGGGGTCTCTATGACCATTCCCCAGCTTTGTGATTCGAAACGTGGTCCATGCAGCGTCGAGAGAAAGTGTGAGTCGCCATTTTTTTGAGTGGAGGACACACGACATCGATTTTTGGCCACTTAATGAATAAATACGATGTTAGAGCTAATTAAGGAAAAGATAAAATCACGTGAGACTTTCGCGCTTGGCAGGAGATTGGCACGCGCGTAAAAGGCAGAATTCGAACGGTGAAGAGTGGCAGGTGTGTTTGTTTCTATAACGGTACTGTCTGCTGTACTGTAACTGTAGCGTCGCTCTGTGAGATTCATAGACGTGCACGCTTTATTGATCCTATCAGACAGTGCAATACGGAAGTCGGGAAGCACAAGCATTCAATGCTCAGTTCTGTAAGCTTACAATAGAGCACAGCACAGCATGATCCTGCATTTCCAATAGTCGATCCAGAACATCAGCCTTCTACCCGCTCAACCATCCCCTTCCTATTTCGATCCTAGAGTCTCTTCAAGAACAATTTATCCTCAAGTCATCGTCCGACTTGCATTCTCGAACGCGACACCGTTCTTTTCCCAACAGGAACTTGCCCTTTGCCCAACCACCGATACGGATGTAATCCATGCGGACTTGCAAATCATATCTTCTTCGTTGATCTCCCTCAAGACTTATACCTGAATAGCTCCGCAGCATTGGCATACCACCGAGCAAACTCAGCTCGACATTAAATCAACAATGCTCAACACCCTTCGCCGTTCCTTTGGCATGAGCCCGAGTTCGTCCAATATTCAAGCCGACTATATCGGCACTAGCGACGTATCCGCAGGCGTCATCTCACCATCGAACAGACCCAACACTTTCGTGCCGCTGCGTCGATCAAACAGCTTCACTAACTTTTTCTCCTCTTCTCGACCCTCTTCGCCCGTTAAGGAGGACACGAAGAATGCAATTGCTGAACAATCCACATTGCCAGCCAAACCTGCTTCGTCAGAAGCACCTTTTGAAGCAGCCGAGGCACCGGTGCTGGCCTTTCTCATCCTTCTTGACAAAAAGGGAAGGCAGAAGCAACGTTTTCCCATCCAATGTCCTACCACAACCATAGGCCGCGCAGATGACAACGATCTCCGTATCTTCCTCAGCGAAATCAGCCGACACCACTGCACCATCCAGATCGAAATCGACCAAGAACAGGGCTCAGACGGGACCACAGCGTTCTTGCACGTCATGGGCGCGAACGGCGTGATGCTCAACGGCACACAGGCGTATCCGGCACCTCGTGGAGCAGGCAGATATCAGCTGCATACTGGACATATTATCGTCATTGCCAGGCGCTCGTTTGTCTTTGAGCTTCCTCCACCCTTGTCATCAGAGGCGCAGGCCAACATCTTCAACTCGCCAGAAAAGCTTGATATGCAATCGGCGGTGCCTCAGACTCCCAACGCCAACAAGAGGCGAGTTAGGATGAGTCTCGTCAACGCAGCTCAGATCGATACTCCAGCAAGACCTTCGGCTACCTCCTCAGGGCAACTCACATCTCCATCTAAAGCCATCCATGCCGAAAGAGACGCTCGTCGAGCCAACAGCCTCCAACGCTTCATGCAGTTCGCCAACGTCAGTCCGTCGAAGGACAAGAAAAAGGCTCGACAGAGTCTCACTTCGTCTACTTCCACGGCGAACATCTTTGCTACGCCGGTCAAGAGCCGCGTCAAAATGGTTGAGCCAAAGACGGCACCTCCAAAACAGGTCAGCTTTAGCCTCTACTCGAACCTGTACCCGGGTAGGCTGAGTCCAGTGAAGCAGATGAGGATGATGCCACCTCTCGGCACGATGACTGAAGAGCAGGATGGTAGCTTCCGAAGCGACGATGAGCAGCACGAGCAAGATCAGGTGAACGAGGATGCTGAGCAAGAGGACGACGGAAATGAGTCTTCCCAAGACATTGTCATCCTGGAAGAGCTCGAGCAAGAGCAGCAGCAGCAGCACGAATCAGCAGCTCTCGAGGGCGATGCAGATGCTCTTCCACAAGCATTACCTGCTGGGTCAGACATCCACGATGTGGAAAGCGCAGAGAATGCCCCACCTTCGACTTCCAGCAGCACTTCCACGCCCAACGGCTCTTCAAGCAAGAGTGGCAGCCCTAAGCGTGCAAAGCGCCGCAGCAGCTTCTTTGGCCGTGCAGGTCCTTTTCGAGGAATGAGCCTCGGCTTCTATGCTGAGGAGCGCGCTGAGCCGGAGCAGCCTGCTCACCGGTCTCAAGAGCCAGCATCAACATTCGCTCAGGGAGATGACCATCAGTCAGAAGAGTTTTCCGACGCATCCGACGTCGAGCCCTCGCCAATGCAAGAGGAAAATATCCCTTCAGAAACGGCACCGAGCCCAATAGCACGTCGCGTCGTCTCGAGGCCAATGAAGTTGGGTATCAGCAAGACTCCCTCACCCGTGAAAAAGCAGCAGTTTGTTGGTCTGACACCAATGCCTCGACGTCCCAGACTCAGTCTCACAACCAGGCGCAAAGTCTCACTTCGCACTCAAACGCTACTTCGTTCTAGCGAGGCGTACGCTGATCGACTCTTCCTCCCTCCGCCTCCCCCTGCGCCGGTCGGCGCCAGCCCATGTGGCTTGTCAAAATCCATGTCGATGCCATCCAAGCTTTCGGTCATGGCTCGTATGCAGCCCTTTCCTGCTTTCGACACTTTGTCCACCTCTGACCCTGAACACCACGAGAATATCGAGGAAGAGGACAGCCACAACAACTCAGTTCACGAGATCGACTTCGAAGCTCAACTCGACCCAGCCTTCAGCGAAGAGGAGCATGAGCCGTGGGAAGATTCCGAAGAAGATGAAGATGAAGTCGACCAAAGTCTGTCCGTACTCTCGCCATCACCACAGAAGACACAAGTGTACAACTTCAGCCCAGTCAAGTCCTCAGCTGTGCCACAGTTCGCTACCCCTCAACCTGCGTCAAAGACACATGTTCGCCGCATCTCGATGCAGCCTGCAGGACCATCCATTCGCTCTGCCTTGATCCGTCTCCAGATCAGCGGTGCTGGTGAGCGTATGGTTCACGAAGCTTCCAACAAGACCGAAGGTCGCCAAGACAGCTCCTACTCGCAGCAGTTTTCTCCTACCAAGTCGAGGAAGGTAGTACGCGTTTCAGATGTGGGCTTGCCACCAACTGAGCTATCGATGGGCTTCGACGTGGTGGAGGACTCACCTGCTGAGCAGGAAAGCACCAAGATCGCCTCGGCACTTCACGAGCTTTTCACAGCAGAGGAGGAGCAACTCACTGACGACGAATTGGACGGAGAAGAAGCAGGGCACGAGTCAATCGTACAGATCAGCTCCTCCAAAGCTCAAAAATCTCCATTCCGTCGAATCGCTCCTGAAAGTAACCCGCTTCGAGAGCCCCAAACACCTGCAGCATTGAACTCTGTCCGTCATCTCTTCTCAGCTTACTCAGCAGCGCCAAACACACCCGATATGCAAGGCCTAGGAGGCCTTCTCAACGAACCGAATAGCCCTGAACAGCCCGCGTCCTCACTTCAGCTCTATGGGACTCTGGGCGATCGCATGCGAGCAGCAGCTGATCCCGAGATTGCCCAGCTTCTCTCACCTATCACGTCCACAAAGAAGAAGACAAGTGCCAGCCCAGTGAAGAGCACGAGGAGAGGTGTGAGGAGGAGCGAAGCAGCAGAGCTTGTTGTACCTCTTCCGGCGACTCCAAGGGCGATGGCAGTCAGGGGAGAATTGCCGTCTGCTGCGGTGACTCCACTGCCGGAAGCTGTTGTCGAAGCTCCCTTTGAGAATGAGGCGGTGCAGCAGGGTGTTTTCGAGGCCGAGTTGCATGTGACGATGATCGATACGAGAGAGATGGATGCACAGAACGAGACCATTGCCTGCGCTTTTGCCATAAGTCAAGGTAAGCCTACTCCAGCGGAGGAGAAGGAGTTCGAGGATCTTAGACAGGAGGTCGAGCTCGAACAAGCTGTTGATGCTGAGGTTGCTCCTGTTGAGCAACTTGTTCATGAGACTAAGTCTCGGCAAGCGGTTGCAGAAGAGTTTGTTGCTCAGCCAGAGGGGTTGGAAAAAGTTTCTGAGCCTGCTCAGGAGCTTGACGCAGAGCTTGTATCTGTGACTCCTGCTGAAGAGGTTGTCCCGCCAGTTGTAGCTCTCGCTGTCGCCGAAGAGTTCGCCCCAGAATCAGCGACAGAAGAGCCAGAACAACTGGAGTCGTCCCCTTCCAAATCGCGCGCCTCTGGCCGCGCTACTTCCGCCTCTCCAAAGAAACGAGCT
Source organism: Melanopsichium pennsylvanicum (assembly GCA_900208305.1). Classification (NCBI taxonomy): domain Eukaryota; kingdom Fungi; phylum Basidiomycota; class Ustilaginomycetes; order Ustilaginales; genus Melanopsichium; species Melanopsichium pennsylvanicum. The sequence goes on from OAPG01000021.1 coordinate 410,901, forward strand.
GCTCGCTCGTCACCCGTAAAGCGTGCTCCTGCTTCTAAGCCGGAGATCTTTGCCGAAGAGATCATTGCAGAACACATCGCAGAGCCAGCTGTAGAGCCTGCTACAGAGCCTGCTACAGAGCCTGTGACGGAAACCGCCAAGACACTTGCTGAAAGGCCACCAACAACAGCACGAGAGGACCTTACATCAGGCCCCGAACCAACCCAATCGGAACGAGAATCGCCAACAAAGCCTGCCCGTCGCGGACCCGGTTCTCGAAAAGCCAAACAAGCAGCGTCAAGCGCCATCTCGGCCACTCCTCATCCTGAAGCCCCCTTGCCGTCTCCTGTGAAGCCATCTCGACGAAGCAATACTGCGGCAGCCAACAAGGTCAAGCTCCAGGCAGAAGAGGCCGAGCAAAATGAAGCAGAGGCGGCGGTGGACGTTCTTGAAGAGGCACCCAAGCGGACGACGCGTGCACGTGCTACGAAAGCAACTACGACAGCGCCGACTAAGGGCGTGAGAGCGACGCGGACCAGAACCACCAAGAAAGATGTCGAAGCTGTGCCATCTAGCAGTGCTGGTTATGGCGATGATGAGGCCAGCGATGACGAGCTTCAGGTTGCGCCAGTGGTCAAAGGGAAGCGTAGTACCACGACTCGTGCTAGGACCGTAACGACGGCTCGTGCAAAGGGTGCAAAGACTCTGAAAGCGGCTATTGAAAGTAGCGAAGCCGAAGATATCGCACCGGACCCCGTCCAAGCTGAAGAAGATCTTCCTGCTGCAAAGCCTCGTACGCGCACAACACGTGGAAAGGCAGACACTGTTACCACCAACGCCACCACCACCACTACTGCTAAGAGCAGGGCCAAGGCGAAAGCTGCTGAACGCGAGACTGAGGAGGTCTCTTCTGCCTCGACAACCACCACGACTCGATCAGGTCGTACTACTAGACGGACCACCGTAAAGTGAAAACACGCGTCGCACCTTCTTGGCATGCAGCGTTCAATATCTTCGCTTTCTCACGCTTTCACCTTTCAGAACGTGACATTTGACTTCTTAGCCTAGTATTTCAGAAAGGTGTTTTCAATGTCCAGCTCATCATTGTTTGTGTTATGGAGTCTGCTGGACGGTTGAGTGTGAGTGAAATATAAATAAATAAATAAGAAATAAAAAATTAAGTCTTGTATCACGGCAATAATTTCGGCTATAAAAAAGCGCACATACGGAGTGCGGCGTACCGGCAATAAGTTTTGGCTGTTTCGGGTATCCGTGCTTTCCTACCCCATACCCCGGACCCCACGTTTATAAAGTATGCTCTGTTCAATCATCCAATAACACTTCAGAGGACTTTCTTACTTCATATAATCATCGACTGTCACGAAGCTTAAAGTGTCAACTGATCTGTCGGGATATCGCTTCTACTTGTCAACCTGCTAATGTGATCGGGCGTGATCCACAACTGTAACCATGACCACCCCTCAAACGCAAGCAAAACGAATTCTGATTGCGAACAGAGGAGAGATCGCATGTCGTCTGATTCGCACATACAAGCTATTCCCACTTTTTCCTGATACACCCCGCATCGAGACCGTCGCCATCTTCACTCCCTCGGAATCCGCCGCCCTCCATGCATCCCTGGCCAACTTTTCTCACCAGCTCTCAGCCGAAGGTCCTAGAGCGTACTTGGATAGACAAGCTCTTATTGACATTGCAATTTCGCACAGCTGCTGGGGTATCGCTCCTGGATATGGCTTCCTCAGTGAGGACTCATCTTTTGCAAAGTTGTGCGAAGACAATCGACTTGTTTTCTTAGGCCCTACCTCAACTCAACTTTCACGGCTCGGCGACAAGGTTATTGCGAGAGAACTGGCGAGGCAGATCGGCGTGCCGATCTTGGAAGGTACGAGAAGCGGCTCTCACTCAACCTTGTCAGACTCCTCTGCGGCTCTGGATGACATCCTGGCGTTTGCGAGCACCATTCCACGAGGTCAAAAACTCATCTTGAAAGCGGCCAACGGAGGTGGCGGAAGGGGCATCCGCGTGCTACCTTTCGAACAAAGCCCTGCAATCATGACCAAGCTCATCACAGAAGCCTATCATTCCTGCACCCGGGAAGCACAATCTGCGTTTGGAGATGGTACAGTGTACGCCGAGAGATTTCTCACCAACGCAAAGCACGTAGAGGTGCAGATCCTGGGTGATGGAAGGGGGAACGTATGTCATTTCTGGGATCGCGAATGTAGCTTGCAGAGGAGGAATCAGAAGCTGATAGAGATCGCACCAGCAGTGGGCATCGATGAGGGATTGAGAAAGCGAATGATACAGGCAGCTTTGAGGTTGGGTAGGGAGGTAAAACTAAGGAGTTTGACTACAATCGAGTTTCTCGTAGAAGAAAAGAGGAATGGAAGAGAAAGGGAGTTTTACTTTTTAGAGGCAAATCCCAGGATTCAAGTCGAACATACGGTGACTGAGCAAATTTGCAACGTGGACCTAGTCGCATTGCAAGCTCTGATCGGACTTGGATACAGTCTTGCAGAGTTGGGTATTACTGGAGCTGATGCAGCACCGTTCCCCACAAACACTAGTATCCAAGCCCGCATCAACGCCGAGTCGTTCCGCGGTAAAAGCGATGAAACATCTCCTGAAAGCGGTTCGGTGTCCTCCTTAAGCTGGCCCAGCGGCGGGCATTTACGCATCGAGACAGCGGCACATGCCCCACGACAGGATTTGGGAGAGTACAAAGTTAGCCCCCTCTTCGACAGCTTGTTGGCCAAAGTCATTGTCACCGCTCCGAGTTATGCCAGTGCGGTCGATGCGAGCAAGAAAGCGTTGATAGCCACAGAAATAAAGGGAGTAAAAACGAATATCTCATTCCTTCGAGCACTGTTGTCCAGTGACATGGTCAAGAGAGGCGCACAGCACATTCATACCGTGCAGACTGGCTTCAAGGGATTCCTTGAACAAGCTGACTATTTCGAGACTACCGAGGCTCAGCACTCCGATGGGCGACTTCCAACAAAACAGGCAGCCAATGGCGAGATAATCGACGAAGTAGGCAGCCAAGGGGGACAAGGTAAGACGGTCGTGAAATCTCACCTGTCTGGTCTGGTTGTGAAACTCTCTGTCAAGGAAGGTGAGGGCGTCGTGGCGGGCCAAGAACTTGTCGTAGTGGAGGCAATGAAAATGGAGCACGTCATCCGAGCGCCATCCTCTGGGGTCGTTTCCAGCATCATCGCAAAGCAGGGCGGCGTGGTGAACAACGCCGAAACGCTGCTCGTCCTGGACAGCCCTGAGAGCTCCTTTGGCACCACCGCTTCTGACAGCACAACAAGTCACGCCAATACCATTACGGAAGACCCGAGCAAGCTGCGTCCAGAACTTCAAGAGTTGAATGAGCGCAGGCACGCGTACTCGGATGACGGAAGGAAAGACGCCAAGGCCAAAAGGCATGCACGCGGGTATCGCACTGTGCGCGAGAATCTATCCATGCTGATTGACGCCAACTCGCTCGTCGAATACGGAGACCTGACGCTGGCGGCGCAGAAGAAGCTCTTGAAGCGCAAAGAATTGATTGCCAAAACTACAGGTGACGGCATTCTGACTGCTTACGCTACAATCTCGAATCATCCTATTGCGCTGGTCTTGGGTGACTACATGGTTCTAGCTGGAACACAAGGATACTTTCACCACCTCAAGCTGGACAGGATATTACACACCATTTTAGCTCACCCGGTTCCCTTGGTGCTCTATGCGGAAGGCGGGGGTGGCAGGCCGAGTGACACCGACTATCCTAGTGGGTCAGGATTGGTCACGCCCAGTTTTGCACTCATGGGGAGAGTGAGGGCATCCGGAATGCCAGTGGTAGGTGTTGGGAGTGGATACGTGTTTGCGGGCAATGCTGCTCTATTGGGAATGTGCGATATTGTGATTGCTACGCGCGGCGGCAATTCGAAATTGGGCGGAGGGAACGAAAAAGGAGGTGTTGGCAAAACAAGTATAGGGATGGGGGGTAAAGCAATGATCGAGGCTGGTGGGCTGGGGAAGGTCGAGTCAGACGATATCGGCCCTGTTCACGTTCACGAGGCTACTGGAGCAATTGACGTGACTGTGGAGGACGAAGATGAGGCTGCAGCAACGGCTCGTAAGCTCATGGGCTACTTGACCGACGCTAAGGTGGCTGACTCTCAATGGACGTATTCGGCAAACCCATTGCTGCTTCGCACAGCTCTGCCTCAAACCACGGAGCGTCGAAGAGCCTTTGACATGCGCCAAATTATCAACCTCTTTGTTGACGATGAATCATTTGTTGAATTCTCGCCGCTGTGGGGCCAATCCATCATCACAGGTTTTGCGAGGATCTCGGGATCAGCAATTGCGATCCTCGCTTCGAACCCTCAATCCCCCCTTGGAGGCGCTTTGGACATACCCTCTGCTCATAAGGTTATCCGTCTTTTGCGCCTTCTCAGCCGCACACGAGCTATGCACGTGTTATCACTGTGTGACACTCCCGGATTCATGGTGGGCCCGAAGTTGGAAGCTTCTGCCGACTCTGGAGGATCTTTCAGAGTGTTTGGAGACTGGTTCACTGCGAGTTGCGAGTACAATTTAAGTGGTGGAAAGATTATAGGATTGGTGATTAGGAGAGCATTTGGACTTGGAGCACAAGCCATGTTGGGTGGAAGCACGTTGAACAACAGCATATGTGCAAGTTGGCCTGGTGGATGTTTGGGTCCCATGTCTCTCGAAGGCGCTGTACAGATTAGATTGAAGAAGCAATTAGACGGGATTCAAGATGAGGAGCAGAAGAAGGAGATGACGGAAAAAGCAGTGGAACAGTTGTATGCAAATGCAAGTGCGATCAACGTGGCCAGTATGGCTGAGATTGACACGGTGATTGAGCCAGCGGAGACCCGAGAGTGGCTTTGTCATGTGATAAAGGACGTCTTGGGAGAGAGAAAGGCAGCGTACAAGGTTAGGAGGGATATGGTTGCCAATCCCCATTTGTAAAATTGTCGCATTTGTGGTCTCATGGGATTATCGTAGAAGTACACCGGTAGAATCGCCAAACAATTTGCATTCAAAATGCATGCTCTCTCTGATTGAGCCTCAACCCAGCTGCTATATCAACACACACATACATGTATATATAATGACCAAATCTGATCAAGATGGCATACGAAGAACAACAATTTGACTTAGGAATCTTGTGAGGATGGAAACAATCAAGGTTATGTTAGGGTTAGACAGTTGTGCAGCTCATTTATAATTCGGTGAGCATTTCGCCGATGCGCATTTTAAGACCAGGATTTATGCCAAATTTACTTAAATTACTTTACATTAACAGTACACAGTGTATCTCACATGCAAAGGTCAATGTCAAGTTAAATCGGCAATAATATATATTTTTGAATAATTTATTATTCTGTACAGAATAATGCAGGGTTCGTAAATTTGTCGAGACTGTGACTTCCACGTCAGCTTCTCTGTTCTTTGTTAAGCTTTGTTTGTTACTTGAATACCTCGTTCTTGTTGCTTATCCAAGGACGATCATGCTCTTCGTAATACCAACGGATCTGACTATCTAGCAACCAAAATTGGGTACGATTGACGACGACCGAAGCTGTCAATAGGCTGGTCTGCTTTAACCATCTTAAAACGACGAGCTCACATTTGCCACTTAACCGAGAACAAGACTTGACTCTTTCAACATCCCCCCCACACTAAACGTTAAGAACATTTCGCAATACTCGAGCCATGCTATTCAGCTCGCTTGTTCTTTTACTCATCCTGATTTCGAGATCAAATGCATTCAATCAAAACGATCCGCATTATGGTGCTGGACGTCGAATTCGTCAAGACTCGATCCGAACCTTGACATTCTACCGCCATGCTTTCACCACTTATCGTCGAACCAAACCAGTACAACAACTCACTTGCGTTGGTACCATGTGTTCTCGCTATCAACCTGATGTAATACAATGTCAGGCTATGGGCGATTCGCAGTGGAAGTGCAACGCTGATCTTCCAATTAGTATGCGGCTAGGTCGAGTCGAGGTGAGTTGTGAAGGGTATGATTATGCCCAAGATCCATATGTGCTTAAAGGAAGTTGCGGTTTGACGTATCACCTGTTGCCAACGGGGGTGGGGAGAGACGATCCATGGAGAGTTTTTCAAGGTGGTACATCGGGACCAGGGGAAAGGTTGGCTGAGATGTTATTCAAGCTTGTGTTTTGGGGCATTTTGGCTTTCATCGTGTATAGCTTCATCAAGTCTATTCGGGGTGGAAATGGACGAGGCAACACAGGACGTACTGGTGGAGGAGAAGGAGGAGGAGGAGGAGGAGGAGGAGGAGGTGGTGGTGGATGGTGGCCGGGTGGATACAATAGTCCACCACCACCGTACACTCGCACACCAAAATCAGACCCAGATAGCACTGCTTCTACCTCATCCTCTTCAGGCTCTTGGCGACCAGGCTTCTGGACAGGACTTGGCTTGGGTGGTCTCGCCGCCGCAGCAGCGACTCGCAACCGCAGACAGCAACAAGGCGGATTTTACCCTCCACAGATGGGATACGCATACGATTACGATCCAGGGCTCGGTACAGGGTTTGCGAGGCCAGCAAGAGGATTTGGCAGAGAGTTCTACAATGGTAGGGGTTGGGACGATGATGATCGAGGCGTAGGCTCTTCATCCGGTTTAGGAGCTATGAGAGAGAGCACCGGTTTTGGCGGTACAAGAAATCGGTAAAAGTCACCACTTTGGACGTCTTCACCATCACTCGAAGGACTCAATTTCAGCCTTGTGATTGAAACTAAACAGTCAGAGTGCCCGCAAGACTGATGATTTGCAAACTACTGTGTTTTTGATCAGAAGGAATCTTTTTTTTTTTTTTTTTTTTTTTTTTCATATAAAACATGTCAAACATGAAATCTTGTACTGTTTTCATGAGGACAGATGGAAGCATAGTTTGACTGTAAGCTACATTTCACCTGAGTATAATCGGAGTTGATTGAAAGTGTAACTTATGCATGTCCATCTAGGTATTGAAAAAAAAAATGGTGCTTTGATCCAAGATGTTATCGCTTACGAAGAAAATAAAAATAAATAAAAAAATAATAAAAAATAATAAAAAATTCAAGACACACACACACACACACATAATCCAACTCCAACACGTTAATTTCAGCTGTGATTCAAAGGAGCCTTATGACATGATTCACACTCGAACCATACGGTAAAGCCACTCAATTGTGGGAATCATCAAACTAGAGTAAAAAAAAAACCACCCCCATCTAACATTGCATCTACTTTGCCAAACCAAGACGACGTAGAGAAGGAATCCTGTATATTTAGCGTGGTGATTAAAGTGCTAAAATCCAAGTGAAATTGTATACAACTCTTCTATGCGCTCAACTGAGAGTGAAGCCTTGACCTGTCTCCATTATGTTGAACGATACTGCTCCTCCTCAACCTATGAATCTCCTTCCTCGCCTTCCTATAATGAATAAATTGACCCAAAACGATAAAATCCAAAAATACAGTTCCCAAAGATCCTACCAACCAAGAAAAGCTCTCTACGAGATAATCATGTTTTGTGCTCTTGAGCAAAATGCTGGCGACATAGGTGAGGTTACCTGCCACGGCAAAAACGAAAAGTGCCAAACTCAAACCTTCGCACTTTGTGGTCCTGTTTTTAAGAATTTGAGGTACTCGAGAGGTAAGGTAAAGAATGGCACTTAACCATCCTGCCACTTGTGCATCCCATCGCCATCCAACAGGTTGAGGAGCTGCAGGAGGATTGGTAGAGTCATGATCGGATGCGTAATGATGTTCTGCGATCCACCATGCAGCAACACCGGTGGCTACAACGAGACACGCCGCAAGAGAGTACATGATGAGTTGATACTTGATGCTACCTTGCTCTTCGTCATCATCTACCTCTCCGTCAACACTGACAGCATTCTGCTCAATAATTCTACCATCGCCTACGAGAGGCGTGGTTTCATTGGCTTCGAGAGATGCTGAAATGGTGCAAATCTTGACGCCTCGGTGAAAATACTTTCGGTAGTACCAGTATTGAAAGATGAGGACGCAGTCGCAAGCGCAGTAGTAAAGTGCAAGGATGATCATGGTCCATAATAAACCTTGGAACCATGCGCCTGCAGCGTTGAGTGCGTCACCTGCGAGCCAAATGATTACAAAGGTGATGGAAAGGCCTTCTGCGGACTTGGTGATGAAATTTTGATGCATTTGACTGAAAGAGGGCAAAACCTAAAAATGATGTAAGGATGGGAAATCGGAATGAGAGAAAGAGAAGAGAGAGGAAAGGAAAGGGGTGGATGGTTTAATACTGGGAAAGGAGCAAGAGAGATGACGTACGGCGAATAGACAATTACCCAGCAAGCGATTCTGTTGGTTTGTGTATGCGAAGCGAAGGATGCAGTGGTAGCAAAAAAAGGAGGATTGCAGAAGAGTTGGTTTGACTTAGCTGAGTGTTTTTTTTTTGAAAGAAAGACGCGCAGAAATAGAGGTTGCATGCAAGCTTGGAGGTTGATGACAAACTTGTTACTTACGAGACCCTACTCGGTATTCAAGAGCAGAGGTCAGCAGTAACGGTGAAAGAGCGCAAGACGGAATATGATGTTATCAGTACACGATCAAGATGTTGGGTGTGGTGATGGCGAGTGCAAGATGAAAGGGAGAAACTTACCAACCCATTATGGAGCTCCATTCTTGGCGAACGTGCTTCTTTTGGTAGTTCGAGTGATCATGATGGTTGTGGTGCTTTTTGGTTGATGACACAGAAATGGGCGAATCAGGTATTGATGCTGCTGCAGTGGTTGTGGACAAGAAGAGGACGGCTGCTAACAAGAGCAGGCGCAGCGCGTGTGAGGAGCGACAAGAACGCATGATATGAATAGTGTAGGTAGCACAACGAGCGAGGATGAGTTTGGCTCTAGTGACTGTGACCGTTTGCTTGAGGTGAAGGTGGTGGTGGTGGTGATTGATGGAAGGAGAAAAGAATCTAGACAAGTACACAAGTGGCCGTTGCTGTCAAAGTGGGCCGTCAAAAGTGTTACGCTTTGGGAAAAATTCGCAACAAAGCATGTAAAGTGTGAATTCGGGGTGTTAAATAATAATGCAATTTCCGCATTTCCAATTTGCATCTTTTTTGCAGTGCGACTCGCACCGGGAAAAAAGAAAAAAAAAAAAAAAAAAAACTATCGCCGATAGACATGATGGAAGTCCAAAAGTGCATTATTGCGTCGTTGTACATTCCACCTGAGACGTTTCTTTATTTATCTTTCAAAAAGATGTTAGACCGAGATCGATTTGGTTTGAATTGAGGTTTGATCGGCTCACCTGGCCGGTTCAACCGTGTGTGACCGGCTATCAACTAACTGAAGGCCTAAATCCGCTCCATGCTCGTGCACACAGGCCAAACAGGACAAATCATGCTCGATGGTGGCTTGTTCATCTTGTTTATTAACATTCTCCCACCATCTTGTCAGCTTCAACCCAACCAAAACTTTGTCGTCGAGAAGATTAACCAAACATGTCTGCCCCTACCGGAAAGTTCATCATGTGGGTCACGTACGTATTCTCACTTTTCTTCCTCGTCTTCTTTTCTATTGCGACATGACCTCGTCTAGCTGACGTTTTGCTATTGTCCGCTCTACTCATAGCATCAAGGCTAAAGGTGTCAACGAGGCTGAAAAGATTGTGGACCTTCTCAAAAAGGTGGCAGCACGAGCCAACTCGGACGACGAACCCGACTGCCACGGCTATGTTCCCGGTCGCAGCCGTGATGACCCTAACACCATCATTGTGTTTGGTAAGCTTTCCTGCACTCTCATCACCAGATCTCATCACAAGATAGTATTGGGCTACGCTTGCTGACGTGCTTGCTTTTGAATCTCGGGTGTGAATTCGTCTCGGCTTGGGGTACTTATTTACAGAGCAATACGATAACAAGGGCAGTGACGTGGCTACCGCCAAGCACAGGGCTGGAGAGGACTTCCAGCAGCTCATGGCACAGGCCAAGGACCTTACCAGCGCTATTGACATGAAGTTCTTCGACTACATCTGAAAGGACACGACACTGTATTGCCGGCATCAAAGCAGTTGAAATACAGAGTGCAGTACTCGCTGAATCCAATTTTGACATAAGAATCCTTGCGTGATGTGTTCATTTGTAATAGAATCCATATTCGTGAAAAAGATCCAACTGAGGTTTCAGAATAGAGAGATGAAGGGTAAAATTCTAGGACTCATGTTAGATCATTATTCTGAACAAAATAATATGTGCAAAAATGGCAATATCAAGAGGTCAAATGACCTTGATGGCTGGCTCTAGCCGAAGCCGTTTGCCAAGTTTGTAGATGTTTTTGGTAGACTCTGGTTTTAAATACCAATACAAAATCGCGTCCACCTGGTGAAATCATAGATTTACAAAATGCGACATCTCTAGGCGGCCGAGTCGAGTCGAGTTTAAAATAAAAAAATGTATATGAAGAAAAACAAAATTTGGGATTTGAATTGCTTTTCGATTGCTGAGCAAACTAGCAAGCACGAACATCGGGTAGACCGGTTCAGTGCCTTACAATTTCGAGTAAATTCGTTTTGAGAAGCGCTCAGCTCCTGAATATTGCGCGCACTCCAATGTATTAAAGTAACTATTTGTATTCAAGAAATCGATTTCAAGATCGCGCTCTACTGCCGAGAATCTAAGGTCATCATCATCATCATCATCATCATCATCAATCACAGTTAACATCCTTTGTTAGTCGCCATCATCTTTACTCATTGACTCCCTTCTACACCAGAATATACTTACATCATCGTGTCATGTACGATCGCAACTGATTCTTTACGTCGACCGCTCTGGCTTCAGCCGCAACATCTAATCACATTCACACAAATCCATTGTAGTCCAAATTCTGTAGTCCAGCCAGATTCACTTCTAGTCTTCTATTCCACACCACTCTCTACACCAAATTGCCGAGTGTTTCATTCCTCGACATTGCCTCTCTCATCCAGACACTACACCATGTCTGCCGACAACTCTTCTCAGAAATACGCGACTCCCAAAAAGGTGGTGCGCTCTCAAACTTGGGATGACACAGACTCTCACACTCTCACCGTCGCGTCGCCACCTACACCTACCATCAAGCTTAGCGGTGGCGATCTCTTTTCAGCAAACCAGCACCAAGTTCAACAAGCTCGAGAACTTCATCATGCTCAAAACACTTTCGCCCAGCATCAGTCAGAGTTTGAAGAATCGCGCGACATGCTGCTTGGAGCCATCGACAACACTAGCACCCTCCTTGCAGACCTTCGCGACTTTAACAAGAACAAGCGTCTCATCCACTATGCTGCCGCTGACGACGTTCACAAACCTGGTCCTTCGCGTCAGCAGTTGCCTTCCCATAGGCGATCCCAATCCAACTCGCCAGCACACAGCCTCGAGGAGGCCGATGCACAGTTGAATCGTTCCGCCGACAGTGCTCAGCGTCCCATGCCACCTGCTTTGATGCGCTTCAACACAACCCAAGGCCATGCCAGTTTGCCCAGCACCCCCGCTCGTCACGCCAGCAGTTCCGCTCTTTCGCATCACCATGAAAATGACGACGACGATGGCTCTGATGAATCCACCGACATGTCCGTTCTCAAACTCGACCTCCGTGTCGGTTCTGTCGCCACCAATCCACAAGCGCTCGTTCGCTCCCTAGAGCGCTCATCGGTAGCACAGCTTCTGGATGGCAGGATGCAAAAGTCGGAGCGCCACCTCGAGAATCTCAAGCAGCGTCTCACCGATACTCAGTCCAAGGTACTCGTCACAGGTGATCTCAACGCAGGCAAGTCCACCTTTGTCAATGCCCTCCTCCGCCGCTCTCTCATGCCCACCGATCAGCAGCCCTGCACCACCGTCTTCTGCGAGGTCCTTGACGCATCCCAACTCAACAGCAATGTAGAAGAGGTTCACATGCTCAAGCCGGGTCACAAGTACAACGTGCAGGACGACTCCACCTTCACTCGCCATACTCTTGGCGAAATCGAGCGCATCGTGGCCGAAGCTGAACAAGCCTCGCCAGAGGATGCGCCCATTCTCAAGTGCTACGCCACCGACACTCGCGCCACCCCGGACTCTCTGCTCAAGAACGGCATCGTCGACATCGCCCTCATCGACGCCCCTGGTCTCAACCGCGACTCGCTCAAGACTACTGCCCTCTTTGCCCGTCAAGAAGAGATTGATGTCGTCGTATTTGTTGTCAGCGCCGAGAACCATTTCACTCTGTCTGCCAAGGAGTTCCTTTGGAACGCGTCTCACGACAAGGCTTACGTCTTCATCGTCGTCAACAAGTTTGAATCCATCAAGAACAAGGACAAGTGCCGCAAGCTTGTGCTCGACCAGATCCGCCAACTCAGCCCACGCACCTACGAGGACGCCGTCAACCTGGTGCACTTTGTCGACTCGGAAGCGGTCTTTGGCGCCGAAGCTGAAAACGTCGTCGCTCCCGATACACCCTCCGAGGAGCTTGGCCTCAAGGTTCAGGGCAGTCACATGACCTATGGTCGCAACACGGAAAGTCTCGAGGCGTTTTCGCGCCTCGAAGCTTCGCTGCGCGACTTTGTGCTGCTCAGGCGTGCCAAGTCCAAGCTCTTGCCTTCCAAGACATACATGCTGAGGTTGTTGTCAGACATGAGCTTCCTCGCCAAGATCAACACTCAGGTGGCACAAATCGAATTGGCGGAAGCCACCAAGGCGCTCCAATTCGCTCGACCGGAGCTGGCCAAATGTCAAGCGTCGCAGCAGAAGCTTGAGGTGGTTGTTGAGGGCGAGGAGGACGAAGCTGTGACTGCAGTCATGCAGGAGGCTGTACGCAAGCTGACGGGCGCGATTGAGCTCATTGGCAACGGCAAGCCAGCTACGGATGCTGTGAAGCTGCCTGCATACCCTGGTGTGTTGAATGTATGGGAGTACGCACAGGAGGTTCGTCATGCACTCACTTTGTCGCTCGAGCTGGCGCTGCGATCTGTAGAAGACACCGCGCGTGGCACGGCATCGCAGTCTGTGGACCGAGTTCAAAAGCTTGGCCTGGCTCACCTACCTGACAACGATACAGAGAAGCGCCATAGGATCTTTAACCCGGATGTGATGTTTGCCAAACGGCGTGCGATGACAGGTTTAGTAGGACTGGGTCTTGGTGCAGAAGTGGTTGAGGTGCAGGCGTCGGACTTTTTCGATGCTTATCACCACTTTACGATTGTGACGGGTGGGGGCTTGGACAAGAAGAAGGATGACAAGGCTAACGATGACGAGATGAGCCTGGTCTCTTCAGTGTCTCTTGGATTGGGAGCGTTGACGTTGATGGGTGGTAAGACGATGGGAGCCAAGACAGCTGTGGATGCGTTTGTACGCATCTCTGATTTGGTGGGCAACCCCACGGCTCGTCGATGGGCGGCACCTGTGTTGGCGTTAGTGTCGACGGGATTGGTGGTGTACTTTATCTACGACCTGCCCAACAGTATTCCGAGAAACATTGGTCGCAGTATCAAGTCTGGACTTGAGAGTGGTGGGCTGCTTCGGTCGAGTTCAAGCGATGCTGTGACAAATGTGTGGAAAGGATGGAAGAGTGGAGATGAAGTAGTGGCATCGTTCACTGCAGTGCAGTCTGCGAGGGTGGGTAGAGAGACGAGAAAGGTTCTGCGTCTGGCATCATGGGATTTGCAAGAGCGTTTCCGAGTAGCGATCGGTCAACGACGTGCGGAGGTGGAGAAGCAAGAAAGCAAGCAGACGAGTGCTAAGATTGCGATTGACTGGTTTGACAAGACCACATCGAGGGTGATCGAGATCAAAGAGGATGTGGATGCTGTTAAGGGGCTTGAAGCTTGATTGATATTGGGGAGGGGAATCTACACCGCTCAAAGAAAAAGGAAAAAGAAAAAAGAAAAATAGCGATGAATGGTATACTGTATTACAGTATGTGACTTTTTGAAATTTGGTTCTGTTTTGGGTTTGTTTAGTTGCTCGATTGTATATCATACCGTATCTACCGTATCTACCGTATTATTGTATATTGTTTTTCAGAATGATTGAGATTCACAATTGGCGTTCCTTTTGTTGCGCATTTGAGCACTTTGGTTGTGATGAGATAGAGTTCTAATAAAATAAAAGAAAGGGGTCAAAAAAGCGGGGTTACATTAAGACCCTTGAATCGCCTTGAAATAAAATATAAAAAAAAGGGCAGTTCATGAGTCAACCTAAAATTAAGACTGTCTCGGCAACACATTTTAGCATCAGCATTAGTATCAGTGTCAGCATCAGCATCAGCATTAGCATCAGTACTACTAACACCACCGCATTAGCCATCGCCGATCATTACAAACTCATCACCAACCTTTCTTCGAGTCTCGGCTTGCACAATCTATACAAGCCTTACGAGTCGACCTGACCCACTTGTCTTCATCTCGCATGGCTTTCTACCGTCCTTACCTTAACTTACTCACTTGCACCCTCGCACCATACCGCAATCCATCTTTTTTAATACCAACACTCGAATCTACAATTGCACTGCTTGCTTCATAGTTGCGTCCAATACAATCAAAAATGAGCGGCACTTTTGCTGCAACCGTCGAAGCGCTCCCACAACGCATACCCGGTGCACTCCAACAACTCACAGCCCCATCCGTCCTCTCGCAACATCCGCCAAACCAATTGCACACTCATCTCCAAACTCACCTCGATCCAGCCCTAAAACATTCTCACCAAGCCATTCTCAGCGAACCTCAATTAGCCACTGCTGTCGACGATCAAGCAGATCACCCTCAACACCTTTCCACAGCTTCTTCTCCTCCTCCTTTACCCTTGGCCACCGACGAGGAGCGTCCTGACCAAATTTCCATCGCCATGCACCCTTCTCAACCACATCACTCTTTCTCCTCCAGCCCCTTATCTGACAAACATGAGGTCCACTCATCCGACTCTTACCGATCCAGCACTAACTCTGATCAAAACCGCAAACACTCCTCAACTAGATCATCCAAAAACAAGAACAACAAAAATGCCGACAATGCAGTAGCAGATAGGGTCGGCTTCAAACATCTCTATCGATACGCCACGCCTTGGGATCACGTCTTCAACTTTATCGGTCTCATTGCTGCCGCTGTTGCTGGAGCAGTACAGCCTTTGATGACCATCGTCTTCGGTTCGCTCACAACCGCTTTTTTGGAGTATTCCAATGCTTTGCTCTTTGGAAGTGACATTGCCGCAGCACGCACACATCTCGATCGCCAGATCACCCATGGCGTACTCTTACTAGTCTACATCGGCGTTGCCATGCTCGTCGCCACTTATGTCTACATGGCCATTTGGGTATACACCGGTCAAGCCATCACCCGTCGTATTCGTGAAAATTACCTCCAAGCCATCCTCAGGCAGGACATTGCTTACTTTGACGTGGTCGGTGCAGCTGAAATCACAACTCGCATCCAGTCCGACATTCAACTCATCCAAGAAGGAATCAGCGACAAGATCCCCATGTCGGTCATGTTTATTAGCGCTTTTGTCACTGGCTTCATCGTCGCCTACATCAAATCATGGCAGCTCGCATTAGCTCTCTCCTCCATGATCCCCTGCATCATCATCGCCGGTATACTCATGAACGCCCTCACCGCAAAGCTTCAGCAGGCCGAACTCGATCATGTCTCAAATGCCGCCTCCATCGCCGAAGAAGCTCTTGCCACCCTCCGTACCGCAAAAGCTTTCGGTATCGAGCACAACCTCGTCGAGCTCTACGAACAATCCAATCGCGAAGCAACCAGGTTCGGAATCAAACGCAGTCTCTACCAAGGCATCGGCATGGGTGTATTCTTCTTTGTCATCTACAGTGGTTACGCCTTGGCTTTCTACTTTGGTGCCAACTTGCTCGCCAGTGGTCACATCCAGAGTGGTACCGTGATGAACGTCATCCTTTCCATTTTGATCGGCGCGTTCAGTATGGCCATGATGGCACCCAATATGCAGGCTTTATCCTACGCCTTTTCTGCCGGTGCCAACGTCTTTGAGACCATCGACAGGCTTCCTCCCATTGACAGTTCCGATCCTAGCGGCTTGCGACCCGTCAAGTGCGAGGGCAAGTTGGAGTTCCGTGATATCGACTTTAGTTATCCTGCTCGACCTGACGTGCCTGTTCTAGATAGCTTCACGCTCCAAGTGCCTGCAGGAAAACTCACTGCGCTTGTGGGCGCTTCCGGATCTGGTAAGAGTACGATCGTATCGCTTGTAGAGCGCTTCTACGATCCGGATGCAGGAGCAACCTACCTCGACGGTGTAGATCTTCGTGATCTCAACCTCAAGTGGCTTCGAACTCAGATTGGCCTCGTATCGCAACAACCCACCCTCTTCTCCACCACCATTCGCGCCAACATTGCCCACGGTCTCATCAACACGCCCTTCGCTAACGCTGCGGAGCAAGACAAAGACAGGCTCATCATCGACGCAGCTCAGATGGCAAACGCGCACGGTTTCATCTCTGCTCTTCCCAACGGCTACAATACTGTGGTCGGTGATCGAGGATTCTTGCTGAGTGATGGTCAGAAGCAACGTATCGCCATTGCCAGAGCCATTGTCAAGAATCCTAGAATCCTGCTGCTGGATGAAGCCACTTCTGCGCTAGACACGCACTCGGAAGCGATAGTACAGGACGCACTCGAACAGGCCAGTCAGAACCGAACCACCATCACAATTGCGCACAGACTAGCCACCATCAAGAATGCGGACAAGATTGTCGTGATGGGTAAAGGGGTGATTTTGGAGACGGGTAAACACGATCAACTGTTGGCGCTCAACGGCGCTTATGCCCAACTCATCGATGCACAAAAGATTCGAGCCAAGGTGGTCACGCAGCTTTCCGAAGATACCCAAGATTCAGAATTCCAAGTGGCGCCGAGGTTTGCCGCCTCCAACGCACAGGTTCCGCCCGCTACGTCTGATGCAGAGGAAGCCATAATCCGACAAGAAGCCAAAGCCGAAATGCCTGCAGCTCTGGAAAACTCGGCAACACGTCAATCGGTTGCTTCTGCCATGCTTCAACAACATGGACGAGAACAGGATGAAGAGGACAAACAAGACGAAAAGATGCCCAGCATCTTTTACCTCCTCTATCGTCTTGCCAAAATCAACCGGGATCAAATGATATCGCTTTACCTCCCCGGAGTGATTGCTTCGATCTGCTCTGGTGCAGCTTACCCGTGTTTCTCGATCCTGTTCGGTCACGCTCTACAAAATTTCTCGCTCTGTTCTGCTATGGGTGGAGGATCATGTCCCGAACCAACACGAAGCATCATGTTGCACGATGCGAACCGATGGGCGTTGTACTTTTTCGTGATTGCCATGCTTTGTACTTTGGCGATTAGCATCCAGACGTATACGCTCATGAAGGCGAGTAGCGTTGTTATGCAACGCATCCGTCGCATGTCGCTTTTGGCGTACCTAAGGGCGGATGTAAGCTATCACGATCAGGATGCTCATTCTTCGGGTGCCTTGAGTAACAGCCTTGCCGACAATTCGCAGAAAATCAACGGTCTAGTCGGTGTTACTCTCGGAACCATCATTCAGTCCATCTCAACACTGGTGACGGGAGCCATCATCGCGCTTGCGAATGGGTGGAAGTTATCACTTGTAGTGATTGCTTGTATCCCACTTACGCTGAGTGCTGGGTTTGTGAGGTTGCAACTGGTAGTGTTGAAGGATGCAAGGATCAAGAAAGCGTACCAAGCGAGTGCGGTTAAAGCATGTGAAGCTGCAGCTGCTATGCGTGTAGTGGCATCGCTCACTAGGGAACAAGACTGTCTCGAAATTTATCGAAGCGAATTGGAAGCTCCTAGCAAGATTTCGAGAAACACGGCTTTCTACGGTAATTTGGTGTATGCTGTTAGTCAAGCGTTGCAGTTTTGGATCATTGGATTGGGTTTTTGGTACGGAAGTGATTTGGTGATTAAGGGTGAATACACGAGTGGACAGTATTTCACCATTTTGACCGCAGTGGTATTTGGATCGATTCAAGCGTCCAACGCTTTCTCTTTCGTACCCGATATTTGGAATGCCAAAAGCGCAGCATGGGATAGTATCAAACTTTTGGATATGGTACCTGAAATCGACGTTAGCAGTCAACAAGGAGTGGTATTGGATCATGTGGAAGGACATATTCGATTGAACAATGTTGATTTCAGTTATCCCAACCGACCTACGGTGAAAGTGTTGAGAGGTTTGGATATTGAAGTGAAAGCTGGAACATTTGTTGCACTTGTTGGTGCAACTGGAAGTGGTAAATCCACAACGATTCAACTTGTTCAACGATTTTACGATGCTGATTCGGGGACGATTTTGATCGATGGGCATGAATTGTCTAGTTTGAATTTAGGATCTATTCGAAAGCACATTGGGATTGTTTGTCAAGAAACCACATTATTATACGATGGAACGATTGAATTCAACATTCGAATTGGAGCTATTCGAGATGTTAGTATGGAAGAGTTACGTTTTGTAGCTTCGAGTGTTAACATTTTAGGATTTATTGAAAGTTTACCCAATAAATGGCAAACTCAAGTGGGAAGGAACGGTGTTCAACTTTCGATTTCACAAAAACAACGCATTTCAATCGCACGTGCATTGATCAGAAATCCAAAGATACTCCTATTGGATCAAATTACCAACCTCTTATTCGAAAACGATGTCGAAGAAATATTCGAAAACATCTCCAAACACAAAACTACTCTGATTACAACAGATGCTTGTTCAAGTACCATCATCCCTAAAGTGGATACCATTTTTTATCTACAGAATGGTAAAGTCTTTCAAAAATCTTCCCATTCCAACTTGTACTAAATCCATCTTCATCATAGAAAAAAAAAATCAATTTCCTTTCCAAATGGTTTTCTTATTTCATCTACCAAAACCACCACCTAACTTACCAATTTCAACCAACAAAGTGTAAAAGAAAGAAATGAGAATGAACTTGAGATTTCGATTCAAAATTATTATTATTTTTTTTGGCAGTGCAGAAACAAGAGATGATGTTGATATACGACAAGAAAGTCAAACTCGGTTCAGGTAGGAAGCCAACAAACCTCAACTAATAATAATGTCCAAGTATAGCTTCACCAATCAGTACCAGCAACCTTGTTCAACATTCCCTTTGCAGCTGTAACTACGCCTTGAATCTTGTTGCCACCTCCTGCTGCATACCCGAAACCGTCCAACCAAGGCGTCTGTTGACTCCTTTTGGTTTCAAACTCTGAAATTTTGGCATCCTTTTGCAATGTAAGCGCAATATCATCCAATCCATTGATCAGACAATGCCTTGTAAATTCAGGTGTCTCAAAACTGAACCTTTCCTTTCCATCCGCGGTAATCACGACCTCGTTCTCCAAATCCACCGTAATCTCCTTGCCCTCTTTCGCATCTCGAGTCAATCTTTCGATCTGAGCTTGGCTGAGAGCGACAGGAAGTTGTCCATTCTTGGTTAGATTGTTGCGGAAAATGTCACCAAAGCTCTCAGCGATCACAGCGCGAATACCAAAGTCGAGCAAAGACCATGCTGCGTGTTCTCGCGAAGATCCACATCCAAAGTTAGGTCCGGTGACCACAAGAATTTTGGACTGATCGTACGGAG
Organism: Melanopsichium pennsylvanicum; assembly: GCA_900208305.1. NCBI lineage: Eukaryota > Fungi > Basidiomycota > Ustilaginomycetes > Ustilaginales > Melanopsichium > Melanopsichium pennsylvanicum. The sequence continues at coordinate 430,559 of OAPG01000021.1, forward strand.
ATTGGTTCAGCACAAAGCTGGGATCCGGCTCACCAGTCTTGGCATCGTAGCGGATGGGCCAGAACAGAGCGGATCCGAGACCAGTACGCTTGATGGTCTTGAGGAATTGTTTGGGGATGATAAGGTCAGTGTCGACGTTGGATCGCTCCAGCGGCGCAGCAATACCGGTGAGTTTGGTAAACTTTTCCATTCCTCCGCCAGTAGTCGACATCTGCGAAGCGGGAATATCACGGATCTTGTCTTCATCCGTGGTATTGTCGACGTTGGTAGGCGTGGGAGCAGGGCTAGGGTCGATGAGGTAAGACTTGGAATCCGAGACCTGGATCTCAAATTCAGGCTTACCAGCGTCTGAACCGACCTTGGTGGTGGAGTCGCCCACCACCTTGCGAACGTCGGTGAGATATCCGGTGATGGCACAGGCCGCCGCCATGGCGGGCGACATGAGGTGGGTTCGTCCACCCGCACCCTGACGGCCTTCAAAGTTTCGGTTCGAAGTGGAAGCGCAGCGTTCACCGGGAGCGAGCTGATCGGGGTTCATGCCGAGACACATGGAGCAACCTGCTTCACGCCAGTCAAAGCCTGCAGCCTGGAAGATCTTATCCAGACCCTCGGCCTCGGCCTGCTTCTTGACGAGACCGGAACCGGGGACGAGCATGCAGTAGAGACCTTGGGCGACCTTGCGGCCGTGAAGCACTCGAGCAGCAGCACGAAGATCCTCAATACGAGCGTTTGTGCACGAGCCGATAAACACCTTGTCGATCTTGATCTTCTCCATGGCAACATTGGGTTCGAGACCCATGTAATCGAGAGCGCGAGTCCATGCTTTGGCCTCTGCGTCGTTCTTTGCCTTCTTGGGGTCGGGTGTGGCGCCAGTGATAGCGACAACATCCTGTGGAGAGGTACCCCAGGTGACGGTGGGGGGAATGTCCTTGGCATTGATCTTAATGACGGTATCGTAAGAAGCGTCTTGGTCGGAAGGAAGCGATTTCCAGTACGAGACGGCCTGGTCCCATGCAGCACCGGGCTTGGGAGCGAGGGGACGGCCCTTGATATACTCGTAAGTGATGTCGTCGGGTGCAATCAGACCGGCACGCGCACCGGCTTCGATGGACATGTTGCAGATTGACATACGAGCTTCCATGGAGAGAGCGCGGATGGTGGAACCTGCGTATTCGATTACGTGGCCTGTACCACCGGCGGTACCAATCAGACCGATGATGTGGAGAATGATGTCCTTGGAGGTAACGCCTTCCGAGAGCTCGCCATCCACCTGGATGAGCATGTTCTTTGCGCGCTTCTGAAGAAGGGTTTGGGTTGCGAGAACGTGCTCTACCTCCGACGTCCCGATACCGAATGCGAGAGCACCAAAAGCACCGTGAGTGGAAGTGTGAGAGTCACCACAAACGACGGTGGTACCAGGAAGAGTAAAGCCCTGTTCGGGACCGACAATGTGAACGATACCCTGACGGTTGTCAGAGAGACCGAAGAAGGTAAGGCCAAAAGCCTTTACGTTTTCCTCGAGGGTGAGACATTGCGTCCTGGAATCGGCTTGCTCGACAAACGACTTTGTGTCCTTGTATGATTTGCGCGAAGCAGTGGGAATGTTGTGATCGACAGTAGCGAGAGTGCAGTCGGTACGGCGAACCTTTCGGTTTGCATTGCGAAGACCCTCGAAGGCCTGTGGCGAGGTGACCTCGTGGACCAAGTGACGGTCGATGTAGATTAGGCAGGTGCCATCGGCTTCCTCGTGAACGAGGTGCGAGTCAAAGATCTTTTCGTAAAGGGTTTTTGGTGCCATCTTTGCGAAAGGGAGAAGATATGAGAAAAGGAACAAATGATGGGGGGAAGGATATATTTAAGAAGGAGGTGGCGTTGGGAGAGCTCTCCTTTTTGTGGAATCAAACACGTCTGAAAACGGCGATTCTGAGCCATGGTAAGAGTGCGGATTTAAATATTGGTTAATTGAGTGTGACTCTGACGGATTGTGCGCCCCAATTTTGACTGCTCGAGTGCATGATTGGTTTTTGTATTACTGTTACTATATTTCTTAATGGGAAATTCTAGTCAGAATTAGAATACGCGCACTCTCTTTCTGTAGCGTATTCGCCCCACACGACCCACAGCCCCACTCTAGTCAGAACTCACCCCACCTTAATAGCACCAATTGTGATGCCAGCGACTCATCACTATATCGGCCTTGGACCGCTGCTTGTTCTTCCATCTGACACATTCAGAAACTAAGAACACTGCGAACTCCCACCGCTTCATCGAGTCATACTGAAGCAGAATGACGCCCATTCCAGACGCTTTGTGTGTGTCCGGCCAATCAGACACGTCACAAATGTCAATCTTTTTTTTTCTTTTCTTTTCTTAATCTCATCTTTTTGGCGGCAACTTTAACGTCGGATCTCTTCGTCCGAGTTAAGCCTTCGCTCATACACAACAATTTCAGTGTGAATTTACAATACCCTGTATCGTACCTGTACTTTGGCAGCTGTATGTCCCCACACGTCACAACCAGACTGCAGTCTTTTCTGTCTCGTCAGTGGCTATCGCTCTTCCACCACCACAGCTGTTGACCTCTGAACACAGTCGTTACAGTCATGGCTGTTTATACAAACACACACACACACACACTAACTAGGTGATGCTGCTTTTTTGCAGGATCAAGTGCAGTAGCTCGCAAAAAAAGTCATCAGATTGCATACAGACATCATTGCGCACCGTCATAAGACCCTGGTGTGCCGTACGCATGTTGCTGCTGCTGCTGTTGGTGGTGCTGTTGCAGGTGGGTCGGGGAAAATTGTGTCGAACTGGGCTGATTACGGTATTGCACCATGTTTTCTGACGCTGGCTGAAAGCCCAGCGGCTGGTGGATGTCGGCTTGCGCCGACGCTCCGCTTTGAGATGGGTAATGGTATTGATGATGATGATAATGATGCTGCTGCTGCTGCTGCTGGAGCGACTGAACCTGATATAGCGCAGAAGCGGGTTCAATGCCCAATGTTGGCGCTCCTTGCATCATCTCTTGACTGTACCCGCGTCCATCATACGGCGTCGACATGCGTAATTGTGTTCCTTGGAACGTCTGGGCTGGTTGTATCCCGCTCATTTGTGCTTGCGTTTGCCTGTCCATCTCTTGCGTACCCATCCGAGGCTGTGATCCTTGCTCAGTGTAAAACACGTTGTATACATGGCCAGAACTGGATGATAGCACGCTCGGCGGCATCACAGATGCAGAGGCTGCGTTGCGATGCGATGGAGCCATGCGTCCATACTGCGCATTAGCTTGGTCTACATTGTACTCTGCTGGTATGGTCGCTGACAGCGCCGATGCACCCGTGTCGCTACCTCCACTCACCCGGCCTGCGTAGCGACTTCGTTCTTGAACGAAGTAGTCCGCACCCTCTTCTGCACCCATGGGTCGGGTAACTCCAGAAGGCGACACCGCCGCATCGTACTCTGATGCGCTTGGAGAGAGCAACATCGCACCACCATCTTGCAGAAACACGGGCTGGCTGCGACCGCTTTGCGCTACAATTTGCTGCACTGCTGCAGCTCTCGACGGCCCCGCATCAGTGTTTGCTATTCCAGCCGAGCTCCGAGCAAAGTAATCTTGTTGGTCGTAAAGAGAAGTACCCGGGACTGATGGGATTTGTTCGCCTGAGATATTAATTGCCAATGTTCCCATCCGCTCTTGCATCTGAATCCGCTCGATCAGCCCTTTGATTTCTTTCCCGGCTGAAGCGCCCGACTCCCTGTCCCTTCCTTCCTCTTGCAGCATCTTCTCCTTTTCTTTCCTCGGAAAGAGCTTGGCAACTTCACCTGCTAGTCTCTGCTCCGCCGAGACCAGCGCTATCCAACTAGGTCGATGGCGTAAGAACACACGCAAAATAGCCTGTGACACGTGCAGATCAGCTTCGGCGACTTGATGTTTGTGCAGCTGACGCCATGGAGTTGCTGAGCTACCCGGCTTGCTTTCTGATCCACCTCTGAAGTCTGCACCTGTGGATGTCCGCGTGAGCATCGCTGTAGCGTACCTCGCATACGAACTTAGTTCGTAGACTTGATCGATCTCGCGCTTTCGTAACCTCGCTTTCGACTCTTGCTTTTGCTTGTTGCGAAGCGAGACAGACCAGCTTGGCCCTTGAGTGCTGCGCTCGAAAGAGCTCATGGTTCCAGCAACTGATGAGCTTTGACCAATTTCCAACAAGGGTTGAACTTCTGCTCCAACGGTGCCCATCAGAGATCCAGTGCCGGCCTCAGTCGATGTCGATGTTGGGATCGAGCCCACGTGTGATGACACGTCCATCAGCACACTCGATAGCGCTTCTCGTTGCTGCATGACGCGTCTGTGGTATGCCTTCATCTTTTCGCGGTTCTGCTCGGCTCGAGTACGCTTGCGTGAGGCTGGATCGAAGGAGGAAGTCAATGGGAGGAGGCCGCTGTTTGATCGGTGTGTTCTCCTATCTGCATATGCATGCGACCCTTCCTGATGCTGCAAGAGAGAGTCGGTTGAAAGCATTTCGGTGGGCGTTGTAGGTAGTGAGCTAAAATAAGAATATGCCGAACTGCTATGCGCTCGGGCATGTTGTGCGGACAGTATCTCCTCTGCAGTCATCATGTTGTACTCCTCAGATGTTGATCGTTCTGGGACACCACTTGACCACGAAGCATGTGATTGAAGAGGTGGTCGCAAAGTGAGGTTTGTCGCATCGATATCAGCTCCACTGTCTTCCGTCGACATGTCGCTCGCCTTTCCTCTTCTCCGTTTGGACCAATCTAGATTCGAGGAAGGCAAAAAAGTCCTGGATGAGATACCGCTGTTACCTTGGGCACGGAGCAAGGGCGCACTGGCACCCATGGAGAGAGTTGTCGAACCTGAAGAGGCAGTTGTTGAGTTCGAGATCGACAGCCTCGAATCGATAAGGCTGACGACGTCCTCCAAAGGGACATCACAGCGGATCGCCGAGTCGATACTTGCTGCAAAGAGATCTTTTCGTCGCTTCAGCTCATTTGGAACGACCGCTACGCTCAATGGTCGGTCCGAGGATGACGTTTGTTGCCAACCCTTCTCGCCATCCAGCACCTGGCCGGAAGTGCGGATCTCACCGTCATACGATCTTTGCCCAGTCTGCTTGTACGCCTGATCCACGCTCGAGTCTCGTCGGCTTGTGGTGTGATCAGAGTTGGTGTTTGTGCTTAGAGATATTGGGCTCGTGACGCCTGATGGGGGCGTCCGATGTCGTTGCAGTCTTGGCTGGGCCGCAGCACAGCGACTAATGTGATCGCCAAAATTGGGGAACAAGTTTTGGAAGATCTCAACCTGGTACTTGAAGGCGTCCAGCAGCGTCGGCAGAGACATATAGTAAGCACGTCCGAATAGAAGAGGAATCATGCACTCGTGGGTTCCGAGACGCTCGCAGACCCTCCGTTCGTTGCAAAAGTAGTGAATGGAATCTTTCAAGAAGGTGGTGAAGTGCTGATGCCATGTGCGCTGAGAGACTGCTTCCTCTACCGATGGCTGATCGCGGATGAGACGATAGACCACAAAATCGGCGTTGATCACAGCTGCAATTGTGACCATGGAAATGAGGAAATCGTCCAGCGGTCGATCTCGGTCTGCTGGCTTGCCTTGTGCCTCTAATACCACCTGTTCAAAGATCTTACGATCGTAATACTCGGTGACATTGACGAGGTCATTAGGAGACGCTGGCAGTCCTTGATGGCCTGACATACGTGGCCAATGGCTCGTATTCAGGCGAGGTTTCCCTAACACCTTCCATTCGTCGTGCAGCCGTCGAAAGCTGAGACCATACATGCGAGCATCTACATATGTCTTCAGATCGGCGTTTCCGAAGCAAGGAGAGTAGATCCTGCTAACAATCGAGATATCCGTGACGCCATTGGACGCTGCGTTGGTGGGGGGCGTCTGACTATTGCTTGCGTTCATTTGCGCCGAGCTGTCAGATGAAGTATGAACGTGACTAGGCCCATCTCTGGGCATGTTTTACTTTGGCCGGGATGTAGTTGAGGCTGAGCTATGGCGATAGGGATAGGGCAGGAATTGGTGTCTGACTACCTGTCCCTTCTGAGCCAAACACGGCGTGTGAACACGATCTTTCAGACCGTCCAGTGTAAGCCGAGATGGGGTGGACGTCCGGAGGATCGAGTTGGGCGGAATGAACAGCTAAAGGAGGATAAGAGGCTGAGTCGTGATAATGTGGTACCCTCTGTCTGGCTGACATCTACGATGATGTCGACACTACACAATCAGCTCGATGACGGCGTAAGCGGTCTCGTTGACGATGATGTCAGGGTTGTCAGGCCTCGCTTTCGTTCAAAGTGATCTCGGTGCTGCCAAATTTGAAAAGCCTGCTTGTGTTGCGCGAATGTGACGTCTCGTGATGACACCGCTGAGCTGAGATGATCTCTTTCTTGGCGATATTTGGTTACTATACAGAGCAGCCGAATAGGTCGTGGAGCCTAGCAATAACTGCTACCGAAGGTCCCAAGCAGTGTGTTGGCTGTGGATCTGTCGTCGAGGTTGACACAAAGTTACCGTGGACGATGCTGACGAGGCTGTTGCGTCGAGAGCGGCAAAGCACCGACAAAGCGGTGCCAATATGTGTCGCTAGCTGTCTTAGCTTAAGTTTGGCCAAGCTTGTGTCGAGGATGAGGTCGTAAACAGAATAGGAAGGGTAGGGATAAAGTTCCAGGGAAAGCAGACGAACAGGATAATATCTTGAAGGAAAGCGAAACAAGGCACGCAAACAAATGCCGGCAAATGCGCGAGATCTAGTACAGGTAAGCAGGGCGGTGCCGTCCGTGTGGTGCAGCTCGGCAGGAATGGTGAAGAGTGTGTAGGAAAGTAACATGGAACCTTTAGGGAGGATGTTATATGGTAAGGGGGCTGAAATGCATGCTAGTTTTCATATGCGTGTACTTGGATGCATTTATGCGAGATGAGCCACGGCCAATTGGTGTGTGATGGTTACGAGCAGCGGAAATACTCGCTGAACAACACTGAAGTCGGGAGGAACGGAGACGAGGACGATGGCAACTTTGAGCAAGTCGAGGAACCGAGGCACAGCCGGGTCGCACGAAGGACGAGGGGCACCAAAGTGAAGCAAATAGAACGGCAAAGACGCCGAAGGGAACGACGAAGCTTTAGGCCGAGGATAAAGTTGCAAAGGCAGCTCGCACGGTGGCGACAACCAGCAGATGCCGATCAGCTGGGGCGAAGGGTTGACAATAGCGGAACAAGACGTTGGTGGACGAAGGACAAATAGCAGAGCTTGGGTGTGGCGGGGTTACTGAACACAACAATGCCAAGATGGCTGGCTCGAAAAGAGGCGTAGTCAGTGGGATTAAGGGATGTCATCGGCGAAGAGTGAGATCTTTCCTCGGCGGCATGAAAAGTGATTGAGACTAGGCATTCGGAATAGACTGACGCTGCTCTTTGGCTGCGACGTGTCACGAATCCACACGTGGGAAGTGTGCTTCAATCGATGTGACTGCGCTGCAACAGAGTACCATCAAGACCAAGGGTTGATTGTACTATGCGAGGATAGATTTCAGACAAACAGCTCGTCGGAGTAGGAACGGGAGGTCTTCGGGCAGTGAGGATATGTTGTACGAGGATCACTCGTGAAATTTTCTGGAGAGGTGGTAAGCAGTAAGAAGAGGTAGTGCGACAGGAGCCCGTCGAAGCTTCACTATGACATCGACAGAGAGACGAGCAGAGGTACGACCGGGCATTCAGAGACAGGGCATTCAGAGACAGGGCATTCAGAGACAGGGCATTCAGAGACAGGGACCGTTACAGTCTCTTCAGATCCAATTCTGAGGGAGATTGGCTCTTTGGGCAGGGAGGGCGTGATCAGCTCCAAGGGCGCGCTGATCAAGGAGTTCCCTCTCGTGTCGCCTTGCGGAGACTCGATTGCACATTGATCGAGATGCAGCAGGCCATGACCAGTCACATCACCAGGCACCGGAATGATTCCTAGGCTAGTACCGATTCCGAAGGATCGCCTAAAGGAAACTGTAGTGAGAATCGAAAGTTGACAGGAGGCAATCCGGAGAAGCGCAGCACAGGCAGTGGGCTGAGACCACTTTCCCGGATGGCTTGGACTGCAGCGGAGCTTCAAACAGGGGGGTCAGGCGTGGATGGCGGAAATGTCTTGTCAGCTGTTCTTTGTTGCTGCTGCAGCTCAGACGCAGAAGGCTGCACTGTCGGATCTTGAATCGTGGAACGGCTGCCTTGTCTCGGATTTACGACATGTTCAGCAGTTGTTGCGGTCGCACAATCGCATCTCCTGATGAACGGCATTTGACCTCACTCCTTTTGGCTATCAGAACGCTGGATCGCTAGCGTTGCAGCTGCCTCTTGCAGCTGTAATGATACACATTCTTAAGCGTTACCAGAATCATGCAAGCCTTGCCTGTCCCGGAAAAACAAATCGGTCTCGGAGTCGTTGCTCATTTGCACAGATGACCGCAGAGGGGGGAGGTCTACATTCAGGCATGCTCGTCAGGCGATGGCGACTATCACCGTCATGACTCGGAAACAGTAATGCTTCCATTTGTCTGGATGCCTGCCTTGCCTGGTCGCATGGCTTACGGGATGCCACAAGGCTCGACCAAGTTCACATTCTTCTATGGCATAGATCGGCCAGCAGGTTGGACCAGGGATGCTATTGAGGGGGGAAAGGGTGGGTTGGATCGCATCAAGTGACTCCAAGTCCGCAATGAGACACAATCGAGATCAACGGTTCGTCTGGTGGCCTTGCTGTGCTCTCGAAAAGTCGCAGTAACGATTGCGGATAAAGTCTTGCTTTCTTTTACCCCTTCCTGTCTACAGTATGTCCTTTTTCCAGTTTCCTTTCTTTTCCTTTTCCTTCATCGTTTCTTTCTCTTTTCGTGTTTTGTTTTTCTGGAGATACAGCAGTCTCTTTGCCGAGAGTTTCGATATTGATTCTTTTTTCTTGGTGGTTTTTATGTTTTTGCTGTCTTTTATTTTCAATTGGCGAGATGCAGAGCTCTGACTCGTGGATGCCACATCCTTGACGCCTCATGACGCCATGTGTAGCACGAGGTGGGAGCATGTGGAAATCCACATCGCACCCTCAACTGGAACTAAAGGTGCGGAATGATAAGAATGCACAGCTTTACAGTAGACACGATTGCAGGAGAAACCAGCATCTCTTACAACAGCCCATCTCGATGAGAAACGCGCAAGTGTGGGCATCCTCATCTTGAGCCAATCATCTAAGCTAATGTACATTTCACAGGAACAGAATAGGCTGACATTGAAATTTGTCGATCACTAGGACAGTCTGAAGGACGTCTCGTCTTCGCAGGATGCAGCCATCCAACTTGAGGCACTTCCGATCAGGAACAGACGAGCGAAAGTGGAAATGAGAGTGTGGGTCGATTTGCCGGGACCCAAAAATAGCTCTTTCTACGGTAAATTTACTGTACTGTAGCAAGAAACGATGGACCAAAGACAGGAGCAGAAAACAAGCCGTCTGGCTTCACACCAGACAGAGGACCCGAAGACTGATGCAGAGCCGGTCGAGCGCAACCTAAAGCGAACGATCCAATGGTGCGAGGTTCGCAGAGCGGCTTGCTCTGAAACAGTGTCTAGAGCCATTCCAATCTCCGCATCGCGAAGTCAAAAGGATTATTTCGCATTCCGACCCAATGCCCTAAGAATTCGATATGCAAAGCAGCGAGGGACAAGGTAGAAGCATTGAAGAAAGGGTAAAAAAGGAGAGAAACAAAACAAAACAAAAAAAGACCAAAATGCAGAGAAGGAAAGGCAAGCTTGAAGCCATACGTATATCGGCCCTTGAAACACACTTTAGCAATAGAGCATGCTTCTGACTCTTGTATCCTGGCCAATCGAGACTTTATCCGGAGGATTCTCTTTTACAATTGGGGAGGCACGAATCGTCTCTTGATTGCGATGACCCTGGAACGGAACGTCACGATCTCAATGATACATCGGAACAGATGACTTGAGAGCGACATTACCGAGAGAATGCTTCATGCGTGAGACAATCATATGATTAACGACAAAAACGATGAGAGTATTCTATCCTAGCTGTTGCTCAAGCGCCAGTCGTCCCAAGTGCAGTGCAGCTAGAAAGCTTTTCACGATGTGATCACCTGTCACGCATCAAATCGACGTTTGCCAAGGCTGCATGGCCACTCTATGTACCGCTCCAGCTCAGACGTGGTTGCCGTCTACGTGAAGGCAAATAGTCAACTTTCGGTTTGACAGGCCCTTGGTTCCTAGATGACACTCTACACAAGGAACAACGTATGACACCACGGGGAAGATATGGAACAGGAGATTGGAGCGTGTCTCTGTTGGTACTTCAGCGCCTTTCACGAGGAAAGGCGAGGGAAGGATGTTTGTCGTGGCACGCCACGTCATTTTGCCGAGTATGTTCAGTCAAGCATTCAGATGGCAGTTGCCACCAATTTGATCCATACAGAACACGACAGGCGACCGAAGCCGCACTTTGCAGCTTATCCCCCGTACCCTCAGCGGCAGCCGCGATTAAAATGTATCAGCTCATTGTCCCTTCCATACCATAATCGCTCTAGATATGCTTCTCTTTGCGAGACAAAGCTGGGAGAACTTGGCAGATCTCGGCTAAATACTGGATCACGTTCGGCTAGACACACATGGAACTCGCACCTATCCACTGCAGCTCGTATACAGTACTTTACAGCACAGCACATGTTTACATATTTTCATGTTTTCGCCACGAATTCTCGTCCCTCAATTTATTCCGACTTTGTGATATTTTGAACTTTATTTTTTGTTTCCTTTCTTTGACAGATCGTGTTCGCGTGGGTGAAAGACAGGAAAATGTCTGGTCGAATCAGTTTGGCAAGTTCAGATATTTTTCAGTGAGCTTCGCTGCCAACAGGAACGGGCTTAAGGGAATGTGCGATCGTGCAAAGCAATCGCGTTGACGCTTACCAACATTCGTGTTTCAACTCTGTTTTCAATTCTGCGCATCCAAGACAGGCATTCACTGACGCAAAGCAGCTCTACAATGATAGGCTCACCGAGCCACTTTTCGTCAGTCATCGTTTACATGATCATCACCTTGAAAATGATTCCATTCTTGCGGATTCGACGAAAATACTTCGGCGAGGACAGCACAATAAACAGAACAGTCAGAATATTTTACATGCCTCAATTCGAGTTTATCCTATATCCCAACCCCGCTGTCTCCTGCGTTGAGTCGGGACAGCACACGACTCCATTCTGGCTTTTCTTTAACGCGGTTTGATGATTGGGTTGGCGATCCAACCATATGAGAATCACGACATCCCGTCAGTGCCCATTTAGTGGTAGTGTCTGCTTTACCTCAACATTGCCAACCCAGCCGTACATGCTGGAAGAATGCAGTGCGTGCATACACCGCTCAGAAATTGGCGCTAAAAATATTATACATCCGTAACTCCTCTCCAACCTGGCGACACAGAACCTCGCTTCCGATTTCTTGCAATCCCCTTCCACTGCACCCGAAAAGGGCTGTGAAGCGCTCGTCGTCATCGTCGTTGATGCCCACATGGTCAGCATGAATGCAAAACGTGGACTCAGCAATAGTTTTTTTTTTTTTTTTTGCGACGCACCTCCCTCGACGAAATGACATCAACCTCGATGAATCACAATACCTTCACAGGGATGCCACGACATTGTCATGTCACGATCGATGGATGACCCGTGTCGTTGGGTCCGAGCACTTGCTTGGCGATCCAAACGGACGGCCAATCGCATCAGTCGGCGACATTTTCATGGACACATGTCATGCAGTGGTAGGTGCGGATATATTGCCAACGAGCAGCGTGTGTGTCGGAATGCGCTCCGTACCGTATCATGGAATGGATTTTATCCGAGCTTTCTCCTCTTCTTTTTTTCCGGTCGACCCCTCTCTTCTTGAAAGCTCGCATTTTCTAGAATTGCAAATGTTAAGCCTCATTTATGTGTTTTCCATCGAAATTATCATCATAGATTGCTCTTGCACCAAGTTACAAGTAGTATCTCGCACGAACAGACAAAGCCGTCAATGCGCGCATGATATCGCTTTTGATATGGCTCTACTTTGAGCCTCAGAGCAATAGTTCCCATTGCATTTGGCACGCGATCAACTTCTGCAGCGTCTAGTCGACATTGACAAAGTGCTCTGCATGGCTGTCTAGGAACCTACATGATCCCAGAGATAAGACGACGAAACCAAGAGCATCATGACTTGTTCGTGCACATAGCCTTGTGAGGTGTTGAGAGTCGCTCACAGACCCTGCAAGTAACACACACCGGCACTCGCAATGGACAGCGAAATGCTCAGACTTTGTCGTGTCAGGAAAGTTTCTCTCGAGGAAATTCATCTTGCATATCAGCACAAAGTGCAAGTCGCAGGGTGGCTCCGTAGGGGCACGCGCCTCCCACCAAACCTGCATCCAACTCTACAACGCGTAATTTCAACACAACGTCTTTACCGTCCCACCAACTGTGTTCTCGCGTCCTATTGAGTTGCTCGAATTGCACCCGCCCCACAAACCTCATAACCATCTCATAGCCTTCCTTTGCGCCACAGTTGACAGGTTCGACATTTGGCAAAGATCAAGACTGAACCGATCCAAGCCGGCCTTGGTCTCTTCCACCTTTGATATCTCCTTGGCCCCACCTTCTTCCCATCTGCACATCATTCATCAAAGTCACATAGAGCCACCATGGCTTCTTCAACTCCAGCATCCATCGTGGTCGTCACCGGCATCAATAAGAATACTGCTAAGAAGCAGATCGATGACTTCTTCAGCTTCTGCGGCTCCATCACAAAGCTCGACCTGACCGACGATGGCGCTACCCATCAAAAGGCTGTCATCCAGTTCGCAAAGCCGAGCGCTGCCAGTACCGCTGTGATGCTGCACGGCAGCGCGCTCGATGATGCCAACCTCTCGGTCGCTCTTACTGGCGATGCTGCAGCTGCAGCTGCTGCCGGTGCCTCCGCTACCATCGGCGTGCGCGATGACGCACAGCCCGTCGGCCAGGAGGACAAGCCCAAGACCGCCATCGTTGCCGAATACCTCGCCCACGGTTACACCATCTCGGACGAGATCACAAAGCGTGCCATCGAGCTCGATAATAAGCATGGCCTCTCGAACAGGTTCAAGGGCTACCTCTCTCAGCTCGACCGTTCGCTCGGTGAGAGGCTCGAAAAGGCCGCTCCTTCGTCTGCTACTACGACGAGCAGGACTGAGCACACCCCAAGCGGGCCCGCTGCTCTCTCATCGGCTACTGAAAAAGAAGCTGCTGCTATGCCTGTTCCAGGCGATGACGCTTCAGTACTGGGTCCCAAGACCACCACTACGGTGCCCGAGCCCGCCGCTGCCGCACAGGACCCCTCCTTCACGCGCAACCTTCAGCAACGAGCCCAAGCCGTGCTCGACAAGCCCCAAGTCAAGTCCAAGACCGACTTTGTCTGGACCAAGCTCAGCGACTACTACAATGCCTTTGCCAACCACCCCAAGATCCACGAGTACTACTCCAAGACCTCCAAGACCGTCACTGACGTGCACGAGGAGGCGAAGCGCATCGCGGACAAGAAGAAGCAAGGTGGGCCATCCGGCGCTGCTGGTACTTCGGCACCTACGCCTTCTACTGACGCCAAGCAGATGAGCGCTTCGTGGCTGCTCGTCGGCCTTCTGCTCTTCTCGAGCCTTTCGCTCGGCGTTTCTGCGCATGACCTCGATGCTATCTCCAACGAGCCCGCCGAGGTTGCTGGCTTCCAGCCCACCGACATTGAGCACGAGAGCTACATTCAGAGGCACATGCGTACCGAGCACCACATCAACGCCTTCAATCTGGGCAGTGCTTTCGCTCTTCACGATCTCGACCGTAACGGCGTGCTTGACCGAGCCGAGATCGAGGCCATCTATGGTGTCCACCATTCCGAGTCGAAGAAGCACTCGCCCACCGCCGAGGTCCACGATGAGAAGGCGGACAAGATCGTCAACGCCGTTCTGCGTGCCATGGACATTAACCGTGACGGCTTGATCACCAAGAAGGAGTTCATCGATGCTGGCCCCAACGGTCTTCCCATCTTCCCAGAGTATAACATCGGCAGTCTCGGACACCATTACGACGAGGAGTCCGAATTCTTTGTCCACCACGAGGAGCTTTATCACAAAACTCCCGAGACCCAGACCGACGAGGCGTACAACCACAAGGAGGATATCGAGCACTTTGCCCACCACGAACAGATCGAGAAGGAGGAGGAGCGACGCGAACGCATGGCGGAGGGCCTGCCTTCCATCGAGGAAGATGCTCGTCTCAGGAAGGAGGCTGCTGCTCGCGGCGAAAAGTACATGTCCCCTTATGACCAGCAACTGACCCCCGAGGAGCAGAAGAAGGCGCAAAAAGAGCATGATGATGCGCTACTCGGCAACGCCGTGCGTGAAGCCGAGGCCAATCAGCACGTATTCCGCACTCCCACCGGCACGCACGTCGTCAAGGAGGAGCAGATGGTCTTCCAGGACGTCGAGGTCGACAACGCTGGTCGTCCCGCGCACCCTCCTGCAGATGCCAACAACGCCAAATCCGGCAGCAAGGCATCCGCCGCGGGCCAGGCTGATGAGCGTTTGCCTCACGGCGTAGCTGACCGCGTCCCAGGTGAGACTGAGGAGGGCCGAAAGCAGCGTCTTGCCGCCGCCAAGTTGGAAGCCTCCCGAAGACCATCGTACGGCAAGGGTGAGAAGGGCTTCGCATACCCCAAGGATGACAGCGACCGCATGCGCAAGGGCGCCCCATATAAGGTAAGTACTCGGATCAATTTCAAAAAAGCAACCGGCATCCCAATGACGAACCACTCTGTTCTAACCACGGACAGTATCCTCCTTTGCAAAAACAGTACCGAGTCAAGAAGCAGTCGTACTTTGTAAGTCTCTAATCTCTCTAACCTCGAAACGAGATGTTGTGGTGGCATCGATCCGATCGGCAACTGACCCCTTTGCATGTCTCCTTTTCGCGCCTCCTCGCGTGATTTTCCTCTTGCAATCGCAGGGCGAGTTCTGAAGCTAACAACTTCCAAAGAAGTCTCTTTCTTCCTGACATGAGCGACGGTGAAGCACCTCCAAGCTCGACCCGCCCTCTTTTCCCGTCTTTACTGTGTACCTATTCCGCGCACTCAGCACCATGTTTCGATCAGAGGTAATTCTAGCTTGCATTTTTCGACGCATGCCGACGCTAAGCTTGCGACATGACCTGAAGCTCGCAGCAGACACGTCAAGGACTCAGACTGATGACCGAAGAGGAGTAAATCACTGCATTGAGGATACACTTCGGAGGAGAAACCCCGCATCGGTGGCTTGACGAGGTGTCGAAACATATCGAGGACGTCGCTACAATAACGAGAATTGTCAAACAATGAAGAGAACAACAAACGGAACAGAGAAACCGAGCCCGGTTGCGAAGCTGAAGAGGCTAGAAAAGGCGATAGCTGCCGTTGGATCGGAGCGATACCGGATTGCAGCAACACCGACGTAATTAGCCCGCTTCAAACGAGAACTGAAAGCCTAAGCCTTCTCGAAGCGCCAGATGAATGGGACTTGATGAGGCATCATCGCAACCTAGAACAGCAAGGAGGAAATTGTTGACGCAGTCAGCATTAGCTCTGCTACTGTCCTGAACTTCGATCTGGCCACAACTCGCTGTAGTGAGACCACTTACCATCGGAGGGTAGACCATAGCAGGGGACATAGCCATGACCAAGTGCTCGCCGCCTCCCTGAGATGGGCATATGCTGATCGAGTGGAAGAACGGCCCGCGTGCCGTTTGAACGAGAAAGGTCAGAAGGCAAATAAGTTTGCGAAGTCCAATCGATGGGTGCTGGAAAATTCCTTGTGGTCATAGATGGGACTTACACAAAGTGGTTGGGTTGCTCCATCGCCATCATCTTGAACTTGCAGGGCTGACGGCCAAGGACCACGGGGCTCGTGGGGTGAAGCTCCTTAGGATAACTAGCGCCCACGTTAGGGTCGCTCTTGAGGACAATCAGGTACTCATCGTTTCCCTGCTTTTTGACCTCCCAAATTTGAGCACGCTCGTGTTCGGGAGACATGATGGTGAGAGGTCTGTCGAGGTGCATGCCGGTGAGGCAGCCTTCCATGTAGTAGATCCTGTAGGCGCCTTCGACATTCACGTTCTTGGATGCGGGTGCAAACATCATGTTGAGTAACGTAAGTGGAACGGTCGAGCTTGTTGAAGAAGAGTTGAACGTTGATTGAGACAGGGCACTGCTACCGTGAGAGGCGTTGAGAAAGTTGAGGATGAGAGACGGGCAAGCTGGTGTGCTACATCGCTCGTATATGTACCTTTCAATCAAGCTACTCGATGCAATGATGCCACTGCTCTTTGCATGTTTCCGCCAAAGGGCGCAAGCTAGCTGCCCCGTCTCGACTTGAGCACGGCAGGCATTCGGGAGGAGACTTTTGAGGCATCGATCCCGTGACCATCCTATCCGAACAGCAGCAGAGGGTGCAATGCTTCGACACTAACGGTACGGCTGAAGGGGTCACATGTCGTTGGCGACTCTGGCTAGTATTTCAACTGTAGGCATTGTTGCTGCTTTTGTACGATCGCAAATGGAGCAAGCCGAGCCCGACGCAGCAGATGATCTGATTCTTCCCAAGATCAACGATTCACCAGCTATTGGATACTCGATCGACCGTCCATACCTGAGCTGGGCCTTAGAGGTGAGGATCACACACGACGTCCGTGCCTCGACCTCTGCTGAGTGAGCCAATACGGCCTCTCCGAGACCATTCGCACAAAATTGAGTCACCATCATCGGAAAGGCCCCGAAATGGTACGAGCACGTGGTCTCAGGCGCAACACCCGACGCTGTTGAAGTGCGATTCGCTTGTCACTTTTTGATAGCCCATGGACGAGGCATTCGACAGGTCTCATGTGTGATTTGGCCGTCGGAGACCACAGAGCGCTGTGCTACATGTATCTTCGCTAAAGCAGTAGTGACAAGTGATTTGGGATGGGTATAGCTAGCCTCCTCGCCCTTAACACTGTCACGAACGACCGTGTGCTCCGACGCTTTTGAGGTCACCGGACGAATCGGCGCGTTTCCTATGGATGGTCCAGGTAGGCCAGTTGATGCCCACCGGCTCGGAGTACAGACGACCCGACAGACCTCCATCTCGGTCAAAGTGAAGGGAAGCTTTTACAAATAATAACTAGATTATTCCTTGTTCAGTCGCCGTTCGTACCTCACTGTCTATTCTCCGTACCAAACAGCCAAACCACATCGTATGATATATCGTAATGGTAGCCACAATTTGTAAACTGTGGATCCTGTTTCGTAGTCCATAAGTCCATGACATCGTCACGCCTGCCAAGATGTCTTCGTAACGTGCCAGATCATCGTATCTGGACAAACAAGGAAGGATGACTCAGCAATAGGGACGCATGGATGGCCCGAGCTCAGTTCCCATCTGTCGTTACGAAAAGCACAACCATCACGATGACATGGAATTAGGGGCTTTGATCCTAGTCATCCGCCGTACGAATGGTAGAAGGTGCTACGAAGACATCACAATAACATCAAGGTGATGGATACGAAACCTGTATGGCCAGGTACGAACGGCGACTGAAAAAGGAATAAGCCGGGAGCAGCCCGGGAGGTCAGGAACGCCAAGTGGCCATTTTCTATCACACTAGCGATGGCCCAAGCTCTGTCGTTGAGTGGGGACAGACGATCCCGATTCGCTGCAACGTCCGCAATAAATCATAGGGCACGTGCAGCTATGGACCATGCTTCATTTAGCGGCGTTCCTAGGTACGTCAGATTTCACTCGATAGGGAGAGAGAGAGAGAAGAAAGTAGGAATTGGGCTCGGTTTATTGCATTCTTCGAAACGCTTTGGAAGCGGACCGAAAGGTCGGAATACTGTATGGTCCGCAGGTTCACGAGCTGCGCTGCCGAAGAACGACAAGCTTGCCGAGAGTGGCGTCGCACTGTTGAAACGTCATCTTGCCTCTCTCAAAGCGGCAACGTGGAGGGAATTTGGAAAAGACAGTTTATCTTGAATGCCGGTGGCTTCGGCCATTTAAGTATATGTCCGACTCTGCAATATGATACGGTAATTTACGATTTTAAGCTTTCAAGGAACGCACTTAGATCATTTCATCAGGTGCTGCTCGACCTCTGAATCCATCGAACTGAGTTTAGACATCCTAAGCATCTTTTGGCATCGTCCACGTTGATTCCAGAAGCGAGTTTGTGAACGTGCTCAAGATGTCTGAAATCGAGTCCACTTCCGGGCAACTCGGTTGATGTTGCTCATTGGAAGATTTTTCTCCTGGACAACCCCATAGCTAGTGGTTCGATTTTTGTGCCACCTCACGGCTTTCTTATGTCTTCTGATTAGGAGACAGCTTTCGGACCAGATTCTGGAATGTATATATTGAGCTATTCCCTATTCTGATGCGTCATCATCAAAAATTAGCGACACCTATAGACCACCAAGAATGAAGTTCTTTGCTCTCCTGAGTGCGACCCTTGCTTCCTCCGCCGCCATTGCGGCAACCCCTCTCAATGTGAGGCAAGTCAACACGACCAGCACTGCTGTGTCGTCGTCGGCGTTGGCTACAGGCACTCAGACCTCCTCGTCCTCTACTGCCTCTGCCACCTCCTCCGCTTCTGCTGGCGGCAACCGCAACGCCACCATCATCGACAGCAACAACTCGACACTATCTTACAACAGCACCATCACTGCCAATGACAGTTCTGTGTACGGCGTCGGTGCCGCTGGCTTTGCCAACGTCGTCAAGTCCAAAAACCCGCTCAACATTGTCCTCACCAATGACGACAGCTGGGGTTCTGCGAACATCCGTGCTCTGTACTACGCCCTCCGCCGAGCTGGACACCGAGTGTTGATGGTGGCTCCTTCTCACAACCAGTCCGGTAAAGGTGGTACTGTTGAGCTTCCCAAGTCTCGCAACCTCACTTCGGCCGGTCGAGGTGGGTTCGCACCCGTCGGTGCTCCTTACGCCGGCCTGAACGTCAGCGACCCTGGTCTGCGATACTTCAACGGCACTCCTGCCGCCTGTGCTGGTTGGGCACTTGACAACGGCGCTGCCAACTTCTTCAACGCTAGCAGCAACGATTCCACTGCTGGTGTTGACCTGATCGTCAGTGGTCCTAATGAAGGAACCAACCTCGGTCCCTTCCTCTACACCCTCTCTGGTACCATTGGTGCCTCATATTTTGGTGTCGAGCGTAGTGTGCCAGCTATCGCATTCAGCGCTTCCACAGATGTGCGAAACTACCCTTCGCTCAACCTCTCTGACCCTGACGATGAGTCGATCAAAATCGCCACCTACTCGTCCAACTTTGTCACTACCATCTCGGATGAGGCAAGGACATCCAACTCCAGCGCTCGCATTCTTCCTCTTGGAATCGGTCTGTCCATCAACTTTCCCAAGATCGTTCCAACTGGTAACTGCACCAATCTCACTTTCGTCCACACTCGTCTGACGGGTAAGGCCCTCATCGACCGTTTCGTTGTCAATGGCACCACCGGTCTTCCCACTTATCAGGACGATGCCAGCGACGGAATCAACGCTTGCAACTCTGGAGATTGCTCGCTTCCCGGTGAGACTGATGTGGTCAACAACGGCAATTGCCAAGCTTCGGCTTCGATCTACTCGGTTGACTATGATGCACCCATCAACGCTACGCAAAATGTGATCAGCGCTCTCACTACGGGCATCTCCTCCCTCAACTCTGCCAACACCACTAGCTCGAACAACATCACTTCTGCTTAGATATAAATGTTTCATATCTCACGAATAGATCTGACCAGCTTAGAATCGCCATCAATCTTCAGTAGTCGTTGGTTGAAGGGGTGTGTGTGTGAAAGACACCTTTGGCAGCTGAGTGAATAGCGATTTCAAAGCGTTGCGTGGATAAGATCACTGTGGGGCTGCCTCAGCCTGTTCCTGTGCCAGACGAATGGCTTCCCTGTTCCGCTCTCTGCCGCGCTCGCGCTTGCCACCCTGCATGGTCTTGACGAGCTTTCGACGCTGCTCGTCATCTCCTTGTGGGTTTGGAGAAGCGTTGGATGGCTTCGTCTCATCCACCTGAGCAACTCCGATGAGCGACGTGTCGAGTGGGTGGTTGAAGCGGCCTTTGCGTGATGACCTGGTAGCAATAATTTCGGCAGAGGAAGGCACCTCGATCTTGGGCCAGGTGGTGAGTGCTGGATATAAGCCAAGATGCTCCACAATCGACTGGTCCAGCATTGCTCTAGGGACTTCTTCGGATTCATTTGTGCTGGGCTCAGTTGCGGACAGAAGTGCTCGAACAAATGGTGAGTTGGCTTGTCGCTCGTATCTGCCAGATGCATTGAGGGTGAAAACGCCAGCTTCGATCCCATCGCTGTCTGTCGGCAGTTCCGGGCGGAACTCGGGGCGTGTGTCGAAAGTTGTGATGACAGAAGTGCCGTTACGTTGAGTAAGGATGAGGTGCAAGATCGGAATAGGCGCTTTCGTAACTCGGATGTGTTCCGAAATGTCGCGGACCTTGTCATCGGACGTGAGTGGTGACAATAAAATGCTGACAGGGACATGAAAGAAGGCAGTTGCGCCTTCCACCACGATCAAAAGCTGTGGTTTTCCTTCCGCATCGTTGAATGGGATCAGATTACTGATGACGATGACGGGCTTGCTATCCTTGGCATAATGTACGGCGAGAGGCCTCGACTCGACCTGCTCGACAGCTGCTTTGGCGTCTCCGGATTGTTTGCGTTTGGCAGCTTTGTTGCGCTTGCTTGACACTTGGAGCGCCTTGGACTCTCTCTTCCTCTCCTCTCGATCCCGAGCAAGAACGTAGGGTGCCAAAGCTGAACTCAACTCGTTGATCGAAAGACAAGCGTCGTCGGATGAAGAGTCTGTTTGTGAAGCGGCACCAGGCTGTGGCAAGGTCCACACTCTCAAAGCGCGGCCTCCTTCAGAGCTGACGAGACGAAGTTTACCTTCAGAGTCAGGAACGACAACAAGGGCACCGACGAATGCCTCTGAGCCCATCAAGTAACGGTCGATGACGTACGCCAAATGCTTCTGACCCCATCTCGAGATACGGATATGCTCGTCACGATCGCCAGTGACGATGAATGCGGGTGGTGCGTTATCTTTAGCTGATGGGATGAAGGCGAGGCTGGTGACCATGCTTACATGACCCAAGAGGATCTGCATGGAAGGGTCATCGGGCGAGTCCATCTGGTCTTGCTCATCTGCATCTTTGTCATTGGCATAAATTGATGCAGAAGGCAGTGTTCGAACATCGTTCTCGTTCACAATAAAGCTGCGGACGTCACCAAATCGATCAATGCAAATGAGCTCTTCAGATCCGACAGGAGTGGAGCCGCTCGGTGGCATCCAATGCAGAATAGCAGCTCGCTTGGGAAGAAGCTTGATCACGATCTCCTCTCCAAATTTAAAGCCGGTGATGCCTCCATCGGACGAGCGCTCGAGCTTCCATACTCGAAGCACCTTGTCGTCTCCAGTGAGCGCAAGAAACTTGTCGCTGTGTGAAAAGCTGGCGAGACGGGCAAAGCTGATGTGTGGCTGCTCGGCGTACCGTGCTGCATCCGATTGGTCGGGCAGAGTGGGTTGCGGAACAAAGACTGTGGTGGGGATGGCATAGCTCTTGAAGCTGCTGTTAGCCTGCCCATCGACAAGCTGGACCGAGTTTGCCGAAAGGAAGACGCAAAGATCAGAATGGTGAGCTGCAGCGACGTGGTGAAATGGCGCGCTTGCCATTGCGGTGGTGGAAGAACCTGCCTCTGCCATAGTTTCTGAGGTCTGCAGGATGGTGATGGTCTGGTAAACTAGGAGGAATTGCGCTCGACGATACCACCGAGGTTGTGGTGTCACGTTGCCGTAGGCCTCTTGACTTCTTTTGGGTCCTTCCAACCTCCACCCCACATCTTTTTGCTGGTTGGAGGCCCAGGAAGAAATATTGCCAAACCCTTGACATCGTGCTTGAAGGAAGCTGAGCAACTCGCACGAATAGAAGAACTCGAGGATTTCAGGGTTGCTTTTTCGTTTGCCACTGTTCTTGCTTGACTGGTGTCGGGTCAAATCGATCACACTATCACAACACAGCGCGCTGAGGTGACCCTTGTGAGCCAATTTGAAACGGGGCTCTCCGGAACAAGAAAGGCCGCCCGGAAGCAAAGCAAAGCCTGCTGCCTGGACAAGAGAAATTTCCAATTTTTGTAAGTACAATTTTTAGCAGGTGTTGTATTGCTTGCAGGGGATCCGAATAGGAAAATTGACAGAGTTAGCTGTTCATAGCTGTTCATAAATACAAACTACCAAGCTCACGAATACAAAACGGGCTAGCAATCCACATTGAAAGAAAGCTCACCAATCAAGTGTTTGAGGATTGTCACGATGGACAACCGAGAGGTCGAGGCTTGTGGGAGGAAGGAAGCTCTTTCGGCCGTTCAGTGAATTACGGAGAGCGAGAGCGAGAAGGAACAGACGAAATGAAATCTTTGAAATCACCGAGTCCAGAGAGAGTACGAATCAGTCAGTCAGTCAGTCAGTCAGTCAATTAATGAGTCGCTCGCCGCTCGCCGCTCGTCGCCATTATTCTCAGCGTTGGTAAGTTGAGCTGCCGAACCGTCTGGTGTCCCAAGACTGGAAGGTCCGAAATTGGTCTGATCATCATCAACAACTCTTTCCTCACAATTCCAACACGTCCACCGCCTCACCTCACCTCACCCCACCTCTTCTTTTCGTCGCACAGCCTCCATCATTATGGCTGCTCGTCTCTTTGCACAGTCTTCCTTGAGGCTCGCCCGAGCCCAGAAGGTGCCAGCCACCGCTGCCACCTTCAACTTCCGCAACCTTGCTACAGCCGTCTCTCGCCAGCCCATCACCCAGACCACCACCCTCTCCAATGGTCTCACAGTCGCCACCGAGTCCAACCCTTCTGCTCAGACCGCTACCGTCGGTGTTTGGATCGATGCTGGTTCTCGTGCCGAGACTGACCGCACCAACGGTACCGCCCACTTCCTCGAGCACATGGCTTTCAAGGGTACGTATGCCGCAATGACAGCCACCACCACATTGCAGCAGTCAACCCGTAACAATGCGCACGAATACAGCCTTGCGCATAGAACATTTGATTTGGCTCGAACAACGCAATCTATTTGGCATGTCCTCGCATGTCCCACAGTCTCCGACCAACCAGCAATCGGACGTCAAACTTCTCGACAGCTCGTGAGATTGCCGGCCAGGAGTAGCCAGGCTGTCTTTCCAGCATTTGAGGCGCTTCGATGTGCAGCAAATTCCGACAGCAGACTGTTGATACACACGCGACATTGTTACGGGTGGATGACAGCTTAATGGTTACCCTCTTGCCATATCTCGACATCGACACAGAGTCACTGACCTTTGCCTTTTTCCGTATCGTTCCATTGTCATTTTTGGCTTCTACTGTGCCACCTCCCGTCTCATCGACATCGCAAACACTCCTATCTTGACTCCACAGGAACAGGCAAGCGATCCCAGCACGCCCTCGAGCTCGAGGTCGAGAACCTCGGTGCCCACCTTAACGCCTACACCTCGCGAGAGCAGACTGTTTACTACGCCAAGGCTTTCCGCAAGGACGTTGACAAGGCCGTCGACATCATCTCGGATATTCTTCAGAACTCAAAGCTCGAGAACTCGGCCATCGAACGCGAGCGCGATGTGATCCTCCGTGAGCAGGAGGAGGTTGACAAGCTCAAGGAGGAGGTCGTCTTCGACCACCTTCACTCAGTTGCCTTCCAGGGTCAGCCTCTTGGCCGCACCATTCTCGGCCCAAAGAAGAACATCCTCTCCATCAAGCGTGAAGACCTTGCCGAGTACATCAAGACCAACTACACTGCTGACCGTATGGTTCTCGTCGGTGCCGGTGGTATCGAGCACGAGTCGCTCGTCAAACTTGCCGAGCAGCACTTTGGCAACCTCCCCGTCAGTCAGAGCCCCATCAAGCTCGGACAGTCCTCGTCGCCCAAGACCCAGTTTGTTGGTTCCGAGGTCCGAATCCGTGACGATACCTCGCCCACCTGCAACTTTGCCCTCGCTGTGGAGGGTGTCTCGTGGAAGTCGCCCGACTACTTCCCTATGCTTGTCCTCCAGTCCATCATGGGCAACTGGGACCGATCGCTTGGCTCGAGCCCGTTGCTCTCGTCGCGTCTGTCGCACGTTGTCTCGTCAAACAACCTTGCCAACTCGTTCATGCACTTCTCCACCTCGTACTCGGACACTGGTCTCTGGGGTGTCTACATGGTCTCGGAGAACTTCCTTCAGCTCGACGATCTTATCCACTTTACTCTTCGCGAGTGGCAGCGAATGAGCACTGCTCCCACTGAGGGTGAGGTGGAGCGTGCCAAGGCTCAGCTCAAAGCTTCCTTGTTGCTTGGTCTTGACGGCACCACCGCCATTGCCGAGGACATTGGACGACAACTCGTCACCGCTGGCAAGCGATACACTCCGCAGGAGATTCAGGCCGCCATTGACTCGATCGGCGTTCAGGACATCCAACGTGTGGCCCGAACCTATTTGTGGGATGCCGACTTTGCCCTGGCCGCACACGGTCAGGTTGAGGGTATTCTCGACTACAACCGAATCCGATCCGATCTCAGTAGCATGATCTGGTAAACCCGGAGAGCCGGTACAAATCCGACCGAGTCCTAGGTCAACTAGCGCAGTAAATACATTTGTCATTACAACCACCATCATCATCACTACCATCATCCAACCATCATTTCTCTGACTCTAGACGTCATCGATTTTTTCGGTGTTGTGCGGAAGATACCGCTTCTCTGAATCTCAATACTTCTCAGCTTGTACTCTGTGTTTGCGGGTGGGTGTCTCAGTCTGCGAGAGTCTTACGTGATCCTGGCCTTGATCTCGTACGCACGGAAAGCTCGTATGTGCTGGCGCATTGCAGTTACAGCGTATTCCGTCGTGATCGGACGACGAATTCGATATACGTATTCCCGCCTTAATGTCATGCATGTGTCAGCAGATGTGGACCAGCTGCCTTGTCTTACACAAGGTTGAAGCTTGCAGAAAGCAAGATGAAGCAGAAGAGTTGAAGGCGTGCCCATCTTGGATCAAAGCGTCATGAGGTGAGAGATTCCAAAATCCACACCAGCACAAGACAAAAAGGGCTGCAAGCTGTGTAGTGCCGAATTCGCGAAATCGGAATAATTTTTGCCTGTCTGGAGCCAGCCAGCTAAGCGTGGTTCAGTACTGTAAGTTTACGGGTCTGTTCAGTAAATAAAATTACAGTAGAGTGAATTTAAATTACTGTACAGTAGAGTGTAGCTATGGGGTGAACGAGCCACGCACCGCACCAACGCAACGACGGAGAGTATAGGACCGCATCTCATTCCTTTGTGCATCATCCAAAGTAACACACTCTACCGCTAAGAGCCAGTTCAATTCGCGTGTCTGTATTGTATTGTACTCACAAACCCCTCGTCACTCCTCCCCGATCCACATCTTATTCTCATCTC
The DNA here is from genome assembly GCA_900208305.1 of Melanopsichium pennsylvanicum. Lineage (NCBI taxonomy): Eukaryota > Fungi > Basidiomycota > Ustilaginomycetes > Ustilaginales > Melanopsichium > Melanopsichium pennsylvanicum. Next base: position 456,175 of record OAPG01000021.1, read on the forward strand.
TCCCCTCACCTCTTCTCCAGCATTCACCTCGACCAACACTCTGCTGCATACAGTTCGGATTGCCTCTGATTTCCAATCAAACACATTACACGTATTTCCAGCACCATCACCTCGCGCACTTGCGTCTCTTACAGCCAAGATGGATTTCGACGATATCGGCAGCAAGCTTGCCAATCTTACCATGTACGACGTCAAGTCGCTCTACCGTTCCGCCCGAAACTACGCGCTGAACGTCTCGGAAATCGAAGCCAAAGTCGATGAAGCCACCAACGACGACCCTTGGGGTGCCAGTTCCACCCTCATGCAAGAGATCGCGCTGGCGACCAACAATTTCCAAGACTTTAACGAGATCATGCCCACCATCTACCGTCGCTTCATGGAGAAGGAAGCTCGTGAGTGGCGTCAGATCTACAAGGCCTTGCAGCTCCTCGAGTATCTGGTCAAGCACGGATCGGAGCGAGTGGTTGATGATGCTCGTTCCCACCTGGCTACCATCAAGATTCTGCGTAACTTCCACTATATTGATGAGAAGGGCAAGGATCAGGGTATCAACGTACGTAATCGTGCCAAGGAGCTCGCTGATCTCTTATCGGATGTAGACAGGATCAGACAGGAGAGGAGAAAGGCTCGTAGTAACAAGTCCAAGTACACTGGTGGAGGCAATGGCGAGTTTGTGCCCGGCAGCGGTACCCGTTACGGTGGATTCGGAAGCGACAGCTACTGGGCCGGTGGAGGAGCTGCTCCTGGCGCCGGCAGCTCGAGTAGTTTTGGTGGTGGTGGAGGTGCTGCAGCTCGTGAGAGCTTCGAGGAGTACGATGCAGGTGAATACGAAGAGACGCCTGCTGCGAGGCCGAGCTCGAGTACCACGCGTGCCGGTGGTTCGCGCTCCTCCCAGGCCGCGCCTCCTAAGAAGGAAGCACCCAAGGTGGCCGACCTGTTCAGCTTTGACGATGATGATGAGCCTGCTGCACCTGCTCCTTCGGCTGTTGCTGCCCAGCCAGCTTCCGGACCTGCCGCTACAGTCAATGATGCGTTCGGAGACGACTTTGATGATTTCCAAGCTGCCCCCGCCTCTTCTGCCGCTGCAAAACCAGCTGCTGCCCCAGCGGCGAAATCTCAATCGGCTTCGTTCGATTTCTTCGACTCGGCACCAGCCATCCCATCAGCCCCGAAATCTACTGCCTCGAGTGGTGTGATGTCGCCTTCCCAGCCTTCGCAAGCATCCACACCCTCTGCTGGTACTGGCGCCGGTACTGGCGCTGCTGGTTCGCGTCCCGCCGCCTCCACCAACTCGTCGTTCAACTTTGACGATCTTTGGGCCGCCTCTTCTGGCAAGTCGAGCAACGCTGCTGGAAAGCAGAAGATGTCGATGGCAGAGATGGCCAAAACCAAAAGCTCGAACGCGTTGTTCGCTTCGTCCTCCTCCTCCTCGGCTCAGCCGGCTGCCCAGCAGAACAAGAAGGAGGACATCTTTGATCTGCTCTAGTGTCGCCAACTACCCAGCCCACATCATGTATACAGTATTTTTCTCGCATATTCGATAACCTTTAGATCTCGTCCTTGCATCTTGTTTGCTCTACCCGCACAAAGCGCTGTGATAGAGAGGTCAGTGCGCATGCGCTAAGTTAGTGTTGGCGACGCATCGTGCTTGCGCGTGGAAGAAAGCTGAGTCGGAACCCTTTTTCTAGCTTTCATGACCCGTCGGAGCGTTGGTGTAAAGCAGCCATCTCCATTCACCGTTCCCTTAGCTCACGATCATACGCTTCGGTTTTGGAGAGCGAGATGGGCCGCAACCAGCGCAAGCTCGTCAAGACCACCCGTATCGTGGCGCGAGTGCTATCCCGAACCTTCAGAATTCGGAGCGGATATGAAGTCGCCCATCTCCGCACTCGGATCCCGCCTTCCAAAACGTCGAGATTCAAGATTACCAGCACTACCGAGGCTGCGATAGCATTGCGTGCCTTCCTCGGATCACGTTCCAATCAAGACAACGGCCGCGAAATTCGATTGCTTCCTGCTTCAAGCTCAGTCCTCGCAGGCTTGAAGACGGGCGATATCATCGAGGCCTCCTGCGAGGAGCTCAAGAAGTTGGTTCTCATCTCGTCCGTCGGCCAGCGCTCCATCAGCGGCTTCGAGGTGGCACATAGATCCGGCAGCATTCTGCACGATGTGACGCGAGACAACGAGGTCTTCGTGACCAACCGCAAATTCACACTTCTAAGCCGCACCTTCGTCACAGCCAAGGTCGATCCCGACAGCGTCAGAGTGCGATATGCTTGGGACGAGGGAAAGCCGGCTTTCGTCAGCCTCGAGGCGTGGGCTGCACAAGGGCCTTCAGCTCCGGAAGTAGATTTTCACGAAGGTGACTATGTCATGCTCGCCTCGAGAAATAAAGCTCTGCTCTACATTGTTCAGGTGCATCGGATTCGCAACCTCGATGTATACGTCCGAAGGCTGCATCGTCAAGCAACGGAGACCGATGCAGAGTTCAGACATGAACGTTTGCTCTTCCCCAACACCGAACTCACCCGCATCAGACGTTCGACATTCAAGCCTGTCGCCAAATGTCATGTCTCGATCATCACCAACGCCGCTTCGTCTTGGTCGACAGACCCGACCGAGTTCTTTGTCACCGAGAGTATTGCCAGACACTTGCGCCCAGAGTGCTCACTGTGTAGCACGGCCTTTCGGGATGAACGCCGACAGCGACAGAATGCATCACCACTCAAGGCCATGGAACTCATGTGCGGCGCTGGCGGCCTGAGTCTCGGGCTCGACCTGTCTGGAGTTTGCGAGACCAAATACGCCTTCGACACAGATGCAAACGCGGTGGATACTTTCCGATCCCACCATCCGACCGCAAAGGTGTTCTGCGGTGATGCTGGTGAGGCGCTCCAACGCGCCATAGCTGGGCGCAAATCTCGCGAAGGAACACCATATCCTCAGCCAGGCCAAGTCGACATCATCTCTGCTGGCCCGCCTTGTCAAGGCTTCAGCAGGATGAATCGACACGCGCCTGAGGAGGCGCACAATGATCCAAGGAACCTACTCGTCTGCACTGTGCTTGGCTGGGTCGACCATCTGCGACCAAAGTACATCGTGTTGGAGAATGTGGAGGGCTTTGCGAGCGCAAAACTGGGTGGGCATAAGCAGGGCATGGTCAAGCTCGTCATGAAGTGTATGTTGGAAATGGGATATGGGGTGACATGTGGATTCGTACAATCGGGCGCGTTTGGAGGCCCCCAGTCAAGGAAGCGCTTTGTTTTGATTGCAGCTATGAAGGATCTCACGCTGCCGTCGCTGCCGCAGCCGACTCACCACTTTCTTGGAAGGGCCGCCTTTCGTTTCGCTTGGGAAGACGGCAACGACAGGTTGCACACTATCGGAGTGGTCCCAGCACCAGCTCTCTTGCCAGCCGTCACGGTGTCTGATGCCATCAACGACCTTCCTGTATTCGACTGGAAGGACCCGCACAAGATCTACGCAGGTCGAGACCGTATCGAGGACGAGCGCCACCTCGCAGGCATCCCGCAGCTCAATGTGGCACGAGGAGAAGTAGTAGGCTTCTCAGCAAAGCGGTATCATTCTCAACCTCGAAACTCTTACCAAGAGCGGATGCGAGTGCTCGCTGGTCAAACCACGAGGAGTGTGACGCAGCATCAGACTTCGTCCAACTTTGATCCCAAGACGGTGGAGCAAGTGGTCAATGTTGCTATGAAGCCTGGCGCAAATTACGACTCTTGGAGCCATCCTAGCGTTTGCAAACCTAAGCTGTTGGATGAGCTTTCGGTGAGTTTACTCCCCCCCCCCACAACCATGTTGATTTTAGGATCACGGCTTCAAGTGAAAAAAGACGCTGATACTGGAGTTCAACTTCTTCCTCTTAGGTACAGCGTAAGCGCTTGCGTGATCGGTCGTATAAATTCGAACGGCTCGATGGGAAACGTTACTTCAAGGCTTTGATGACCTCGTTGAATGCTCAAGGTAGTGTGATTCATCCAACGCAACGAAGGGTGCTTACGGTGCGCGAGTGTGCTCGTGCTCAAGGGTTCCCTGACTGGGTCGAATTTCATACCGAACAGACGGATATCACGCTTGGGTCGGCATATCGACAGATCGGTAATGCTGTTCCCATCCCTCTCTCGAACGCCATTGGAAGGTCGATCATGGTTGCTCGTATGCAAGACTCAAAGAAGTTGACACAACAGCAAGAATCGCCACAGCCGACCGCATCACTACCATCAACATAATCATCGTCACAAGTGAAAATTGCTGAATACATTCACATCATCGACTAATTGAGGTATCAAATGTAGTTTAGGTAGTCATGGCTGAAGCTGGATTGCTCACCATGTTGAGAAAATGTAGAAAAGTTGTTTGCATACAGAACAAGACAATATTGTGGTAGCGTGTGACTGCGATTTCCTTTGAGAGCAAAGGTGTGCGAGTAAAATACCGACCGCCTTTTCGTAGCTCCTTTTCTTGTTGTTTTGTATGTAACTCCACTTTCTTCGGATCAGCCGTTGCGCGCACACACACGCTGACCCTCCTCACTTAGCTTTCGGCTTATTTCCGAATCGTTTTGTCCCACTCCCATCATCTGCTTCAAATCTTCTTTCACTTGCATCAATCCTCACGTCAAACGCCACCATTTGCTATATGCGCTTGTGCACCAGCGTCTCTTCCTCGACCAACGAGCTGATCTGTGCTCGACAATCAGCTGCACTCTGTGCCTCTTCAACTCCAGCATCTGTGCTGCACTCGAGCCATCTCAGCCCATTTGAAACTTTTTTAGCTCCAGTGAAAAGCTTGTATTCATTTGAATCTCTCACCCACAGGCAGCATCAATAGGAAAAACTCTCCTTGGACGCTAAAAGCGTCAAAGCAGTATAACACATCAAGCAGTAGCCCAATATGCCCACATCAGCATCAACAGTCGAGCCAGCTCTCGGTGGTGGTCCGACCAGAAACCTCGGCGTCACTCCTCCTATCGCCACAAACGGTCCAACAGCCAGAGAGATCGAAGTCACCAAGACGCTCGTTGCTGAGCTCGAAAAGCAGCGCGTGTTTGAGTCGGATGATGAGAGTAAAGTTCGGTAAGTCCATCCCGTCCATCCCATCCGTGTCGCACTTTCTACCTCGGACCACTTTTCACGCAAGCTGACCATCCGTCATTGTGTTTTTGTATGTTGGCCTCGTTAGCGAGGTGATCTTGGGCAAACTCGATGCGATGGTCAAGGATTTTGTGTATCGCGTATCAATATCCTACGGCATGTCCGAATCGCTCGCCCGGTCGGCTGGTGGCAAGATCTTTACCTTTGGTTCCTATCGTCTCGGTGTCCACGGTCCTGGATCTGATATCGACACACTTTGCGTCGTACCCAAACACGTACAACGTGAAGACTTTTTCTCCGTGTTCGAATCCATGCTCAAAGAACGGGAAGAGGTGACCGAAGTGGCCGGCGTACCCACCGCACACGTACCCTTGATCGCAGCCAAGTTTATGGGCGTCGATATCGATTTCACTTTTGCACGCCTTGCGTTGCCCAGGGTGGAGGACAGCTTGTCGTTGGAGGATGACAATCTGTTGAGGAATCTGGACGAGAGGGATGTGAGGAGTTTGGGTGGATCTCGAGTCACGGACGGCATCTTGAGACTCGTGCCGAATATCCATGTGTTCCGAATGGCATTGAGGTGTATCAAGCTTTGGGCTCAGAGAAGGGCGATCTACTCGAACGTCATGGGTTTCCTCGGTGGTGTAGCTTGGGCTATGCTTACGGCCAGAATTTGCCAATTGTACCCGAACGAGGCGGCGGGTGCGATCGTCAGTCGGTTCTTTATCATTCTGTATCAGTGGAAGTGGCCTCAACCCGTGTTGCTTACCCAGATCGAGGATGGACCTTTGTCGGTGAGGGTATGGAATCCGAAGCTCTACCCATCCGATCGATTGCATCGAATGCCCATCATTACCCCCGCTTACCCTGGTATGTGTGCAACGCACAACGTGTCACAATCGACCCAGATGGTCATGACGTCGGAATTCAAACTTGCAGCCGAAGTCGTGGATCGCGTCATCATCGGCAAGACGGATTGGAGCGAATTGTTCACCAAACACAACTTTTTCTTCAAGTACAAGTACTATCTTCAAGTCATCGCATCGTCGGGCTCGGCAGATCTTCAACTGAAATGGCATGGTACCGTCGAAAGCAAGATACGACAATTGGTGATGAAGTTGGAACTCGTACCCACCATCACGTGTGCACATCCGTTCATCAAGGGATTCGATCAGGTGAGTGAATGTTGGAATGACCATGAAGTGCGTCTTGTTGCCACTGGGGACATTCCGGAAGAAGTAGCTCAACGTACACAAAAGGTAGCGTCCCTTCCAGAAAGCGAGGAGGCCAAAGTTGCGGCTGAAGAGGAAGCAATCAAGATCACAGAAGGAAAAGCGGGGCATAGGATGATCTACACTACCACATTTTACATTGGATTGAGCATCGAACCGAAATTGGCGGGTGAAGGACATAGGAAGTTGGACATTAGTTATCCCACCGCCGAATTTACGGGCAAAGTCAAGCAGTGGGAACAGTACGATGAGTCGAGTATGGGAATTGTTGTTCGGCATATTAAATGGACTCAGTTGCCAGGATATGTGTTTGAAGGTGGTGAGAATAGGGTGACTGCAGCAGCGAGTGCGGGTGGTAAAGTGAATGGTAAGAGGGTCAAGTCGGGTGGCAAAAAGAAGCAAAGTAATAATGGTAGTGATGGGAATGGTGATGCCACAGGTGGTATTGGTTTGGGAACAACGTCCTGTAATGGAGAAGAAACGTTCAAGGCAGTGAATAATGGAGAGGATGCAGAAATGGCTTCACCTACAAAGAAACAGAGAACCATTGTAACTGGTGCAGGGTTAGGAATTCACAACAGTGCAACAGTAGGAGGGAATACGACGCCAATGCTACCTTTGCAACCAACAACAGCATCCAAAGAATTGGAAAACTTTCAATTGGCAACGGGAAACAAACCTATCGCTGCTTCCACTCATGCTGCTGCCAATCAGTGATGATCTATCTTGCCTCTGATGATGTGATTAGACTTGCTTTTTCTTTCCCTTTTCAAGAAAAAAAAAAAAAGTTTGCAGGTTTCAAAAAAAAAAAAAAAAAATAAAAAAAAAAAAGCAAAAAAAAAAACAGCACTTGATTGTGGGTTTTTCCTTTCGGCTGGTGTGTGTTTGTTTGTTTGAGTATATTTACTGTGCTTGTTTGCTCTGTTTGCTTTGTGTTTTTTTCTTTTTTTTTTTGATGGATTTCAAACACAAGTTTAACGATCATTCAGATTGGTGTGGGTGGGTGGGGGGGGGGTTATGCAAGCAAGAACCTTGAAACTATAATTGTTCGACAAGGTGCGAATGTGTGTTTTGGAGGGAAAGATAAAAGGTCTGTGTGTGTGTGTTTGTATTTTTGATCTTTTTTTTTTTCTCTCTCTCTCTCTCTTTGGCAATGTCGCTTTCACCACACGGCAGTCATATACGACACGGTGCGCAGTGGGCAAGACACTGGGGAGAAAAAAAAAGTTTGGTACTACTACTAGCTACATCTGACGTCACATAAATGTGAGGGGGCGGGAGTGTGTGTCATTTTGTCGACTCGCCAAATTGGCGATTCGGGGTGTGTGCGTGTGTGTGCGTGTATTTGCGTGTGAGGGTGATGAGAGAAGGATGAAGTCCTTTGGTAGGAAAGGCCGTAAGAGATGCAAAAGAAACAGGTGTTTCGCCTTTTCATAGAACTTCAAAAAATGCCAACGTTTTGTGTGTGTGTATGTGTGTGAAGCGGGCGTCGAGATCGAAAGTATTTTGAGTATGGATTTAGGCCTTGATAGAGCGAGCAGCAGCAACACGCTTCTGAGCGATCTGGCGCTTGTTCAACCTAACGGTCAAATCGGAAGAATCAGCCTTGGGAACTTGAGCAGCAGGTTCGGAAAGCAAGATCTCGGCGTGGATGGGGTGACCCTCGTAAGGGTTGATACGACCGTGAGCACGGTACGTGCGACGACGCGTCTTAGGTGCCTGCTGAATCACAATGTTGCGAATCACAAGCTCCTCAGTCTCCAATCCCTTTGCTTCGGCGTTGGCCTCTGCGTTCTTGAGCAAAGCAAGAAGGAACTTGACAGACTTGACGGGCCATCGACCTGTTTTTTGTTACGTTGAGGACAATGTGATGAACAGGATGGGAGAGAGGGAGAAGAGGGTCAATAACGACTCGTTTGAAAGTGTGGAACAAGTAAAATAGATGGCAAAGAGTGCTGGACCGAAGTCTTGTGCTTGCGTTTGCATTTGCCTGTGGCAAAGTCCTGTCGTAAATCCAAAGAGTCCGATCTGTGACTGCCCCAGCTGCCCTTTTGTCTTTGAAAAATTTGCCAAATCTGAACGAAGCTGCTGCATGCAAATACCACTTCCCTTACAGCAAGAGTGCCGCGAAGTGCATTGCTTCGTTGCCATTATGCCCTTATCAAACTCCCTTCGAAATCCTTTTTTCCTGCGACTCGCCTCCCTCCTTTGCCTACGCCTTGTGCCCTTCCCTGGCTGCGCAACACACTTTCGCATGCCGTCAACCTTGATTCCTTGATCTTGCCTTTGACTGGATGCTCTGAATAGAGGTGCAAGGAGAAGAAAAAAAAACTTACCCTGAGTGGTCTTGAACTCCTTAGCCTGCTGGGTGCGGCCGACACCGCCGTTGAAGCGACGGAAAGGGATGCACTGCTTCTTCTCAACAACGTTGCCGAGGTAAGCGTAAGCCTTCTGAAGCTTCATGCCGTTGACGGCGGCGGCGGTCTCGCGCGTGTTCTTGAAGTGAACACGGAGGTACTGACCGCGCGACTTGGCGGTCTTCTCCACGAGCTTGGAGTCGTCGAAAGCGTATCGGACCTGTGTACGGTTGGTAGTTATGCAAGAAATACAGTCGAATGCATAGAAGGAGCAGAGATGGGAGATGTGAGTTTATAAAAATGAGGACCGGTTTGAAAAAGTTGGACGAACACAAAGTCCGGCAAGAAGTCATCCACAACGACCAGCGAGCGAGCAATCAATTTGGGTCGGGAAAGAAGAGAAACTATGCGTCGTTGGATTGGGCTGCAGTTTGACAATTGTTGTCCGATGGCGTTGAGATGGGTGTCCCTTGACGTCTGATGACTGCATTCGTCCAATCAATGGCATCAAGGTCGGTATGTACAACATGGCGCTACACGCGTGTAATGCTGCCTGGGAGTCTGCCATGCGAGTGTTTGGAGATGTCTTTGGTACTCTCATGATTCAAGGATGTTGAATCATCGAGTGCGTACGCCGCAGTTACAGGTGATGGGTATGGAGTAGGCATCATTTGACCAAACTTCTGCTGGACGCATTTCTCTCGTGCCTACCCTCAAGGATGGTCTGCTTGTCGGTAGGGTATCCTCCGATTACTGTCGCCTTCAGACCAAAATGCTTCAAGACCACGCGTTCGTCTGGAATGTGGTCTTCTGTCAAGTTTACTGACTCTGATGTGCAGCAATCTCTTCGTCATAAAATAGCATGATTGTCTATATCAAGCTTTCCCATCTGCGGTGTCTGTTTCAAAGTCGGGCCGCATCTGCTGAATTGAAGGGAGCCACGTATGAGTCGATACTTGTACGGATCTGCTGATGCTATTGCTATCAATATTGCTGATGATGCTGACGCTGTGCAGGTGATTTGTTGTTGGATCGCTATGTTGTCTGGTCGTCGTAGATGCACATTTGGCAATAGGTACATACCATCTTGAATAGCGTATGGGGGAGGTGAGCCTTGAGGATGATGGTGAAGATGGCGAAGCGAGAGAGCAACTGACTTTGCCAGTCCGTTTGGCTTGCTAGGCTTGCTGGCTGGCTGGCTGTCCGTCCGTGTGAGTGTGGGTGAGACTGAATATAGTGAGTTGACAGCGTGGAAATTCAATTTGAGATTTCTCCAGCCTTGACAACTACTGGACTGTAACTGCCCTTGCTTCTGAATTTGGTGGCACTCGCCGACTACAGTACTTACAATAGCTATCTCAGCGACGCGAGGCCAAATTTGGAGCCTTGACAGGCACATGAAGGACCTGCTTGGTTTGAGTTTTCTAAATTACTCAGGTCGGTCTAAAATTTTGTATCCAAATCGAGTTTTTCAATTCGCTTCCCAAATTAATAATTTCTAATCATTTCGTGTTCCTCTTACTCTACAACCGAATGCATTCACTCAAGCACAAGAGAAAACTGTAAAAACGTCACGTGTATTAGCTCTCAAAACTGTAAACGCTGGCAAAGAACACATGCAAGGAAAATAATCTAACCTCTCAATTGGTGACGATCTCACATTTCAAAAATCATGCTACCGCCCAAATCGGCCTTTGCACTTAAAGCGAGAAGAAAGAACAAGACGTTACAACAGGGCATCCAATACAACAGGGCATCCAATTCAATCGTGGTGGGACAAGTAAATTACTGTGCTAGACATGTTTATAAATTAGATAGCACTCAAGAAGAATACGTGCTGTTTGAACACCAACAAGCTTGAACCCATGTGTGCTTAAGCCAGAAACTTGAGAACGGTCTGCAACCACGCCTCTGGATTATCACACATGGGCAAATGACCAGCTTTGGGGATGCTAACAAACTCGGCCTTTGCCCCCGCCTCGTTGAGCTTGTTGGCAAAACCTTGTAGCGTTTCAGGCAACTTTCCATCTGCTTCACCTGCAAGCAGCAAATGGGTTTGACCTCTTGTCGAACTCTGGCTCAAAGCTTCAACGATACCGTCTTTGACCAAGTCATAACTCTGCAAAGCTCGTGCACCGGCTTCGAAACCCTTGACATTGGTGGATATGACCATGTCTTGTGTGGTCGCACGACATTGTGCACTTGCTTGCGAACCGGGTCCGAACCATCTAGGAACGGTGGCAGCAGCGAGTTCGGCCATACCTTTGGATTTGGCTAGGGCGATGCGTTCGTCCCAAGCAGCTACGTTGGCAGCGGGTGTGCTTGGTTGCGTGTCGCAAGCCACAAGTCGTTCATATCTGTGTGGATGACGCAGGGCGAAGGACAGAGCTGTGGCGCCGCCTTGCGAAACACCGATAACAGCAAAGGCCTTGTTTACCGCCAAACTGTCGAGTAGGAATGCAACATCATCCGAAAGCTGTGCGATGGTGCAAGCTTGTGCGGGCACAGCAGAGCTACCGTGACCCCTCTGATCGTACGTAAGGATGTTGAATCGAGACGAGAGGGCGGGGATGACCGCATCCCACATTGTCAAGTTGGTCATGAGCGAGTTGATGAGAACGATCCAAGGAGCGGTCATCCTGTGGAAATGAACACGCGTGCTCAGCAGCTGACCATCGGGTAGCTGGACCAGACCTCGACCTGCAGATGAGCTAGGCCCAGTGATAGGAAGTGTGAGACAAACTGGATCTTCAACATGCTCGCTACCCTTGGGTTTGGGAACGGGCAGGTTGGCGCGGTCATCAACGTCCACAGCAACGAGGAAGCGTGAGACCATGTTGTATACAGCGACGGTGAGTGTTGTTTCAGCAATCTTTCGATTGACGAGCTCGTCATCCTCGAATCCATCGATCTTTCCTTTGTCACCCAGCGTTTTAACGTTGTCGGTGAAAGCCGACTTGAGCTGGGAAAAGGTGGAATCATCGACGCGAACTTTGGTAGTCATATCATCGGCGAGTGCAAGAGCGGCCTTTGCGAGTGGACTCAAGGACGACTGTGCTGAGAGGGGAGCATTTACATCGCGTACAGCTGCGAGTTGCGCAGTGGTGCAACCAGCTTGTTCGGCAACAGGTGCATGCTGGAACCATTCAAAGTTGGCGGAATTGTGAGCAGCGACTCGTAGAATCATCATCTCTCGTACGTCATCAGGGATCGAATTGTTGGAGCGAACGGCTCCGAGCAGCGTGTTCCAGCCATTGGCAATGGGAGGTGCATTGAGCAAAGCGCCATCGAGCGGTGTGAGACCTCGAGCGCCTCGGCGTTCTCGAATGAGGTCGGCGATGGGATCTGCGCCAGCAGCAGGGTATCTGTATGGAATTCGTGGCATGATGTTGAGGCTTGAAAGAATTTGTTGGTGGAAGGTGATGGTCAAGGGCTAAACCTGATGGAACGATCAAGAAATGTCAACACAATGTCCAAGATATGAACGAGATGCAACCCCGCAATTGGTAGCAGAACGAGACAGTCGGACAAACACGGTGCGATTCGAGGTGGAGGAAGAAGCTCGGGCCCTTCACATGTTTTTTTTGACTGCAGCAACAGGAGTAAGGACGAACAACCACGAATGAACGCCTTTTCGGATCTAGAATTATACTCGCCACAGACGCAGGAGAAACTTTCTTCCGCTTGAATTTTGGCTCGGTGAAATCGTTGGCACCCTTGATCCTATTAATAATAATTTACTCTACTATTATTCTGACTGTCAAGACAAATTCTAGATAGTGCAAGTCTTTTTCGGTACCGGTTATATTCCTGTTCTGATACAGATTCGGTTCTAGACTTTCTAATTGTTGAATATTTGCGTTCAACTTTTTACCGCTTTGTCGAATTTGTATTGATGTCCAAATGTCAAAAGTATAAATAATCTGATTCCGTGATATCCTTGACCAGTCACCGCATCGCAATTTGCAAATAGCCGGATGAAAGATTCTCCAAAAATCCACTTTATCGGCTCTGTTAGCCAAAGCCACTTGAAAACCTATTCAATTCGTCAGCAAACAGCCTCCAAATCTCTCCCTCTCTCTCTCTCTTTCTCTCTCTCTCTCTCTCTCTCTCTCTCTGACTTTTTTTTTTTGTGTCTCCGCTATGAATCAACCCTGTGCATTGCTCCCCCGCTCGCCCCACTCAAATCAATTCACTGTACTCGTTTGTATATATCCTGTCAATTGACATTTGTCTGAGCCATTTTAAGCAAACCCATCCCCCTCTTTTTCGTCTTCGTCTGAACGCCCCCCTTCTTTTGATCCATCGTGGACACACTCCCGTGAAAAGAGTATACTTACCAATATTGATTGGGCAACATGAAGTTCAGCGCTCCCATTGCAGCCGTAGCAGCCGCCGCTTCGTTGGCAGTACTTCCTTCGGTCTCAGCACACGGTCCCGAAACAAAGCAAGAAGTGGTCAAGTTCCTCGACCAACAACATGCAGCATACCACTGTGCTCCCGCCATCGCCGCCATGACCGCCGCACGAAAGAAGTCATGGGCACAAAAGGTACTTGGAGGCGATTCGGTTGACAACAAGAACCTCTTCATCGACGGCTACTTTGACGATCTCGGCATCGATGCCGAGATTGCCAAAAAAGGTATCAAGGCGCTCGAGGAAAAGGGAAAGCGCATCATGGCTTGTGATCCCGTCGTCGAGACCAAGATCCGTAACTCGACTTGTGTTCTCTCGCCCGAGACAACTCAAGGCCCTTACTACCACACCGAGAACCATCCAATCCGTGCCAATATGGCCGAGTGGCAACTTGGTGTTCACTTTCAGATGGACGTTGGTGTGATTGACATTGATACTTGTGAACCCATCCCCAACATTCTCGTCGATCTCTGGCATGCAAACGCCACAGGTCACTACTCGGGTCACCCCGATCCAGCACCTCACCTCGTCAACGAACAACCCGCTGCAACCGGTATTCGAAAGGGTCTTCTCTCGGCCTACCCACGTACAGTACACACCGATCATTGGCTTCGAGGTGCTCTCCCAACAGACAAGAACGGCGTTGCCCAGTTCACCAGCGTCTTCCCAGGCTATTACACTGGACGAGCTACGCATGTGCACGTCAAGATCCACAACGATTGGCAAGTGATGCCCAACGGCACCTTCCGTTCGGGCAGGTTGATCCACACGGGTCAATTTTTCTTTGATGATGAACTCAACATGATGATGGACAAAGTTTGGCCCTACAGCACCAACCCCATTAGGGATTTGCCCGGTCGAGGTAGGACGAGGAACTGGGAGGATTCGTTGCAGATCTACCAGGCTTCTCACGACAATGGTTACTTCCCCACATTTGATGTGGAAAAGCTCGGTGGCGTTATGACTGATGGCCTGATTGGGTACATCACCGTAGGTGTCAACAGGTCGGTGGTGGTGGATGAGACTTGGGTTCCTACCACTGGTGGTGGTAAGACCAAACCTTGGGTACCCGAAAATGCTAACCCTGTTCACCAGGAGTTGTAAGAGCTGAGGAGTCAAAGGAAGCCATTTTTGGTTGCACTTTTGTTGCTGCATCTATTTATAAGTCCAAAGGAAAAGGAAGTATGTTTCACACTAGAGGCGCGCTTAACCGCGATCAGATGTAATACATGCCAACTCATTGCTTTATCGCTCTTGATTCAGAACTCTGCCATTCAAAAGGGCATGCCATACTATTTGCGAATCGAATCTGTACAACATCAACATGAATAAGAAGTCAGATCATGTGGATTCGTTTGGCTAAAAGCGATCGACCAAGGCAGAAAAAAAAAAAGAATAACCTTGTTTTGTTTGATTCTGTGCCAAGAACAGCGCGGGAGAAGAGACCAAAAGCTAAACTCGAATACCAATTCAAAGTTTGTCAGGCACAGCAATAAAATGTGGGGTCGACGGGGGGTTTTTTTTTTTCTTTCTTTTTTTTTTTTTCGGTAGAATTGTACCGTAATTTACATTACTGTACAGCGAGAGCCTCCGATGAGCATGATGAGGCATGATGAGGCATGAGAGCGCCAAGAAAAAGGGACATTATGGCTGCATTCTACTGCTTCTTAACGTCAAGTCGCTACACCATAAAGTCACTTTTCAAGCCATAGAGCTTGGGCGTAGCATCATGCCGCAAGAACTAGCCTTGGCAGGCTTGTCATGCGTTTCTACCAAATGTAATGTAATTGGTGCTTTCATTTTCCGACGCGCCCGCATATCGGACCCAATTCCATTCTTGTTGAGACTCTTCAAGATGATGTGAGAGAATAATCTTGCATGACGGCGGCCATTGCTTTGTTCGCTCCTTGCACGCGCCCCACCATCTCATCAAAAAAACACGGTTCAACTCTATCATCGCACGGTGGTCAAGGGTCCTTCACTGTTCATGTCGAAGCGCATGGCATACCTTGCAAGGGTTTCGACTCACCTTCACAAGCCATACAACACCATCGACCCGGCGAGGTCACTTTGACCCGAACATACGCACGTTGACCTTGAGAGCACCAAGCTTGAAAGTATCAGCATGCAGCTATGGGTCGCATCGCACGGCCACCTATGCCTGTCAAAGCGGTGCCACTGAAAACGGTTCATACATATTTGAGCAACACTGGGAATGCTTCGCTCAAGTAAGTAGCCGACTTCGATAGCTTTGAGCACGATCAATGGCGGCTGATTTGCTCATGCTGACTCTCTTCGAATCTTTCTTTCATGCTGGTAGCATCTACTCATACCCACAGCGCGTCCCCACCTTCATGGGTGGCAGCTACGAGCGTGGATGGGGGGCATTGGCAGGTCACGTCGATATCCATGTCACCGAAGCGTCAGGCGATCGTATCTCAGCAATCAAGCTCACGCTAACTGCTACACAATTCACCACCGTCCCCAAAACCGCTTCCATCGCTGCTCCATCAGCGCTCGATCGCTTGGCTATCGATCCGGAAGAGACCAAGACCACAGAGGTCACGCTTCTTCACATGGAACACATCCTCTTCCAGCCCATCAAGACAGATTCGGATCGCGATGCCAATCTCCTATCCCAAGGCAATCATGTTTACCCATTTAGCATCGAGCTGCCTCTCGCTGGCAACAAAGACAAGAAGAACCCTCCATTGCTGCCACCCTCGTGCGTCATCGAGCCGCTCATCACCTGTCCCAACACTGCTCAGACGCGGCAGAACTCCTCCGGACTCTTCGGCCGATCTAAGAGCGGCAAAGACAATGCTCGTCCCGCATGGGCTACCGTCAAGTATCGGCTCAAGCTGACCGTCCAGAAGCCTGGTATCCTCAAGCGCAACCTTCGCAGCTATGCACCGTTTGTGTACCTGCCGTCGCCGCCTGCATCAGCGACGGCGCTCCTCCTGCAGAGACGAGCCATGGGTGCACAAATGGCAGCCATTGTCTTGCAGCGTCAAGGTGACGGATGCCAGCCTATCGAGACACCAGTCGAATGGCGCGCACGTCCTCTTTCGTTCCTCGTATCGCCCAACGGACCACAAAAGCTCGAGTTAGAAAAGAAGTCTGGGTTTTTATCGAATCTCTTTGGCGGACCCAAGAAGCAGGCAGTGGTAAATTGGCACGAAGCGTGGACCTTTTCAATGCCCTTGAGCGGACGCTCTTCTTTCCCTCTGCGGTCGGCAATCCCATTCATTGCACGCTGCACCACCAACAAGCCCATTGATCTGAGCGTCGGATCGCCGCTTGCCTTTAGACTATACCGCCGAGTACGCCTGTTGTCGGGCAGAAAGCAAAAGGCCGTTGCGATGCAGCAGCAACCCGTAGCCGAAGCAGCCCTTCGGTACGCTGTCGAGTCGAGCGGCGTCTTTCGCCTTAATGGCATCATCTCTTTACCGCCGAACTGCGTTCCCAACTTCGACCTGCCTAGCCTCTCGCTCGACTACTACATAGGTGTGGTACGCATATTGGATGGTGTTGTAGTACACAAAGAATTCGTGAACCTCGCATGTCCACCTCCTGTGGAACCAAAGGCGGCATACGGTGCATTCCCAAGCGGTGTCGCTTGGCGAAGCACCCGAGAAGCCGCTTTGCAGCTTCCAGATTTGCCGTCATCATTCGACAAATCACTGCCTCTGGCACCTCGTAGCATCGCTTCCAGCTCCTCTTTCACCCCAGCACCTTCAACGCGCCAACGACCAAGCTTCAGCAGTATTGCCACCTCTAGCTCCTCGAGCGCACATGCGGCTAGTGGACGACCTTCTTTCGCACGTTCCACCAGATCGCACCGTAGCGACTCGACAGATTCAGCCTATGCTTCTGTCGCAAATTCGCTCAGCCATGCAAACACTGGCTCTGCCACAGCTTCTGTGCCGATGGGTCTGGCTGGTATGGCGAATCCACCACCCGCATCGTCAGCCGGCTATGCTCAAATGTCGGGCAATTTAGATCCAGTCAGAGAACAGGGCAGGGGTGTTGTGGCAGCTCGAACAAGACCACCACCAACGTCGCCACCAAGGGAGACATCATCATCTTCGAGACGAGCTCCAAACAATGACAGTGATTTTGCAACCAACAAGGATACCAGTGACACTGTGTCTGTTGCGAGTAGTCGTAGACGAACGAGATACTCGTCAAAAGGGGCAGTAGCCGTATCAGAGGCGGACTCGACTCGATCTTCAGTGGAGCTCGATTACCGGCAGCAGGACACCGGTCGGTATGTGCATAGTCATGAGAAGGCGCCTCTACCACCGGATGCCGAGTCCGTGGTTCTCAAGTCTGGAGACTTGGAGGCGGGTAGCAGCACCGGCGCCGGACGGAGGGGTCTGTCTGTTGCAAATGCGAAAAATCTGCCTAGCATTCCATCCAAGACGTCTGCTTTGGCACGCGAGCAGGCAAATGCACTCGTTGGCGCTTCGTCCAGCTCTACCCATAGTGCCAATAGGTCTCGAGAGAAGGGTGGACGTGGGAGCAGCTCCAATTCTCCCAGCAGTCGTACCGAGATGCCAGCTAGTCAAAGCAGAAAAAGTCGTGGCACTGCTGCTGCTAACGCTGGTGGTACAGCGGGTCAAGCTCGACGCATCATGGTAGCTCCAGCAGCAGCACAACAAGCCTCTCCTCCTCCATCCGCAGCAGCGTCACAACGACTTTGTGAACCCGCATATGTGGCTCCACCACCAGCGTCATCTATCTTGGCACCAGTCTCGCAGCAACCGCCGACCCAGGTGGTGGATCCATCAGCATTGCTTACCAACGAAGACCTCCTGTACGGCGAGGATATGGAACTCGATCTTCCACCAAGCTACTTTGAGGCAGTGTACGGAGGAGAAGATGATGAAGACGAGGGCTAAGTTCCCCCTCACCCCATTTGATTGATTTCATTGGGTCTCCAGGGGCAATACACCTTTTTCAATTGAAATCAGTCGGAACCAATACCATGACCGGTGCCGGAGTTTTGGGGCATTTACCAAAACAGGTAAACCTTCGGAATGGAATCGTTCTTTACCGATAACTCCAACAATCAAGAACGTTTAAGTTTGTGTGAAAAAAAAAAAAAACCCCCCCGCCTCCGACACATCTGACCAAACTTCCACAAGTTCATGTGACTACAACTGATTTGTGTACTTCGATCCTCACCACAAAATTTGACTATCCACTTCCAAAACCCTTCAAACACTGAAGCTAAACAGTCTTTACAACCATAACAGAGACCATCAACATTTCATTCGTGTTTAAGATTCACATGTCTAACCATCGTTTGGTCGAAAAAAAAAAAAGCGTGTAACACTTACATTAATATATACGCCAAGATTGTTCTATGTTTAAGTTACGCTCGGACAAAAAAAAAAAAGGGGCATGCTCTGCAATAGTTGGTCCATCACACGTGTCCCACCTTCGATAGGGACACAAGGGTCGAAGGGGCGGCGGTACTTTTACACATTTCAAAAACCGTCCCAAACAATGAAACAGCTTGCACTAATTACAAAGGGAAGAAAATAATGTCCAAACAACCCTTATCTACGACCAGCAATGAAATGAGGGGGGGGGAAACAATCGCGCGCATATGAGCAAGCGACGACCGTGCAAATTCAACCTTTTACTGCTGACCTCCGGTGACTGGTTGAGCCAAGAGCGTTGAAATGTGCTTATAAAAGTCGACATGACTGGCGTTGGGTCCATTGGCGTAAACGAAGCTGGCAGCCACCTTGGCAGCGAAAGCCGAACGAGCATAAGCCTCTGGGATACGCTCAATGAGTTTGGCAAGACCCACCTTCTTGATGAGGGTTGGGGGGAAGACTTGGCATAGAACTGCGGAACGCAGCTGCTCGTTCGAGAAAAGGTCCGTAGCCTCGAGCTCTTCAGAGAGCTTGTTCAACGTGGTACTGAGCTCGGTCGAAATGGTGGATCGGGGTTTACCGGTCTCAATGTTCTCGCGCCAGATGGCCTCGAACTCGGCACGAGCGTTGCGCCCAATGATGGTCTGAATGTCACGAACATACGAGAGGTAGAAATTGGTGGGCTTGCTGTCCTTGAACAGCATCGACTCGACGTACTCGGCATCTTCGAGCGAGAGACCACAGAGAACCTCGAGCGACGAAGAGGTGACACCACCCTTGTTGGCAGAGGCATCGGGGTAGAGGATGACACCACGCTTCTCGAGCTCAAGACGAGCTTGCCTTGTGATGAAAAGGTTGGCGCCTTCGACAATATACTTGAAGTGGGGCTTGCCATCCGAATCAAAGAGCTGGGAGACGTTCGAAATGTTGATGGCCTCAGGACGACCACCGCAAGGAACGAAGAGGTCGGCCTTGAATCGGAGATGAGCCGTGTTTCGGAAAGCAACACCGTCAGGAACGATCTCACCGGTGGGGAGCTTGACGTCGTTCTGCTCGACCAAGACGCGGTAACCATTTGAGCTGAGCTTGGAACCATCGAACTCGGAGATCATCTTGCGAGCCTTGGCAAGGCGGACGAGCTCCTGCCTGTTGAGACCCGCAGGATCGTGGATAACACCGCTTCCGTCGATGATGGCAACAGTCTTGTCAACCGAAAGGAGGATCTCGTTGGAACCAAGATCGCCGTCAGGTCCACCAGTCTGAACCTTGGTGACCTCCTGCTCCTTGAGGCCGAGCATTCGGTAGATGCCGATTATGTATTGGCGGACCGAGAGCGACGTCATACCCCAGACATCGTGGGGCACACCACCAAGTGTGGCAGCAGTCTTACCGGTGGTGAACGACTTCCACCAAGGAGCACCGCGAGCGCGAGCGTGCTCGGCGGCAAAGTCCATGAGGTCGGCGGTACCCTCATCGGGGCCGAGGAAGAGGATCTCCTCCTTGCCAAGAAGATCGACAATCTCCTCCTTGACTCCGGGCGTCTGACCCTTGATGAGCAAGTCGAGGATGGCATCGACGTACTTCTCAAAGGCGAGCTTAGGGTTGGCATCGAGGGTGGGGAGGATGGTACCCTTGGCACCACCTTCTGGAATCTCTTTGTTCTTGAGGTGCTGTGTGGAAGCAAGAGCGTAGTTCTCGTCAAAGAGGGTACGCTGGTTGATCGAGTAGTTCTCGCGGTTCCTGGATCGAACGATACGGATACCACCACGGGCGACATCTCGGAAGCGAACGTGGAAGCCACGGAACTCGGCACCAACAACGAAAATGATACCGTAGGGCTTGACGGGGTACTCGACCTCGGGCAAAAAGCCGGGATCCAGACGGAAGGACAAGGCGACCTTGGTCGGGGTATAGAAGTTGGTCTTGAGGACAGCCTTGTTGAAGAAGAGGAATGCTTCGAGGACCTGTCGCTCGTGCGAGTTGGTGGCAGCCTTGCGGATGCGATCGTACATCTGGTTGTCGTCCAACACCTCTTCCTTAACGAGACGCTGGTAGGAAAGGGTGGGGACAAGCTCTTGGTCATCAGCACCGCCGGGGTAGTGGATGTTGGCAAAGTGAACGTAGAGGAGTCGAATCAGAGTTGGGTGGTTCTCAATGACCTCCTGGATGGACTGTCGGGTGAAGGTCTCCTCACGGAAACGGAGCTTGATTTCGTTCAAAATGGCAGCCTGCTGCGAGTCGTTCTCGTTTAGGACATTTCGCAGCGACTGGTAGGCCTGACCGAGACGGTTGCAGAAGTGCTGAGCAAAGAGCCAGCCGACGTAAGCGTAGGTGGCTTCTTGGACGGCGTGAGTGTTCTCAGCGAGAGCAGGCTGGAAGAACGGGTTATCGGGAAGGACGTAGATGAGGGAAGCCTCCTTCATGACCTGGTGGATCGAGTGCTCAATGGGAGGGCTGTTGGAAGCGGGGAGAGGGTTGAGGTAGATCGAGATGATGGTGACGTTGTTGGAGAATTGCTCCACGTACTTGCGGGAAGAGAAGAGACTGTAGAAGTGATAGAGATCCGAAAGTGCGCTGAAGAAGCTGTTTGTGGTGCCCATTCGATAGCCAATGACGATCCTGCGCTCTCGGCTGCCCTCGACTTCGAACATTTCAATAACAGGGCCCTGTCGGCGGAGGACTTGGTCCATGATGCTCTGGTAGATGTCGAGTGTGTTGTCACTGGCCTTGGTGAGGAAAGTCTTGTCCGAAACGGCACGAATATCAGCATAATTGGGAGAATCAGGGGCAGGTCGAGGCTCGACAAAGTTGCACTTTGCCAAAAAGTAGCATCGGAGCTGTTGTTGCGACTGAGCGGAGACAGAACCGGCAGAACGGTAGGTCTCGAGACGGTACGCCTTGTCGACGGACGACTTGTCGAGGTAGTTTGCGTCGATGCGTCGCTCCCAATGAGGACCCTCGATCTGGGATTTACCGGCCTGGGATGAGTGGATGAAGACGGCGCCGTTTTCCGACTCCTTGTCAAGGTCGATGTCGAGGCTGTTGGAGTGCTTGGTGTAGGCCATGATCTTGGCACCGTAAAGAGCGAGAATGTGATCGGCGATGGTCTCTACGCTCTCGAGGGCGAAATAGGTGTCATCGATTCCGAGGTTTCTGTTTGTAGCAAGCAAAAGGCGGTGTGATACGATGAGCCAATGTCAGCAAATCTGAGCAGCTGGGGAACAAGAGTGCAAAATGCTGGTTAGAGCGGTTAGCAGCGAAACTTACCCGTAGAACCAGTCGACCTCTGCGGTGACGAGTTCAGGAGAGATGAAACCCTTGCTGGAAAGGAGGTTCTTAACCTGTGCAGCCTGGTCAGCCTTGCCCTCGAAGACGGTATCGGTGTAGCCGGCGTGGTTGGCAATGACATGGTCGATAGGGGTGTGCGAGCCGCTCCTGGGCGCCGAGTTGGTAACGCTGAGGAGGGCCGACTTGACGTTCGAGACATCGTCCAGAGACGATGCCTGTGTATGTATGGATTGGTGTACCGAAGGAGCCATTGTGCGAGAATTGAGTTGTGTATGGGACCTCGAGAGGAGGCGAGATCAAAGAGCTATGGTCAAAGCAGGGAGAAGGGTCGAGCTGAGTCGTAGTTCAATGTTTGGATAAAGTAAGAGAAGCACAGAGAAGGAACGCTCCAAAGCGTGATAAGAGAGAGGGTGGATACGTATGTGTGGAAGCAAGTATGAAAGCACTTGTAGGAGGAGCCGATGTTATATAGATTGCAAAAGCATGAAGGTTGAGCAAGTGAGGAAAGTCAATGAGCTGACTGACACGGTATGGTAAATAACTTTACTGTGCAGTACAGTTATGTGCGCCGTTGGACTGAAATGTGACTCTAATCATGTGTGGAGCGAACGGATTTCGAGCACCACGATGGCAACAACACGAAAGAAAACAATACTAAAAAGGACACAGTACATTACGACGCCAGCTAGCTACACAATGTCTACTGCTTCTAGCGCTTGACGAGGGACGGATGCGCCGGTCAGGGTTAGGGTTGGGGTGAGCTGTCAAAGGTGTTGCGTTGCATTCGCTCCAGAAGCTTGACAAGGATAGGCTCTGCCGTCTCTCGCCAACCGACTACCTAATCTGTTCGCCATAACCACACAGCAACACCAGCAACACAAAGTGCAGTAGCAGCAGCAGCATCATCATCTGACAGGGTTTTCGCACGCCGACCGGTGCTCCCGAATCAAAGTCCAACACATGCCCTCCACCCACAAAACCTTTTTTAACCTTTTAAATTAAAAAAATAAATAAATAAAAAATTCCTTGAGCTAGTTCTTTTGTCTATCCGGACAGCTTCCCGGACTGACAAGGGTGTGTTCCCCTCGTGACCGAATGTCGTGCAAATCCACCTGTGCTTCGAATTTGTCTTTGGACCCCAAAGTTTCTCGAGCTGCATATGAAGCTTCTGCTACACCTTGAGAGTCTTTTAGAATGTACAGCTAATCTGTGTATAAGTAAGGAGGACCATGTCCCGGAGGGTGGTGGTAGTGTTTGAGCTTCTATAGGAAAGAATGGCTAGACATTTGCTAAAGCACGTTTGAGCCTTTTCGCGTCAGGGGCTGTGTGTGTCGATGCCGATTGCATGGGCTCAAGCCAGGTCAAATGTGTGACTTGGCCATTCCGCCGCAAACCCGACGCACCCTCTTTCGGTAGTGAACACGAGACCCCACAGATGCAACCACGTCCCTCTGCAATTTCGCCTGGGTTCTTCTGGTTTGGTCTGATGGCGCCCAAAAAATAAACGTGTAATTAAAATGAGCTGCCCTCAACATGCTGCCAAAATGTTGGAAACCCTTTCTCCTTACGTTGTTAGCCTTTGTTAGCTCATATGACATTTTCCGCGCTTGTCTTTTTTTTTTTTTTTTTTTTTTTTTTTTTTTTTTTTCTCTCTCGCGTTTAGGTTGGCAGCTTGGACCCTTTTGAGCTTCATGGACCGTTAAATGCGAAATCTCCATCTCAACACAATGCTCAGCATCCCAATGGACGTGGGTACGCCCGATATCTTTTATCATCACACAGTCTGTGAGGGCAGGAGGGATACAGAATAGCCAATCTGGTCCTCAGTCCATCGAGGCGGCGCTGACTCTCACTCAAAGGCGTCGTCAGGGAAATTCTTACCCTGATTCGAGTCAGACCCAAATTCCTATTTGAAGTGTATTTTTTATTCATTTTCGCAGTTGAGCTCCGTGATGTTCGAGTCTCATACTTCTGGTGGGGAGAAAGGGGGAGAAAAGAAGAAATTCGGGTGCATGAAGGCACGAAGAGCAAGACTGGTGACGACGAATGGCAAGCTTGTCGGACGGCGACAAGAGCATTGTTGATCGTTTGCCAAGGTTGCAGTGTCATGTGTTCAAGCACGTCAGTTTTCATCTTGTCGCAATACGCTCCGATGCTTTTCATTGGTCGACGTGTCATGCTTGGAGCGAATTGGTGTCAAAAGGCGCGCCCCTCTCTTTCGTCATTCAAACACGAACCACTCTGTCAGCCCCTCAACCACACTGATTCATCTGCCGAGCGATTCAGACGTGGCACGACTTTAACAAACCTTTACTCATCGCACTTTGTAATCACAAGAAGAAGATCTCTCCTCATCATTGGTACGAAACATTAATTTGGAAGTTGTGCAGCGAAAGGTTGAGCTGGCATTGATGTGCGAATTCAGCGAGGTCTCGTGACGGCAGGTGTTTGGGCTCACTTATGTATAGAACTTGACCGACCGTTACGCCTGTATGCACTGGCTTTTTGCTCGAAAAAAATATCCAGGCACGTCGAGAAATTCGAAATGATCGACATAAAAATCCTATATAACAGGGTTGAGTGTCCCGAACTTGGCACGTCAGCTCTTAAAAATAGCGTTGCGAATCGAACCACCGGCAGGGGTTGCAGGGGCTGCAGAAGCCTTGCCCGATCTTGCTAGAGCGTTCTAGCACAACCGACCCATTCCATAAATTGACCCATCGAATGCAATGTACTTGCTCCATTCTCTTCTGATGCCAAGCAAGCCTTTCAGCTCCTCGAATACTTGTGTAGAGCAACATACAGTACAGCATAAATCCGCCAAGCAGGCACGCCCATCGGAGAATTTTGTGTCGTGAATCAGAATATTTGACCTACAGTGATGTCCAGCGGATTGCTCGATTCCTTTCCATTAAGCCGCCATCATGTGAGCTGTTCTGCGCTAACTCTAGCGGTCCAGCAATCTCTCCAAAAAGGATAATCTGAGGGACCAACTCTTTTAGTGAAGGAAACCATGGCGGGTAGATACAGAACTTTGGACAAATGCTAGCGGACATCACGACAGTATGAGACATGCGACATGGATCGGCAACCACTTCTTCTTGCTCGGAAAGAAGTTTGCAGCAAGCAAGTTTTGTGTCGGAGTGCGCTCCAGATGCAATCGACATTTATTTCTCCGCTCGTCTGGGGTACTCCACGCTCTGTCTCGTACCAAAAGTCCTCTTTCCCCCACTTTCTCATCAAAGAGGGGATTGGAGTGGTCTGAGAACATCATGTGACCGCAAAATTAGCT
This sequence comes from Melanopsichium pennsylvanicum, assembly GCA_900208305.1. NCBI lineage: Eukaryota > Fungi > Basidiomycota > Ustilaginomycetes > Ustilaginales > Melanopsichium > Melanopsichium pennsylvanicum. The sequence goes on from OAPG01000021.1 coordinate 481,263, forward strand.
TGCTCGCCGGATTTCAAACAAATGAGAACAATTAATTCTCGTTATGATGCTTCTTGCTAATTTGCCGCGGAAACCTATGCTGAGACTGCAAATGTTTTGTTAGACAATAATTTGCTGGCCGATAGCAACGAGTCATGCGCTTTCAGACTTTGATACACCCGTCAGAGAAATGATCACTACATGTGACAAGACATGAAAGGGTTGAGACTGATTCTGTGATTGGCAGCAAAGCACATCATACAACTTCATGCAACCAGGAGGTCAAATGACCAAGGACGTACTGGCTGATTGACCTCTTCATCCAAAGTCGTCATACCACCAGTCGTCAAGCATTGCTTCGTGATGAGTGCTCCAATGACACGCGAACGTTCAGCATCGTGCCCATGATCCAAATACTGGACCGTTTCTCGTCCTATCTTGTTCAACCTTTCTTGATGTCCCACATCTCAATAACTCCCCTCGAAACCACCATGCTGATTCACGGACAGCGAGGTACGTTTGGAACCAAATTGACATTCACTGCGTTGCTGTTTGCAGTCGGCGCACACGTCGAGCCAGAGAGATTGAGTGTGCAACCTGTCGAAGCTTGTGCATCAAGCGGTATCAGTTTGGGGTGACAAGGTATCAGAGACAGAATGTGCTGTCTGCCACACAAAATGCTGCCCTTATTGATTTAATATTTTGAGGATCTGTTGTGGCAATTTTTTTTGGCCGCGAGCAAATGCAAAACCTGTAGCTAAGCTTGACGCCCATCATCTCAACGGACGCGCACTCCAATTAAAATTATCGCAAGATAAATTCTAACGTCTACCTCAGCGCACAGATCTGGAAACAGCTCATTACCAAGGAAGCGCGCGTCCAAGTTACTTAAGCAAAGGTTGACATCAACAGCACACCAACAAAGGGACGGCTCTGGCCAATCACAAATAAAAGTTCGCGGTTGCAACTTTTGTGTGAGCCATCAACCACTTTCAAGCCACGGTGGGTGCATAAAGTATATGACGGTAGGACCGCCCGCCACATCGCATGGCATTCAAGCTCAATCACGTTGCCGACCATAAGATCTTCCTTCCCTTCGTCCGGCAAATCCTACTTTTGACGACAGCCTCATTTCTCTCGTCATTGAGCAAGTTCAGCCATATCAGCGTCATTGCCATTCAAGCTGATTCCGCCATTTCTCTCGCAAGTCTCATCCCATGTCGCCAGCGTCCGTGCCTTGATATCAGCGACACTAGCTACAGCGTCAGCAGTGTCATTACCAGGCCTTCTGAGCAAGTTGCGCCACGCCTTTTTTTGCATCTCTTCTGTTCTCAATCCCATTTTCTTTCATCGGCTGTGTCTCAAGAGATTGTCCAACCCAGACAAGGCAGTCACAAGATTTGAAGGATTGCAGGAGCTTGGTCTTGCCATACTCTTCCTTCTCTCAAGCAAGTAGCTGCCCAATCACCATCTTGCTCCGGGCGCATTGAGTTGCTTCCAACTTTGCTGAATACCACCTGCACCTGTCAGGCAAATGCATTTGTAGCTTGCAGTGCAACTGCGAACGTGCAGACAAACAAAACCATGTCTCATCAAGCGATCATCGCTCCAACTGCCAACACTTGAGCCGACACTAGCTTCTTGAGTCATGCTGCTGCTTCCTCAACATATGCTACTATCCAAAATTGAGATGACCAGAACAACAAAAAGCGCAGCTATTGTAAAAAAACAGACATGTCGGAGGAATAAAGTGCGTTGCGACGGTTTTCGCCATGCAAATCATGGCTGCTCGAACTGGTAAGCACATTCCCACTTTCTCTTGTCTACCCCTTTATTGTTCAGAGCTCACTTCTGCAGCTCCTTGTGCCTGCCCTTATTGCGCATCCATGTCCCGCAGTACAGCTTTTGGCTACAACTGCACCTGGGACAACCCTGTCCGCAAATGTGCATCGTCGCTCAAACACGTCAAGGCCCTCAAAGCTCGTATCACAAAGCTGGAAAAGCTCATTGCCCGCCTTGCACCTGGGACTGACTTCACAGATCTCCTTGGAAAGCCAGTCACTCCAATGGACGATGAAGAGATCAAGACGGAGACTAAAAGCGCTTCTGCGCCAGAGTTCTTTTCAAGCAGGTCCAATGTTCCCCAATCCTCTTACACCTCTCTCTGTGGAGCCGGAAACATGGCCGCACCAAACGATGCGCCCCTATCTTCGGAAGCCTCCCCGTCCTGCATAGAAGTTGCTGCGGACAGACGTCATCTCCATCAAACAAGTTCTGATGTCGAAGACGCTGAGGACAACATCTTGTTTATCGAAAGCGAATTGATGGCAGCAACTTTGGACTCAAGGATCGTCGACGCTTCAACTCTGGCTTATCATGCGTATGATGCTCGTTGACCGGGCTTCATCGCTGCTGATGGCTGCGATTCAAACGAGGGCACGCAGGCTGGGTGGATGCATAAGTACATCAGCAGGGCAAGCACACTGCACGCACTGCAGCACACCATGAGGATGAGTAGTAGGACCTTCGACGAGCTTGGTGCCAACCCCAAGCAAGTACGTCCACAGTACTGGACCAACCCATCCAAGTTCCCTGACACTACGTGCTGGCCGACACGTTGTGCGACCAAGTGGCCTGCGCCCAATCTTGCCGACAAGCTCCTCGACGCCTACTTTGGACGCATGAATTGCGATCTACCCACCGTGAATGAGTTGCAATTCCGGCAAGATTACGCTCTTCTGTCTCTGAAAAGCAACGATATCGATTGGCTTGCGCTGGCCTACTGCATTTTTATGGTAGGCAGTCTCTACGTGTCCGATGAAAGGGCCAGAGCAAATCCCAAAGACAAGCACTTGGGTGGCATGCAGTGGTGGCAAGCTGCCAGAGACCTCATATTTGGCAGCGGACGCGTCCAGAAGCCACTGATTTGAATACAATGCCTGCTCCTCTCGACAATCTTTCAACTCACCCGTCCATTCTCTTTGTCTGCGGCCTGGTGTTACCTTGGCAGTGCTATCCAGCTTTTGCAAGACGTTGGAGGATACCAAAGGCAGACAACAAAGCGCCTTGCTTTGTCCATGATCGAGACAGAGACGTTCAAGCATGTTTTTCTGGATTGCATACAGCTTGGATCGCGACCTTGCTTTGTCCCTTGCAAGACCTCTCATGCTTCAACACAAAGAGCTGGACGTAGAAATTCCTCTTCAAGTGGACAACGAGAACCTTCTGAACTCTGCGGAGGGATGCTATCATCCATTGGTTGACAAGCCAGCGCTCATCAGCAGCTTTCTCTGCTTGCTGCAACTAGACAAAATCATCGGACATACTATGAAGACGGTTCATGCGCTGCAAAACGCAAAGATTTGCTTCGGCATGACTTCAACCAAATGGGACAAAAAGCACGTGGAGGAGATTGACTTGGCTCCCGACAAATGGCTACACTCCGTTCCATCACATTTGATGTATAACCCGGACGAGCCTGATGACAAATGGCTGTTGCAGTCATCGCTTCTCTACTGCAAGTACTTTGACTGTCAGTTTTGGCGCATTGCGCTTTCATTCCTGCAAGTGGGAGCAATGGAAAGCACTCGGCCTTCCATTTTCCAACCCTCGCCATCTGCACAAACGCAGCGCGCAGCTTCATTCACATTGTCCAGGTCATCAAAGAGCGAAATCTGCACAACAAGCTTGGTGTGCTTGGCGTAAAGTCCTTGGTCTGCGCCTGCAACATTCTACTCATAGTGGCCTGGGGAATAAAGTGCTACAAGGGTAAGATTGCAAGCTCTGCTGTCAACGATCTGCGCAGCTCGATTGATGTGCTATGGTGCATGGAAGGTCATTGGCATTTCTCTGGCCAGGCCGTGGATATATACGGATCCATAAACCACAGCTATGACCGTCAACATGCCTCAAATCGGCATCTCGCATGCACAGGACAAGAAACGGTTGCACTACAACTTAGAGGCGGACAAGATCAACCGCAAAGGCCACTCAATGCAGAAGGCTCCCTTCCTTTTGCCAATGAAATCTCACAGCAGCACCATGCCCCTGCAATCAGGCGCAGACAACGATCGCATTGAAGCCGGGTCTCAACGTGGCTGCCTAGCATCATTCGCTGATGCAACCCCTTGCTTTGAAGCTGCTCCCCCGGGAGCCACATCAGTCAACTTACGTACTGAAAGCATGGCGCCAAACAAACGCCCCAACGCCGTGTCACACAGATTGTCTGCAGCCACGTCATCCTGTATGATGGGCAATTTCCAAGCGGAACCGGGAGAGTTGGACGGAATGATGGGAAGTTTTGCAATTAGCGGGCAGCTGAACCGGAAGGACGCCGGCTCAGTGGACCGCTTGAAGGATTTCATCATGTCCGACGATCTTGGGCTCAACACCTCCCAACCGTGGCGCCAAGCAGGTTTCGCAGATACTGTACAACCCATCTGTCAAAATGGGCTAGAAGCCGATGGAGCTGACGCTTTAATTGGCCCGTTCCAGCTCTCTCATGGACAAAGTTTTGGGGACTTGGATGAAGAGCTACTTGACTGGTTGCAGAGGGCAAATTGAATCACATAATGGTTCTAATTCACACCGATTTTGCAGGCTATCTGGTCTTGGAGCGTAGTGTGACCGTGTGATGCAACGTTGGAGCAATGTCCACCAGATGCTCTCCTGCTCGTTGTGGAAAGGGCAAAATTGGCAGCCTTTCCTTGCATGCAAACTTTGGGCCGAGTCGTTGTCTCAGCGGGTGAACGAGGTGCCTTTCTTGAAAGCTCACTGCCAAGGTAGGGCAGACACACAGATTTTGCCATCCAGAAGTTGACAAAGCTGGGTGTTGGAGAAAACCAAGGCATTGGCTTGGGTCTTGTTTGCATTGTTGGAGAGAACCAAGTCGAGCGTACTTTTGGCCAGAGCCTTGGTCGAGATCACTGAAAAGGGGAGAATGTAATTCAACAGCTTGTACAGCGGCTGCACTAGATATTGGTCTTGAAACGTGAGCTTCCAATTTGCCAGCCAGGGACCAGTGTTGAAGATACCACCTGGTCAAACAAGGATGGGCAGCAAAGGGCGCGAGCTAGTGCCGGTGGAGGTGGCAAGCTTGATGAGACCTTTTCCGTCCTTCCCTTCTCTCGCTGGTACAGAAGCCACTTGTTGTCCGACCTTGCATCTATAGCCAATAGGTATGCAGAAGAGAGCCTCGAAGAGCAATCTTTGGTGGACTCGGTCAAGCGTTTGGCAAAAGCCAGAGGCCAGTCGTGGGTCATCGTTCTGTATTCTTTCGGTAGTAGATTTGCAGTGGTGCTGACACCCAGGGCCCAAATGCAGGCTGTTGCAGTGCCAACTTCCTTAACAAGTGCATCCAAGTAGATGGAGAAATCTTCATGAATGATGGTATGCACCTTTTTGTGTGATCGGTGCACTGATGGCTTGCGCGTCAAAACGTTGATTTGGGTTACTTCAGGCCTCCTTGTGGCTTCTTGGAGTATCCTCGAGCCCGCCAGGCCTGTCGCACCTACCACTATGATGTGCATGTTGCCGAACTTTGTTTCCACGACGGGTTGGCCGGGAATCTGTGTGGTTGTTTTTTCGTGCATGTTCCCATACTCGCATTTCCCCGAAGGAATGTTCGCGGGACTGTTTCCTGCGAGGAGGAATTCCCTTGGATCATTGCCGTTGCTTGTCTCCGCTTGAATGTGCCTTTCGGGAGATGACGCTCGCTATCCATACCAACTTTGATTTTCAGCTGCGGGCGGCACTTCATGGATGTTAAGAATCGCCCACGCCTTGCAGCGTCGATACCTTTGTGCGTGCCGCCGAGATGCAGCAGCACCGTCCACACCAGTTGGAAAGGCTTCCAGCACGTCAACCGGGCTCGAGCTCCAGTCTTCCACAGCCTTCCTTTGCACTCCTCCTCTCAGTCGACCTAGGCAGAGGGTGTGGCATGCCTCCATCTCCACTTCGGCCATCGCAATCTTGGCGCAAGCCTCGGCAGACGGAGAATTCTGTGACTCTGTCGTGCTGTGCCAGGTTGCCATCACACGGTTCGGGCAAGCATTTTGCGATCAGATAAAGCATGCGCGTCCCCGTCCGCTGACTCACATAGGCAATTACGCCACAGTCTGAACCAGCACTCGCATTCTATATATATGTGAGTACATCCAAGTTTAAGAATCTCCCCTGAAGCATATCTCCCAAGGATCTGTAGCCGATCAGACCAACAAAGCGAAGTCAGAATGCCAGCGGTTTGGTTTATCACAGGATCTTCTCGTGGCCTCGGCAGGGCCCTCGTCACCTATGCCCTCGAATCCGGAGACAAGGTTGTGGCTACAGCTCGTAAAGAAAGCGCCCTAAAATCCTTCAGCGATGCCTACGGTCCGGATCGTTTCCTGGCCCTGGAACTCGATGTGACTGACTTCACAGCTACCATCGGAGTGGCCAAGCGAGCATTCTCGCACTTTGGCGGTGTCGACATCATCGTCAACAACGCCGGGTATGCCGATGTGGGGTCTATCGAGGACACACCCATCGATCAGTTCAGGGATCAGGCCGAGACCAATCTGTATGGTGTCGTGAACGTCAGCAAGGCTTTCACGCCCATGCTCCGCGAACGCGGTCGGGGTCATATCTTCCAGATCTCCTCCATTGGAGGTCGCGTCGGTAGTCCTGGTCTGGCTGCCTACCAGTGTTCTAAATGGGCTGTTGGTGGCTTCTCAGCGTGCCTGTCCGCTGAGTTGGCTCCCTTCAACATTAAAGTCACCGTGCTCGAGCCAGGCGCAATGGACACGGAGTGGGCGGGCTCGTCGATGCAAGTTGTCCCCACGACCGAAGCCTACCAAAGCACCGTTGGTCAGTTTGCTAAAATGCTCAAGGCCGGCTTTACAAACGCAACGGACCCAAAGAGGGTCGGACCGATCATTCGAAAGCTGTACGAGTCGGAAGAGCCCCCTGCCAAGATGCTCGTCGGTCCTGACGCCTACGGCTATGGCACTTACATCCTTCAGGAACAGCTCAAGTCTGATGAAAAGTGGAAGGATCTTAGCGAGTCCTCGGTCGCTCCTGCTTCGACCTAATGCTTCTATCACATTCAGCAGTTTCTCTTTAAGCCTTCAACTCACTTTTCCGAGCATTTATGTATTTCGCGTTACTGACGCGCTCACGCCTTGCAAAACAGCATCGAAGCGAATCTGTGCCAAAAATCCGTCTCTGATGCGGATAGTGCTGACAGCCTGCCTCGGATGGCGAGGTGATGACGTTGAGCTTTTACAAAATCCACGTTGCTGGACTGAGGCTCTGGTAGCAAGATGAAGGCACGAAAGTGGTACAGACGGTCTTTCTGGCAGCATCTTCTTGCGGTCGAGTGACGAAATGGAGGATCTTAACATTCTGCCAGCTAATCCCGATTACTAACCCCCAATATGCCGATTGCATCTCGGCGACTTGCTGTCGCTTTTAAAATAAAAATCATCGCTGTGCAGCCTTGGTCGCCGCTCTCGGACGCTTTTTTGTGCACCTCGGCTGTGACACCCCGCGTTGCCAAATAAAGAAACTCGCTTCGTGCCTACTCGTTCCTCCCCTCATAGCCTGAAGTGAGCTACAGGTGTGAAGCTGTTGTTCCCGTCATGCTGGCACCCAGTCGTGCTCATGCTCGTCTCTCTCTCTCACTGCAGACTAGAAAGAGACATGTCGAGCTACATACAATAAGACCAAGTTTAGGGAGAATGTGATGAGCTGCAACAGCGCAGCCCCATGTGGCATCAAGGTGACGTGGTCCGATGCGACATCAACGCAACTTGAATGTAGAGTCACAGTACAGTAAATTCGCGAATATGCAATGGCAATCCGCCAGCCGCGCTCAACGCCGTTGGGTATGCGAGCGATCCTGAGCTATTTGTGTGCGCCCAAGGAATCTCAGCATGCACCCTGGACTGATTAACGCGGAGACATATATCCTGTTCGAGGTCCACTAAATCAAACTTCATTAAGCGAAATCAGGTCTTGAGAGCGTGCAGTCTGCACTCATAGAAGCGATATCCTTGCCTCGACACGCTTGCAATATACGCCCAGGACTAAACCGAACAACAGTGGACGACGCCTTTCCCAACCTCGCTCGCTACTGTACATAACTCTACTATATTAGTCGAGAGATAGTCGAGAGAAGACGGTTCAGTGCCCTGCTTCTGTAGCTGAATTCCGCTAGCGGCTTTCACCATTCCCCACCTGCTCTAGCATTGTAATGTAATTTACTGATACCGTATACCTGAGCACGTACTGGTTGGTCCAGATTCTGGGGCATCGTAAACCATCTTTTCCTCATTCTTTCACCATTCCGACCGTGTTGATCCCCTCAATCACATCAGCCTTGCCACGATTCTGTCACTCTCTTCCAGACCATCACTCGCTCGTCAATCTATTTGCACAGCGCGTATTGTCACACCACAACCCACTCAGTTTCTGGCTCCTTTTTTGACTGCTGGTCAATCAAACACCCGTTGTACACACATACTGACTCTCATCACCTCAACATAAGTCCACGCACAATCACTCTCGCCTCACTTCAATCAATCAATCATCCACTCTCACCATGCAGCAAGAGCAACAGCCGCCTCGCAAAATGATCAAGTATGTCAAACGACAGGTCAGCCCAGCAGCATTCTCCGGCGTGACCGATCAGATCTCAAACCTTGGCCAAAGTGCAGGAATCAAGGCTGCCAATGCAACATCGGGGCTCAACAAGACGCAACTCTCAGTCCTAATCGTCTTGGTCATCATAGCATTTGTGTTGTTTGTCGCGGGTGCATTTTGGGTTTGCTCGTATTCACGACGAAGGAAACGTGACAGAGAGATGAGGGAAAAGTCGGAGAGGTTTCAGTGTCTGCCATCGTCGAGCACGGTGGAAGCGGGTAGTGCACAGAGGTATTCAAGGCAAGGGGAGTATTATAGCGAGGGATGGGGTGAAAGTAGGGTTGCACTGAATTCTAGCTTTGTCGTAGCTACGAACGAGAGGTACGGGTGGAGCATCCAATGTCAACCGCAGATGCCCAGCACTCGGAATCAGTCACAACGCTATTGAGTTGAATCTCGCGAGACTCACAGCACCGATACTCAAACTAGACGCAATGCGCAGGATTGAAATATTTCAGGATCCAATGATCGGTCGACGCACCGAAGTTCAACGTCTCGGTCCGCATAACAAGGTATCGCAGTCGTAGAGTACCGCAAGCGTCGTCCGTCAGGACATTCCGAAACTATCTGATTCGATATTATTTCGAGATTCAAGATAGACAGCGCAGCCAGTAACGCTGAGACTTGCACAAGAGCTTGTCATTCCGGAGCAAGACTGCCAGCAAGACTGCCAGCAAGACTGCCAGCAAGCTGAGCTTGCCCGTAAACCTGGGCACGCTAGCCTGAATTCATGCGAACATCTTCGTTTTCTCCTACCAGAAGCCCCTTCAGAGCTCTTCTCGTTGATTCTGCTTGCGAGCTTAGACATGATTGACAAACTCTGGGTCCAGCAGCTCCAATTTGTTCAAAGTACGCATCTGCAATATAGTCACTGTTCTCTTGTCTGAGATGACCCCAAGGATAGAGATTGAACATCACCCTCGTGTGTCTGAAGCAGTGCAGGCTTAGCCCAACGCAGCCCGTCCGGTCGTGTTACTGTGTCTCACGCACGGTTTGCAGCAGCGCACAGCTCGGTATCCGATTTCAGTTCATGTGACGAAAACTGTGAGCCAATGCAGCTCTCGGCGTACGGAATGCTGGCAGCACAATGACACCATAAGACAAAAGCGCAATGGCTACTGATGAGCCCTGCAAGCCGTTCAGGTCAAGCTGGAATCATCGAAGACGCTCAACCACTGTTTCTCAAGTGGGCCTGTGAGGTGCTGGAGGCCTGAGCGGCATATCGGCTCGCGTCAAGCCGATCCATCGCGATAGACACTGGGACCCAAGCCTCACCTGCGTGTGTCATAATTCGTTTCCACACGGTAGGATGCACAAAAGAAAAGTTAGTTAGCTCGCTCTCTTGTATCTTCAAAATATAACATTAACCACTGTCTATACTTACCATCCGTACCATGTTCGAGGAACAACATTGCGTCCTACCAACGTGGATGCGAGTGTGCTACCGCGGCGGAACACGAGCACCAATCAGATCAACATTGCCTCTGTTGGTTGCATCACCAGCATGATCGCTGGCCATGCGCCCTAGAGGACAAGCATCGCTCCGGCTCGCCCTCGGCGCTGAACAGATTTGAGGCAGTGATGCTAAGTCACCTGCACAGTGAAAGTCAAATTGGTCAAAAAACTTAACAGCGCGATTAGAATTTGCCGCGACAAGGCAGAAGAGCGTCATGGCTTCATATGCCTTGAAGCGCCATCAGGAAGCCAGTGTAGAGTCGACGGATGCCTTCATGGCCGAGGCGGGCAACCGCAGTGGCGCAATCCTCGAAGTAAAAAGGCAAGCTCAACGACTTTTTCGAAATCATTGTCGGCCCAGGCCTCTTCTAGTGTTGCTATAGGTTCACAGGGAGGGATGGCAGTCAAGCTGCTGTCGACTGCGGCCTGTACGGCTTCTGGGAAGTTCTGCACATCGTTTCGAGAGGTATTCATTATTCTGCGATGATCTGAGAGCTTCTTCAATAGCGTTTTTTCGGCGAGACAACAAGTGAGCAAATCGGCCATCAGCTCACTCTGGAGCTGACAGTGCTTGTATTCACGATTGTATGCTTCCTTGTCCCTGATCTGGTGGTGATAAGGGGTTACAAGCCGCTTCCTTCTCTTCTGTACAATCCTCCGGCCGTCGTGAGGTGGCGGACCATGCTTGAGACGTCGCTGAGGTCCCCTTCGCCCTTGCTGCGGTTGATGAGGTCAGGCAAACACGGTACTGACTGATACTCTCGATCCGCCGTCTCTGAGCTTCAAGACCTCTCTTTCGGAGACCTTGCGCTGCCATAACTTTAATAGACGCTGAAAGATCGCGAGACCGAGATACAAATGACAGCAAGAAGAGGAGGCTTCGCCAATGAAGTCAGATCCAGTACAGTATGTGGAAGGCTCGGTCAAGATTTGGTTGCGTATACATGCACGTTCACCGAACAAGGGAAAAAGAAAAAAAGTCTGAGTCGATACGTATCACAGACCCACGCGATTCTGCTCGGACTTTCAGGCTCGCTGCGCTGTCGGCTTTCACGACTGTCTGCATTTGGGCCGTGTCCCGAACGCTAAGCCAGCCGAACGGACGGAACGCTTTGGCAGAGCCTGTCAGAGTTAGGAGGATGACTACTCTACTGCGATCAAGAGGCCAAAACAGCAACGTGTAGTATTAGGAGCTCGCAACAATACGGCTCTTTTGCGGAAATTTTAGAAATGGAGCCGGCTGAAAGGTTTTCATGAATGCGCGGCTATCTTGGGTGTTGTTACAGGGAAACCTTGTTGTTGAATGCGATAAGGGCTCTTCGGTATCTACATTTCAGCGATCAATGCTTGAAGCTGATCCTCCTTCATGATGGCAAATTGCCCCGACTGACGGCCATCCTTGGCGGTCCTTGGTGTGACGGTAGCGAGTTCGACGTTGTTCTGGTCCAACTTCTCCTCCATGACCTGCTTCAGTACGCGCAAACAGAGGATCTCTGCTTCCTTCAATGTCATGTCCTTCTTGTACTTGTCTTGCAACTCGGACTGTGCGCCTTCGGAGCCGCTACCGATGGCCTTGGCGTCGTACCTCACAAACGTTCCAGATGGGTCAGCATGAAAGAGCTGCGGCCCTTTTTCGTCGATGCCCGCGATCAGAAGCGCAACACCGAAAGGTCTTGACATCATAGCCTCATCGCCTACTGTGGATTCTCCGAAGCGAAGCGCAAGATCGCAGACCGCCTGGGTGACCGATTCGACCTTGATCTCTTCATCGTATGTAAATGCATGGTTCTGGGAAGTGACACGAGCATGCTCGATCATGGTCCTCGCATCGGCAGTGAGACCACTCATCGCTGCGCCGAGGTGCTGATCCACCTCCATGATCTTCTCGATGGACGACGACTCGAGCAGCTTGGACTGTACTCGCTTTTCCACTCCAAGCACCACACCTTCCGTGGTTGCGATACCGACGGTTGCTGAACCTAGCTTGATGGCTTCCAAAGCGTATTCGACCTGGAAGAGACGGCCCTCGGGCGAGAAGGTGTTAACACCACGGTCTGTGAGCGGGACGACGAGGCAAGGAAAGCAGTCAGCAAGGGGTCGGTGGAAACTCAGTCCAGCTGCTCACAGACTTGACTGAACAGCATCGACTGAAAAAAAAAAACAAATAACATCATATCTGGTGGTCTGTTACTTACCATATTCGGACCTCGTCAAGAACATTGTGGGCTGTGATTACGTGGTGATGGCTCAAATACCGGAGCGACTGCTTTTCAGGATATTTGTCTAGGGCCGAGCGCAAAATTTGCTGTAGCTGTTTAAGTACTGTAGATGCTCTGGCTATTGTAGAGTTGCAGACGCCAAGGATTAAGGTCGATGGTGTTGTTGATGGTATGTGCGAACTTGAAATCGAAAATGCAAGAAAGCTTCCTCGACGGTGTGGAGCTTTAGCCCTTGAGAAAGTAGGCCCAAGTGTTGGGTGGCCCCGACACGCGTTGCTAACATGCAATTTGGAATTTATTGAGACTGCCTACGAGTCCCTTAGAAAATTCGATCACTGTGCATCTCGAAAGGTGTACTGGAAGCTGCATAATTTACCGATATACGCTGCCTTCGTCCAGCGCGCTCTCAATTTCAGAGTCTCAAGAAGCGATGGTTTATTTCATCAAGTGAGATCGATGATGAACAGGTCATCTGAGGTCTGGAAAAGGCTCAAAGCCACATCGCATGTTGTAGTAGGTCAGGCACATTCATCCACGGTTGTACAATAGACGCCTCACATAGCTCAAACGCATGGGACTCAGAAGAATAGCTGTTAAGCTAATGTGAGTTTGAATAAGAAATTGTTTGAACAATGCAAGTGAAAACAAGATGGAAACGGTCCAATGACGGGTTCCGGGTCCACGTAGATGCGGAAAGGGAAAGAGCTAGAATGCGTGTGGTTCCAAAGACAGCATATGCAAAGACAATAGCTGCTTGCCATTCACCACTTTCGGTCAACAAGCATTCTTCGCGATTCGGAGCTCAAGTAGCTCTGAGCATCCCACGAAATGTCAACATCCTTGACGTGATCCGCAGTAAAAATGATGGGAAGAGCGGTGAAGACGATGAAGAGAAGACCAAGCGAGCCTGCCAGCAGGCCGATAGCCACCTTTTCGTGGGCTGGTGTGGCAAACGCCTTGTGGCCCTTGACTTTGGTGCTGTTCTTCTTGTCACCAGGATTCGTGGTGTTGGTGACATCCGGGTTGCGAACCGTGAGGCCATCGTAGAAGAGGCGCTGAATGGACATATTGGTCGAATACATGGCGTAATCCTGATGCGAAACGTTGGCAATGTAGTCAAGCGTGTGTTTGGGTGGGAACTTGCCCTGAAGGTAGAAGGCACTGGTGTTCTGGTACTGCAGAACGAACTGAGACCCTCTATCCAAATGATTGCCTCCCTGCCATCGCGCAGGACAGTGAGTGTCACCAGCGCCGAGATCGAGCAGAGCCAAGGCGTAAGAGATTTGGCGGTTGAGGAAGCGGTCAAGAACGTAAGTCTTGTTGGCCACGACATCCTTTCGTGCATATGAAGTGATCTTGCTCTGGTTGCCGTTGAGACCATACGGCCAAGTGTCCCACGCATCATTGGGCTGGCATGAGTCGTTGACGTTCATGTAAGGACGCGAGTCGATGAGCCATGCCCATGAACCTGGGTTGCCGATCCAGAAGCGCATATTATCATCATACGCCTTGGTCTTCTTCATGAGAGCATATCGCTGAGCGGCCTGTCCTCCCATCGAGTGACCAGCGACGACTACCTGGTTGAGGTTGGGATATGTATTCTTGTTGAAGAGCTCGTCGATAACCTGGTCGACTGCGGCATAGCTGGTGACGGCATGCTTCATGGGCGGGTTTCTTGATGGTGCGCCGCGCTGCCAGCTGGAGCCATGGAAAACAATCTCGTTGGAGTGAGCCGCACCAGCGGCAAGATCCATCTGGTTCATCATGGCGGGCGCGACGATGACGAAAGAATCGTTTGTAGCGCTTTGCTGAGCAAAGTTGGACGAGACGGCGACACTTCTGGCGTTCATCATGAGGTTGGCATACTTCCAAATGTCGCGTGGCTTACCAGGCCATACGACTATAGCACGTAGCACTTTGGATGGGTCGGCATTGTTGGTAATATAAAAGGGCAGAACGCCGGATTCATTTTTGAACACGTTGTGGACTGCAAAAGTACGATTCAGGGTGAAGCCAGGGATGTCAGGAAGCTCTTGCCAACCGCCTTCGTCAGAACCATTGGTGGCGGCGTTGGGGGTAAAGTAGACGGCGCTGTTCCATGCGAAATTATAATAGCCATCACCCTGCAAAAGGTTGCCTGTTGTGTCAGTGGTACCTGCGGCGTTGTTGGAAACGTTGGGGAGAAGCTCCGCTTGTACAGCTGCCTGGATAGGGTCTGTGGCTGAGAGGCTGACAATTGAGTTCTGTGCGTCGGCGGACTGTCGACGAACAAGGGAGTGAGGGATATCTGCAAAGTTGTCAGCGAAGAGGGGCAGGGCATCGTGTACCGAAGGGTCTCTGCCCTGAAGGTCGAGATCGAAGCGATTTAGACGCGGGCTTGAAGCTGTGGCTTGCCGAGTAACTAGCGCGAGTGCCAGCAAAGTTAATGCGCCAGCTTTCGCCTTTGCTACGAGAGAAACAGGCATCGTGAAGCAAAGAGTCACGGCTTGAAAAGAAGGCACGGTTGACTGAGCGTTGAGAGGGGTGCAGAGTGAACCACTATTGATGTTGTGTCGTGTCAGTTCGAATATTGACAATAACTTGAACTTAAGGAACGCCGGCCACAGAAAGAATGAGACGCCGATCAGCGATGAAGAGGCTCCAAAAATATGGAAAGGAATGGGAAAATGTGGGATGTCGTCGACGGTACTAATGCTCCAGCCGTGTACGATGAAGGCGTTGGTAGAGATATGGAAGGCTGTGTTGGATTGGTGGAAGCTACTGGATTACTTGTTCTTGAGTTCCTGTCGCCCAGGTGTGAGTGAGACGCGCGGAGTGCGAACAAACGAGCGAGACGGCGGAAGATGGGGTCGAATGATGAATGTTTATGACAATTCCAGGTAAAAGGGAGGAGATGGATGGTGTGAGAGTAAATAGAGATGTAGTTTTAGAGACGGATTGACATTTGACTGGAATTTTGCAAATGCACTTTTGGGGTCTGGATAGCCCGGCATGAGACACGAGGTCAAGAGACAAGACAGGAGGCGGCAGTACTGTAGTGAACCAACGTGGTTGCTGCTGCCAGCTGAGTTTGCAAAAGACATCTTTAATGGCGCGAAGCACTTTGGCCCTGTCCCTCTGTCTCACTTGAACAGAAATCGACGCTGCTCGGCACAGAAAAATGTGTTTGAATCGCGTCAATCATCCCTGCGCCATGCGGTTGTGCTGTCGGATCAGTGTTGGCTGGGCTCCTCGGAATTCAGGCCCTCAGAAATTCCCTGTAATTGGATCGCTTGTCGCACGCGCCTCTGTAATTCAATAATCAATCATCAAGCCACATATGGTAGCTTCTGTAACCCTAACTTTGGACACATATGGACAGTACAACAA
This sequence comes from Melanopsichium pennsylvanicum, assembly GCA_900208305.1. Lineage (NCBI taxonomy): Eukaryota > Fungi > Basidiomycota > Ustilaginomycetes > Ustilaginales > Melanopsichium > Melanopsichium pennsylvanicum. The sequence continues at coordinate 496,964 of OAPG01000021.1, forward strand.
TCAAACATCAGGATGCATGCTAACTCTGGACAAAATTGGGCACCGCTTACAGGTGTGGCAGGTTCAATGCATGGCCCTTGGCAGCCAACAGAGCTGATGCAGGATGATATGGTCAATGTTAAGGCTGTAGGGTCTAGATACCGCGGGCGGCTACAGCCGGGATGGAGGCTACGGGTACGGAGAGGTCGTAGGCGGGGCGACACAGGCGGTCGGGGGTCAGAGCACACTACTGCGTTGCTATAGAGCTAACTAAGTAATACATGCGACAAGGTCCGGAGGCAACCTCATGTCAGGCGGGGGCGGGGTGGTAAGGTACAGGAACTATCGGTCACTTCCCACCGCGGCGTTGCAATGTTAGGTTGCCAACGGTCGTATCCTACGTACGGAGGGGCCAGCCGCGGTTGGGCGGTAGGAGGGTCGTGTCAGGCCGACCGCTCCGCTGCGAGGGGTCCGGAGAGGGTCGGTCGGGGCCTGATCACGACGATCGCTCAATCGGGAGGGGGGCCGAGCACCCCCTCTTTGGACTCCGGTTGGTAGGCACTAACATTACCCCCCGGTTCAGGCCGACTGGTCCCCAGGCGGCTGATAGGACAGGAGGGCGAGGGGGGTCGTACTCCCTCAACCTTAATCTGCGCCAGGGGCGCCTCTCTGTACAAGTTGCGACGCTCGTCTCGGCAATTTAATCGCGGATGCGCAGCAATGAGGCAATACCACCCACAATGCCTTGGACCGGCGGAATTGACTGTGCGCCATTGCTCGTGCGTAGCTATCAAGGAGGGATATAAGGATGGGGTTCGACGGGTCTTCCTTCTCGATTTCCCCCATTCTTCCCCATTCTCTTTTTTTTTTCGCAATGTCGTCGCCACCAGCAGACGCTTCCTTGGATTGTCTTTTTTTTGCAATGTCGTCGTCACCAGTAGACGCTTCCTTCCCCGGCCGACAACCCGTCGGCCGGTGTCAGTACCGTTCCCCCTCCATCGCCTACGTCCGCGACGGCGGCAGCGTCGGCAACAGCAGCAGCAGCAACAACAACAACAGCACCAACAACAACAACAACGTTACCCGCTTCCGGAGGTGAGTTGATTGTGGTTCCCTCGTGATTCGGTTGCGGATGGGGGGCCCAGAGGGCCTGACAACCACCGGTCGGTGCCGTGGAATGGGTTACTGACGTTTGTTCCCTCCCCCTTGTTTCGATTACAACAGATCGGCCGTCGGAGACCTCCGCTGGTCCCATCCGGGGGGTGCGCCGTTCTCCGCGTGCTCACCTTTCCCGGGGGGCCAACTCGGGCCGTCGCGAGCGCGCCGTGCGTCAACAGTCTGCCGATCCGTCGGCCATTCCTTCCTCTGCATCGACCAACACTTCCCTCGTCCTGGCGCCCCGGAATTCGATGCCGTGGTCGCGTCCTTCGGTTCCCATCGAGATCACTCCGGAACTCGTTGGTGATGGTAAGTATTTGTTCCATTGTTGTGTTGATTGGGATCGCTACTGACGTTTGTGTTTCCGTGGCCAATACGACAGACCTTGCCCTGCTATGGGCCGAGACGTGGGGCGATTGCTACGGCTGCGTATGCGCCGGCGTTGCCTGTGAGCGGGCGGGAGGCGATCTCCGCTGCCGTCGGTGTCAGGGGCAGCACGGGCAACCCTGCGACGCGGATATGCGCGGTAAGTATTTCCATCGGGCGTCTGTTGCGATGTCCTGGGTGGTCGGCTGACTCTTGTTCCTCCTTTTGTTTTCCTCGACAGTCCCACCACTTGGCGGCGCCCAAGGTCCCCTCCAAATGAGGGTTTACGCATGCTTGCTTGAGAGGTGGAGGTCCGGAGGGGTTGGTCGGCGTCGCCGCCCCCACCCCAACGTCAGGTTGTCGCTGAGGACACTTGGCAAGATCCCGGAGGAGGAGGAGGAACTGAGGGAGGAGGTGGCTCGGGTGGGCGCGGTGGGTCGGGAGCGGGAGGCGGCTCGCAAGCGAGCTAGGTCTCGCCCCGACCGTCCAGCCGAGGCTGCCCGAGAGCGGCGTCGCACTTGGGCGCGGGCCCAAGGCTAGCCGGGGGAGTCCGCTACGGGCCTGGGGGACCTGGGTGCGGCCGTAAGGCGTGCCGAGTCCCTCTTCCACGGGGTGCAGGAGGGGACTGAGTTATTTCAACAGGGGCTGGCCGACGTGGCTGCGCTGTTGCTGACAGAGTCGCTGAGGACCGGCGGCGAGCGAGAGCTCCGCCGGATCAGCGAGATCCAGCAACTGTCGCAGAACACGCGACAGCAGGTGGACGTGGTCTGGGCGTGGTTGGAGGGCTTCCTGAGGGACTAGCCCCGGGGCCCCTCCTCGAATGCACTTGTTTTCTTTTCTGTCGCTTGCGTGTGTGTGTGTCCGTGTGTGGGAGTGGGGGTGAGGGGAGCCCGACCGGGTCTCCTACCCCAGAGGTCGGGGACCGGAGGGGTTTTGGCTCCGGCGGGGGGGTCTCCCGACGGCGACCGTCGCTCGTATCCGTGCCTAACGCCGGGTAGGGGCCGGCTTGGTCGGGTTTGCGGCGTGGTACGCAGCGACCAGATCCGGGGCGCGGTCCACGTCTTCCGCCGGGACCCAGCTTGGGGGGTACCCTACCCAGGAGACCTTGTACTGTAGGCGTCCGGCGCGGCGGCGGGAGTCCAATACGCCCTCGACTTCGAAATCGGCGTAGTCGTCCTCCAGAGTAGTCGGTTGGGGGGCGTCGCTGGACTCCCTGACTCCGTCGGGGTATGGCTCCAGCATCTGTACGTGAAAGACGGGATGGACCTTCCACGACGGAGGCAGGAGGAGTCGGTAGGCTCGGTCGCTAATCACCTCGTTGACTTTGAACGGGCCGGCGAGGGGGTTGGAGAGCTTGTGGGAGGGTCGGTCGCTGCGGAGGTGCTTGGTACGGAGGAGCACCAGGTCCCCCCGGCGGAACGAGACGTCGCTCCTGCGACAGTTAAACCACTTCGCGACGGCAAGGTTGGCTTTGGCGATGGCGTCCTGGCACACCCGCACTTTATCCGCCGACGGAACGTTGGAGGTGGCCGGGGGGATGGAGGGGTGTGCCCGAGGTGCAAATGTGAAGCAAGCTATAGCCGGGGCGATGGTTGTGGTCGCCGACGGTCTTTGGTTCAGCGCGAGCTGGGCTGTCGGCAGGAGGGTTGCCGAGTCGCTGTGGTCGTAGGCCGTATAGAAGCGGAGGAACAACTCCAGCGTCTGGTTGGCTCGCTCGGTCTGGCCATTTGTTTGAGGGTGGTAGGCCGACGAGTAAGACCCTTTAATCCGGAGGGCCCGGAGGAGTTCCGTCCAAACGGAAGCTACAAACGTGGTTCCTCGGTCAGATACAATGGTGTCCGGGAGGCCAAAGTATGAAAAGACGTAGCGGTGGAGCTGGTACGCCAAAGTCTCCGCCGTATCGGTTTTGTTTGCAGGAATGAAGACCACAAACTTGGTGAGGCGGTCGACGACTACGAGAATGGAGTTGTAGGTGGTGCCGTTGGCAAGGGAGGGCGGGAGGTCAGTGATGTGGTCCATGGTAATAGTGGACCACGGCCGATCGGGAGGGACCGACGGGAGAAGGTAGCCGTGGGGTTTGTGACGGGGGTGTTTTGCCCTTCGGCAGGCCGCGCAAGAGGCGACATAGCTGTCGGTGTCCTGCGCCATGGTTGGCCAGTAAAAACGTTGACGCATGAGATGGAGGGTCGTCTTGCGGCCAGGATGTCCCGCCGTAGGGTGGTCGTGCAGTAGGTGGAGTGCCTTGTCCCGTAATTGGGGTGGCAGGTAGACGTGACCCTCTGTGGTGTACGGGACACCATCGCGGACGGCAACGTTTGGGGGGAGGTTGGCCGCTTTCTGGAGGGTTTCGATCCACTCCGTAGGCAGGGGGTCCGAGGAGTGTACGCCGGCTGCCCTTGCAAACAAGTTTGCAGGGAGGAGAGTGGCTTGGTTGGCGGGGTCTGGGCGCAACGGTCCGTCGGGGAACAAGTCGTGCCGGCGACTCAGAGCGTCGGGGCGGACGGCCTCCTTACCCGGATGGTAGTGAAGGACGAAGTCGAACTCAGCCAGGTCGGCTTGCCAGCGGGCTTGGCGACGGTTGAGTTGTCGCTTCGTCTGAAAATACTGGAGCGCCTGGTGGTCGGTGTAAATGAGGAACGGTCGGGTGAGGCCATGGAGGTAGTGTCTCCAAGCGCCGCAGGCGTCTACGATAGCCAGGAGTTCCTTGTCGTGGATTTCGTAGTTACGCTCCGCCGGGATCATCTTTTGCGACCAGTATGCCACAGGATGGAGGGTATGCAAGCGGCTGTTGGGCTCGGCGCTCGCGTCGGCGCCCGGCTGTGGGTGCCACTGCGACAGCACGGCGGCTATCACAGCATCGCTCGCGTCTGTTTTGACGACGGTGTAGAGCGTTGGAGAGAAGTGCCGGAGGATAGGGGCAGAGGTGAACGCTTCTTTCAGCCGGTTGAAGGCTGCCGTTGCTTCCGGGGGCAGATCTACCTTTCCGGAGGCTCCTCCTTTCAGGAGGTTGGTGAGGGGGGCCGCTACACGAGAATAGTGGCGGATGAAGCGACGGTAGAAGTTGGCGAATCCGAGGAAGACTTGGATCTGTCGGATTGACTGTGGTGGCGGCCACTCCAAGACTGTACTGACCTTGGTCGGGTCCATGGAGAGGCCGTCGGGACTGACGAGGTAGCCGAGGAACTCGACGGAGTCGGTGTGGAATTCGCATTTGTCCGGAGCGCAATACAGCTGATGCTTCCGTAATCGATCCAACACTTGGCAGACGTGGTGGTGGTGGTCGGCCTCGTTGTCGGAGAAGACTAGGATGTCGTCCAGATATACGATGACGGACACGTCTAAGAGATCCGACAGCACGTGGTTCATGAGCCGTTGGAAGGTCGCCGGAGCGTTGCAGAGGCCAAACGGCATGACGAGGTATTCGTAGCTGCCGTAGCGCGTGCGGAATGCGGTCTTCCATTCGTGGCCGGGGGCGATCCGGAGGAGGTTGTAGGCACCCTTCAGGTCGAATTTAGTGAAGATCTTGGCCGTCGCCAGCCGATCAAGGTGTTCGGAGATGAGGGGGATTGGGTAGCGATCCTTGACGGTGATGGCGTTGAGGGCGCGGTAGTCCACACACGGCCGGAGGCGACCGTCCTTCTTTGGTACAAAAAGGAGGGGCGCGGCAGCTTGGCTACTCGACGGTCGGATGAAGCCAATGGCCTGCATCTTCCGGAGGTAGTTCCGGAGCTCCTCTTGTTCGCGGTGCAACAGGGAGTAGAGTGCGCCGTAGGGAGGGGTTTTGCCAGCCTCCAGGTTGATCTCGTGGTCGTGTGGGCGGTGGGGAGGCAATTGGTCGGCCCTCTCGGCGTCGAAGACGTTGGCGTACTTGCGGTACTCTGGCAGTAGGACGGCAAGGTCGGTCGCGGAAGCTCGGAGGGGCAGTAGCTCCTCTTCCGGTTCTGGGAGGACCAGCAGGTCCTCCTCGGTGGAGACCAGCTGTTGCCGGCCGACCAAGTTGTGGAGTTCGTTCTTTTTGATTTTGGGGTTGGAGGGCACCGTGACGGTGTGGGGGACCCGGAGGTCCCACGTACGGAGGGTATAGTTTGGCTCCGGCCTGGCGGCCTCGATCCAATCCATCCCCAACAGCACGTCGTGGGAGGTCATGGGGGTGATGAAGAGTTGGTGGCGTGAGGTGATGCAGTGGTTGTTGATGATGATATCCACCGCCGCGTGGCGACTGATGGCGGCCGACATGCCCTGGAGGAATGTGGCGTGGACGGATTTACGGAGGGAGTGGGTAGGAATGTTGGCCGTTGCGACCATTTCGGGAGTAATGAAAGAGGCGGTGGCGCCGGTATCGAGCAAGGCAAGGCCTTGCGTGTCGCCGACGCTTACCAAGCATTTGTAGGTTGGTAAGGTAGGGTGTCGATGGATCCGGAGAACGGATCCCTCTTGCTCCACAACGGGAGTGTCGGTCCGGTGGGCTGCCCAGAATGCTGCGGCGAGCACCCGGAGCTGGCTTAGGTTGTCGATGGGTTCGGACCGAAGGAACCCATCGACCCTTAGTTTCCCTCTGGGGGATCCTCCGAATCCGATAGGTCACTGTCGGGGTTGGAGGCTGACCCGTCATCCATGGGGTTGACGAGTATAGTCCCGGAATCGTTGTCGAATGAAATGGCATGTGCCCGGAGAGTTTGTGTTTGGGGCGCCTTCGGGCAGTCACGGGCCAAATGGTCGCTGCCACCGCAGCCGAAGCACTGCCCGTTGGTCCGTCGGTGCTGGCGGAGGCGTTCCGCCGCATCACGCGTAGGGTCCTTGGCCGGTAGTGGAGGTCGTTCCATTTTGCGGGGTCCCTCCGGGGGCTCTCGTTTGGCCGTCACGGCTGGGAGGGGCGGTCGGTGTCGCAGCTGTGACTCCGCGGGTCTTGTCGTGGCCTCCTGTATCACCTGCATCCGGCGCTCCGTGACAATGGCGGCGTTGATGAAGTTACGGATGTCGGTCATCGGCACATGGGTGAGCTTTTCCCGTAGGCGCGGCCGGAGGCTTTGTTCAAACAGCATCAACACCTGCTGCTGGTCGGTCAGGTGCGATTTGGCCGTCAGCGACATGAACTCCGCCGCGTGCTCCAATACTGATCCCTTCTGGCGGAGGGCATTCAGTTGGAGGTGTGCGGTGTAGCTGGGGTCGGGATCGCCATGGACGCAACGGAGGTCGGCGCAGAAGGCCCTCCAGGAGCTCATCCAGGGCGGATCCTCCCCCTCCTGTTGTCGCACATTGCGAATGCGGGTTCGTGGTTTGCCCGTCATGTTGCCGATGGCAAACGTGATGCGACGGGCATCCGTCGGGAACTTGGAGGGATTAGCCTCGAAGTTGAGTTCGCATTGATCCAAGAAGTCCTCCAGTTTGTCTTGGCTGCCGTCCCATTCCGGAGCCTGGAGTCGAATCTCTGGCTCGCGGGGCGCGGCCTCCACGTAGACGGGGGCTACGGTTGGCGGGGGGACCTGGGCAGCGGTTGCTCCTTGGTAGTGCTGAGAAGACTCCGGTCTAGGTTGATCCTCCCTGGGGAAGAAGGCGGCCTCTAGCAGAGCGGTAATGTGCCGCTGTTGTTCAGAGGTTTCACGCAGAAGCGCCAGGATATCCACTTGCCCTTGGACCAAGGTGGTCAGGGCGGCGGGCGGTTTGCCCGAGGGTGCAACAACGCTGGCGGGCTTGTCTCCGCTGGGGGAGATGGTGGGAGCGTCTCCCTCCGCTTGGGGGGAGGCGTCCGTTTGGTTTCGTCGGTTGGAGCGTGTACTCATCTTGGTTACAACGTCGTCCCGTGGGGAGGTCGCATGTAATGTTAAGGCTGTAGGGTCTAGATACCGCGGGCGGCTACAGCCGGGATGGAGGCTACGGGTACGGAGAGGTCGTAGGCGGGGCGACACAGGCGGTCGGGGGTCAGAGCACACTACTGCGTTGCTATAGAGCTAACTAAGTAATACATGCGACGAGGTCCGGAGGCAACCTCATGTCAGGCGGGGGCGGGGTGGTAAGGTACAGGAACTATCGGTCACTTCCCACCGCGGCGTTACAATGTTAGGTTGCCGACGGTCGTATCCTACGTACGGAGGGGCCAGCCGCGGTTGGGCGGTAGGAGGATTGTGTCAGGCCGACCGCTCCGCTGCGAGGGGTCCGGAGAGGGTCGGTCGGGGCCCAATCACGACGATTGCTCAATCGGGAGGGGGGCCGAGCACCCCCTCTTTGGACTCCGATTGGTAGGCACTAACATGATGGCTACAGTGCTGATTCTGTTGCCACAGTTGAGGTTCTGCCTACAGTTGAAGCACTGCAGTGTCAGCAGAGGTGCTGACAATTGTTGGTGGTGTTGAACTCCTTCAGATGAGGAGGTCACAGACACTGGGATGCTGCAATACCATATATTTGCAGTGGTTGAAAATTTACTAGATATAGAGACATTGGAAACAAGTTGTTGTCACGGGAGTGGGTCCCAAGGAAGAGGTCTGCGCAGACCAGAGATGTTGAATCGGCTGAGATCCGGTGGGAGAGCATGTCTCGACGGATCTCAGGGAGATCTGGTGGATATTGGTGGGCTCATGGGATTTAAGGTTAGCGCAGAACCGAGAAGTTGAATCGGACAAAATCCGGTGAGAGAGCAGGTCTCAACGGATCTCACGGAAATTCGGCGAGTGGCAGTGACTCGCCGGATATCGAAGGTATCGATGGCAAGGGGAGCATCTGCGACGGCGGCGACCAACGCCAGCCGGAGCGACACGTGGGCCGACCGACGCCCAGGGGGCAACGGAGAGAGAGCACGCGGGCGTGCTCGGAAGCACCCTGCCGAAGGACTAGGGGCAGTCTTATCGTGCGGGGGTCCAAGCTCAACGCACGCAGGTTGCACAGTACCGATGGACCTTGCACACGATACATATATATAAATACTCTTGTCCCCGCTATCGGATGAGCGGAAGCTCATCCACTCTATCTTATATCTCAGTCACACATAGTTATCAGTACGTCGTACTTATCATACTCTTCACACGTCGCACATCGCAATACCATTCATTGCGATCCATATAGTCTGTGTCCCCGTCGGTGAACGGAGAACAACGTATAGACGTCGTCGGCACCACAATCGACGCTGTAGCACCTCAACTACAGGCGGAACCTCAACCGCGGGCCTGGCACCACAACCAGTCCCTCATAACTCCACCGGCAACGACGGCTGAGGTCTAACCCAGCCATCAGCAGTATCCCGTCGACGTCGTGACACTCGCGTCGACCGAGTACCCCGTCCGAGCTTGCCGCGTTACCTCTGTACGGAGTGTCACCAGCGGTCAGCCAATATCCGTCGAGAGATCGCCACTCGCGGGATTCTCTTCGATATCCGTTGAGGCCAAGCTTAACCGCCGGAATTCACTGGAATCCGGCGAGTCGCGCTTTCTCACGGGAATTCGGATCTCTGGCACGCGACCGCTGACATTAGAGTGGATCGTACAAGCGACGCCCCAAGTTCACCAAGATGGCCGACTCTGCACTACATGACAGACTCGACCGCCTCATCGCCCTCCTTGAGCAGCAGCAGGTAGACAATGCCGCACTCAAGGCTTGGCTCGACCAACAGGAGACTCCATCCCCTGGTCGACGAGCTAGGGAGCATGATCTAAGCTCCCCGACCCGTCGAGCCTCGCAGCAGGCGGATGAGTCCTACCTCGGTGGTCTCGAGACACCCACTCCTGCGACTAGACCACACCCTCGGTCCGTCACCTTCGACATTCTCGACCGACGAGTGTACACCGACCAAGAAAAGTACGCTACGCCTACTGGACCTCGGTATGCCAAACCGGTGACCCCGGGGGCATGGACCGGCACTGGCAGTGAACAGGACACTCAGCCCCACGCTGCCCTCAAGACTCCATTCCCCAAGCTCGACACTCGCGACATCAATATCTTCATTCTTGAGGCCGACGCTTGGTTCAAGGCTAATGGTGTGTACGACCATACTTCGATGATCCTACACACGGCAGCTCAGCTCGAGGGCACCGCTCGAGAGTGGTGGAAGGGTAAGCTCCGCGTCGACCGGCATCGTCAAGGGATGCTCTTCCATGATTGGAGCCACTTCACCACTCGACTCAGGGAGCTGTACAATCAGCGCAGCGACAGGGTCGATGCCTACAACAAACTCCTAGCGTTGAGGCTTATTACCGACACACCAGGAGCAGCAACGCAACATGTCGAGCAATTCCAAGACCTGGCAGCTCAGTGCCACATGGAGGACCCTGAGTTTGTCATCGACCTCTTCCAAGGGAGCCTTACTCGCTCACTTCAGGAAAAGTTCGAGAGTAACCCACCTGAAGACCAGTGGGCCTGGTACCGGGAGGTCGAGGACATTGATCGCCAGCGTATGCGGCATCAGCAGAATGCTGTCCGCTTCGCCTCAACCCCAGCAATCAGGACTGCTCATACCGAACCGGGCATTCCCCAGAGAACTGGCTCTCGACCGTTGCCCCCTCATCTGGCACAGAAGCTGCCGGTACGGGAAGCACCACCGAGACCTCGCGACGACCAAAGGGTCGTCCCCGGCCCGACGACATTTAACAGCGACGCTTGTAGGGTCTGCGGCAAGACCGGGCATTGGCAGCGGAACTGTCCAGACGCCAAGCCAACGGTTTACCCGGCTAGACCATCAGGACCACAGATGCGAGCGCACGTGGTGTTGGAGTCGGAGAAACCACAGGACGGCTCACCAGAGGAAGGAGACGGAGCTGAAGACCATCGCGAAGACGATGGCGGTCTTGAAGACCACTTTGACCCCAACCTCTTTGCCGACGATCACGACGCAGGCGAGCCCTACCACGAGGACGAGGGAAACAACCTTGGAGCGATGCAATGATGGCATGCATCGCTCTAAGACCGCCTTCGCCATCACCTTGTATATGTCAAGATTGTTCATTATGTTTCTCTGCAGCTTCCGGTGCCTCAGTACTCGAGCTAGCAGGTACGGTCAACCACCATCCTGCTAGCATTCTCGCCGACACCGGCGCTGCATTGTCTATAGTTTCAGCTCCGTTTGTTCGCAAGTACTCGATAACCACAAAACCCATAAAAAACAGAACCGTACACGGAGTGACCGGACATTCCCTCACGATCACGAGCGCTGCGGACGTCGACGTAGTCATAGGAGGACAACACCTAGGGATGCTCAAGGTCGCCGTCGCCGACGCCAGCGACTACGATTTCATCCTGGGGTACGATGAACTACGACGCCTACAGCCAAGGGTCCATTGGGATACTGGACAGCTCGATTTCGGAAAACCCAACGAGATCCGGTCAGACGCGGTCGTTCAAGGGATTTCACCGAAATCCGCCGAGACCGGCCGATCTGCCGAATCTCGAGCAAACTTAGTAGTACATGGCTACGAGTTCGTCGACGCCAACGAGCTCGTTCAGGCGGCACTACGGGATGGCCCCATAGGGGTCATGCTAATCAGCGCTCCTCCGACGTCGCTCCCGTCGTTTGGCTTTGTTCCCACGGGAGGCGACAAAGGCATAGAGATGGAAACGACACTAGAAGAGCCTCCCACTGCCGTCGACATCCCAGCCCTGTACTACCCCCTCAAGGATGTATTCGACGAGATCGAAGCGGACAAGCTTCCCCCTCACACGAAGCACAACTTGCACATCGAGCTACTACCCAGTTCGACGCCACCTCAAGGTCCGCTATATCTCAAGGGCCCTAAGGAGATGGCCGAGCTGAGGAAGTACCTCGAAGAGAATCTCGAGAAAGGATTCATTTGGCCCTCAAAGAGCCCGGCGCGATCACCCATCCTTTTCGTGCCTAAGAAGGACGGCGGCCTGCGACTCTGCGTAGACTACCGCGGTCTCAACGAGGTCACGGTCAAGAACCGAGCTCCACTGCCCTTAATCAAGGAGCAGCTGTTCCTCTTACAAAAAGTGAAGATCTATACCAAGCTGGACCTAAAGGCGGCATACAACTTGGTTAGGATCGCCGACGGGGACGAATGGAAAACCACGTTTGGAACTCAACTCGGACTGTATGAGTATCTGGTCATGCCATTCGGATTGGCAAATGCGCCCGCGCACTTCCAATCGCTCATCAACACCATCTACCGCAACATCATTGGAGTATACGTGGTAGTATACCTTGACGACTTCCTGATCTTCAGCGATAACGAGAAGGAACACATCGAGCACGTCAGGACGGTGCTCAGTAGGCTCAAGGTATGGCGGTTATTCGCCAAACTCTCAAAGTGCGTGTTCCATACCGATACTGTTGAGTTCCTCGGCTACATCATCAAGCCGTCAGGTATCGAGATGGACCCCAACAAGATCAGGACTATCAAGGAATGGCCGATGCCGGAGTCTATACACGACATCCAACGCTTCCTCGGGTTCGCCAACTTCTATCGCAGATTCATCTCTCACTTTGCACGTATAGCGAGACCGCTCACTTCCCTTGTTAAGCCCACAGAGCGATTCAAGAAGTTCAACCTCCCTGACGACGCTCGCGCTGCTTTCCACAAGCTGGTGGAAATGTTCACCACCGCTGGGGTTCTCAAACACTTCGATTACCATCATCCTACCCGGTTGGAAACGGACGCAAGCGACTTTGCCCTCGCTGGAGTACTCAAACAAGAGCACGACGGACGATGGCACCCAATAGCATTCTACTCGCGTAAGATGGCATCGGCGGAGAAGAACTACAAGATCCATGACAAGGAACTCCTCGCTGTTGTCGTCTGTCTCAACCACTGGCGGCACATGCTTGCAGGACTACCTAGTCAGCTCATTATTCTCACTGATCACAAGGCGCTCAAATACTTTAAGTCGCAGCGGAAGATCACAGGTCGGCAGGCTCGATGGTCAGTGTTGCTCGCTGACTTCGACTTCGTACTCCAATACAGACCGGGAGATAAAGCGGGAGAGCCAGATGCGTTAACACGACAAAGTGATATGCAACCGACCGCAGAAGAAGACCTACACAACGTCCGACAGCTGTTACCGGCACAAGTATTTGCCAAGGATTTCGAAAACCGCCGAGTGGACTCAACTCGGCGGATTTCACCAAAATTCCCCAAGAAAGAGCTACTCGCCGAATCTCAAATAAATATGCTAAAGCCAACGATGTCCGATATCACGGAGGGAGGGCTGGTCCAACTCGTAAAGACTTTCCAGCCGCTCGATGCCGAGCTCGCAGAGCTTCATCAGAAGCAACCTTTCAAAGTTAGACATGGCCTGTGGTATTGCGACGGTCGGCTAGTGGTGCCGCGAGTCACATTACCAGGTAAGAAAGGTCAACGCAACACTTGGAGTGCCGCCGAAGCAAAGGATCGCTCGCTCTCGGTGGAGCACCTGAGATACATGGTAATGTCCCAATGCCACGACGGCGCTACCGCTGGCCATGCAGGTCAAGACGCCACCCTCGAGCTCACAAGGCGGCATTATTGGTGGCCAAATATGGCGGCATGGGTTGCTGACTATGTAGCAAGCTGCCCAGTGTGCGCTCGATATAAAGCACTGCGACACCGACCATATGGCCTTTTGCAGCCGCTGTCGACGCCGTCAAGACCCTGGAATTCCATCTCGATGGATTTCATTGAAGGGTTACCTAAATCGGAGGGGTATGACTCGATCTTTGTAGTGGTCGACCGGTTGACCAAATATGCCATCTTAACCCCAACGTACAAGACAATAACGTCGGAGCAGACGGCAAAGATGCTCAAAGACCAAGTTATGTCCCGTTTTGGGGTACCGGAGCACATTGTCTCAGACCGCGGCCGACAATTCGTCTCGGCGGCATGGAAAGAGTTCACCGACAAGCTGGTCATCCACCACTCGCTCAGCACAGCCTACCACCCACAGACGGACGGGCAAACGGAGCAAGTCAATCAAGTTGTCAAGCAGTACCTCCGTATGTACTGCAACTACGAGCAGGACAACTGGGTAACCTGGCTGCCGATGGCCGAGTTTGTTTACAACAACACGGTCCACAGCAGCATAGGGGTCTCGCCTTTCTTTGCTTGCTACGGGTGGAATCCAAAATCACACCCCGATCTCCCAGAACAAGTCGGTGTGCTCGACCCCAAGAGGAAAGAGTTTGCCACCCGAAGAAAAGAATTTACGGCGTATCTACAGGAGCAAATCAGGTACGCTCAAAGCCAAACCGTTGAGCAATATAACCGCAAACGAAAGGACATCGAGTTCAAAGTTGGAGACATGGTCTACGTCAACTGAAAGAACTGGAAGACAGCTCGACCCAGTCCCAAACTCGACACAAGGTTAGCAGGCCCGTTCCCCATCCTTGAACGAATTGGCAGAAGAGCATACCGGCTCCAACTCCCAGCAAGTTTGCGCGTACACAACGTTTTCCATGTCTTGATGCTCGAGCCTCAAAGGGCGAGCTCACTCCCACAGCGCTCCACACTCGAAGTCACGCCGCCCCTACCGGACAACACTCTAGAATTTGAGGTAGAGGCTATTGTGGGAAAGCGAAAACAGGGTAGGCAAGTGCAGTACAAAGTCCAATGGAGGGGCTACCCCGAGGAGGCAGCCTCGTGGGAACCGACAGACTGTCTCAACTGCCCAGACCTCATCCGGGAGTATGAGGAATCGGCGGGGGGACGGAGACACTAAGCTGAAGAGGATCTTGCGAGCCGCGATGCATGCCATCACAGGAGAGTAAGATGGCGAGAAGCTCGACAAGGACGAAGCTCGACAAGGACGATGTCGAGCGGCGAAGGTAGAAGGTTGCAGGAATCGAGATCCGGACAATGACCCTGACTCAGGGGATTTCCACGAAATCCGCCAAGTACTGCAGAATTCAACGGATCTCAGAGAAAAAATTAAAAAAAATCGCGGGGGTAACGAGAACCTAAAAGTCACGAAATTTGCCGAGGAATGCATGATCCAAAGGATCTCAGGCCTTAATGGGCGACGCGAGTTGACAAGTATATTTCTCAGAGTTGTCGCACCTGTTGCACATCGGAAGTCACACAATCAAGCTCACACTAGGTTCAATGGGTAACGAGGCACTGCCATTGCAACAAGTCGACACAGCCAGCGGGCACAGACTACTCCGCCGACTCGGGGGCTGACGAAGGCCCAGGCACCGAAGAAGGCTCGAGAGCCTCGAATGGCGAGCGCATAGACCGCACTCGCCGCTGACGATTGAAGTACTCCTTGATCATCGTCAGCACCGGGACTCGCCGACTACGAGGCGAGGCAGACCAAATGATGCGCATTGCATACGCCCAGTGGGGGTCCGCCACACCATCCGAGTCACGGTCGATCCCACGTACCTCTCCCAATCCTCGACCTCCCGCTCCCGTGACGTGAGCTCGCTCGACGCCACGCTCGCCTCGATGCAGATGGCGAGTAGGAGCGTCGCCAGCGTATACCGTCGTTGGCAACGCCCTCACAGTTCGCACGCACTTCTTGTGGCCGCCAAGATGGCAGTGCACACAAGCGCGCGGAGTCCTGCCCTTGCCACCGGCAGAAAGTACGTCAGCAAAAGCCGACGCAAAACAACTGGGACAAAAAAAGGGGAGAACCACGGTCAGCAATGCGTATCGAATGGACAGCAAGTATCGAACGGAGAAGGGGGCAGTAGTACTTACGGTATACCAAGCTTCGCGCATCGGGCGCATTGCCAGCTCGGCCAAGGCATGCAGCCCTCGGTCAGTCAAAGGAGGACCAGACGATGCAGCTGACCGGCCGTCACGGAACCCTCCAATACCTCCCAAGTAGGGGGCCAGGCCTCGCACGCCACGAATACCAGCAACACCAGAGCAATAAAAGACTCCGCCCACAGCGCGATCTCAAGGTAGTTTGGCACACGAGGCCCAACGAGCAGAGCGACAGGGTCCTCCCCGGCCTTGCTAACCCTCCCCACAACTGACTCCTCCACCTCCATTGCCTCCAGCCGCTCCTCCTCCTCCCCCGTGGCATCGTTCCCCAGGAACAACGGTTCTAGTGGTCGCGGCGTCAACCGCAACGCAACGAGCTGCTCGGCAGCAACAATTTCGAGAGGCTGCTCGCCAGCAGCAGAGGACAACGTAGCTGTGGCCTCGAGGCCGACAGCCAAAGGGGTTGCCACTGCCCGAGCGGCAGGGTTTCGTTCACGAAGCCTGGCGCTACGGCGCACAGGCTCTTCTGCCCGGAGGGCAGGCATTTGTGTCGACGCTGGTCGCAATGACGCAGCGGAAGGGGCAGTGTTCGAGGTGCTCGACATTTTGACGGTTTGGGGAACGCTGTTGGTGGAAGAACAAGTTGGGGAAACACCCGCCGACCCTATTTAAGCCTCAACGGAGCTCGGCTCTCAAAGGGGGGGTAGTGTCACGGGAGTGGGTCCCAAGGAAGAGGTCTGCGCAGACCAGAGATGTTGAATTGGCTGAGATCCGGTGGGAGAGCATGTCTCGACGGATCTCAGGGAGATCTGGTGGATATTGGTGGGCTCATGGGATTTAAGGTTAGCGCAGAACCGAGAAGTTGAATCGGACAAAATCCGGTGAGAGAGCAGGTCTCAACGGATCTCACGGAAATTTGGCGAGTGGCAGTGACTCGCCGGATATCGAAGGTATCGATGGCAAGGGGAGCATCTGCGACGGCGGCGACCAACGCCAGCCGGAGCGACACGTGGGCCGACCGACGCCCAGGGGGCAACGGAGAGAGAGCACGCGGGCGTGCTCGGAAGCACCCTGCCGAAGGACTAGGGGCAGTCTTATCGTGCGGGGGTCCAAGCTCAACGCACGCAGGTTGCACAGTACCGATGGACCTCGCACACGATACATATATATAAATACTCTTGTCCCCGCTATCGGATGAGCGGAAGCTCATCCACTCTATCTTATATCTCAGTCACACATAGTTATCAGTACGTCGTACTTATCATACTCTTCACACGTCGCACATCGCAATACCATTCATTGCGATCCATATAGTCTGTGTCCCCGTCGGTGAACAGAGAACAACATATAGACGTCGTCGACACCCCAATCGACGCTGTAGCACTACAACTACAGGCGGAACCTCAACCGCGGGCCTGGCACCACAACCAGTCCCTCATATCCCCACCAGCAACGACGGCTGAGGTCTAACCAGCCACCAGCAGTATCCCATCGACGTCGTGACACTCGCGTCGACCGAGTACCCCGTCCGAGCTTGCCGCGTTACCTCTGTACGGAGTGTCACCAGCGGTCAGCCAATATCCGTCGAGAGATCGCCACTCGCGGGATTCTCTTCGATATCCGTTGAGGCCAAGCTTAACTGCCGGAACTCACTGAAATCCGGCGAGTCGCGTTTTCTCACGGGAATTCGGATCTCTGGCACGCAACCGCTGACAGTTGTAAGGTAACAACTAAGAGTATGAATAGAAGAGTGGATGAGTCCAGCTCCTCCACAACTGAAACAATTACCTCTTTTTATACTGTGGCTATCCTGTTCATTTTCTCCATACTAGTTCCTCCTAAGACACTGTATACAAGCCTGGGCCTTGCGCTTGCCAGTACTGACTCTCTGAGTCAGTGACTGACAGGAATTGGGCTTCATATGTGTGAACTATCTGACTAGGACTTCCATACCAGCTGGAAGCCTAACATACCATACCAAGACCCTTGGTAGTCCACATTTCTCATCTATGGTGTTTGGCAGATTCCCAACCAAATTTGGCTAGAGCTCCCTACCTCATTGAAAGTCAAATGTCAAACCAAAACCTGCAAAAACTAAGGGTTTCATCAGCTTGGACTTTTGCGCCCTGTAAAACCAATTTTCTCAACACAAACACCCTCGTTTTCTTGGAATCAACTTTCTGAGACTCTCTCACCAAGGTGACTTGTTGCCAACCCATCTGGGTGGATTTTGTATGGAGCTATCTGTCAGGGATTGTGAATTGGGGAACTCAACCAAGACAGAGTGGGTGGTAAAATCACTACAACAACTAGAGCTGCAGCTGGTGTACCAAATTCATGCAACACTGAACTATAAGTAAGATATTCCCAATGTGCATTGGACTCAGAGAATGTCTGCAACATGCCTTGGTGGTGCCTCTGGTGACACTATCCACCCATATGGTAGTCTGAGGCACACACAATGTGCATGAGATATGCATGGTCTTTGAATCACTGCATAAGTAAGCTCAAAAGGACCCAGACAATGGCAGACCAAAAATTGCCTAATTTTGACTTGTATGTTGGCTGCCCATCTGTTGCCTCAGCCCAAAACAAATTGGAACCCCTGCAGCACCTGATCAGTGTCTTTTGTGCTGGCTGTTAGGAGCAACAGCCAGGGTGCAACATGTCCATTTGAGAGGGCAGACCTGGCTACTGCCAGCCAGTACCAGACTATGGCCTAGGGCTAGGGGCACTTTGCTTGTGTCTGTAGCTCTAGAATAATTTAAATAAAGCACAGTTTTGAAAAGGTCATCTTCAGGCCGGACCCTTGCTTGCTTGACAAGTCCGACCGCTCGAGTGCCCCTTCGGTTTGACTACCACTCTGTTACAATTATTCTGCAAGGAGAAATGCTAAATTACCCTCTCTCATTCCTTTCCAACAGACAAACAGCATTCTCCCAATCACCATTGTGCTATCCCACCCTGTAGATTACGATGTCTTATTGCAACGCCATGATTCAGCTCTTGTAGCCTTAGCTTTCATTGTGTTCAAATCACCACCATCATCAGCTCAGCTCAGCGGCTCGTCCGATCCAGTCTGGTCTAGTTTCCTCTGAGCACTCCAGCATCATGTGGCACTTTGCTTTGACGTTGGCTTCACTGCTTGGGATAGCAATAGCTATCGACCTTCAACACACCAATGCAACCCTTCATCAACCCCGTGCGGCTGCCAGGACACGCTTGCAAAGCTGCCTCATGCAAGCTGGCATCGAAATTGTCGCCGCCGACATCAGCACTGCAGATCTCTACTTTCAAGCATCAGCTTCCGACAACGTCATATTCCACTACAACCCAGCCCTCATCGCTTATCCTCAAACGCCTGATCACGTCAAAACTGCTGTGCTCTGCACTTCCGAATACTCGGACTCACCCATCGCTGCCAGAAGTGGCGGTCATTCCTTCGCCGGCTACGGCAGTGGTGGCATGGACGGTTCCATCGTCATCGACCTGGCTCGTATTAACTCGGTCGTCTCACACCCTGCCAAAGGCACGGTCGAAGTGGGTCCAGGTGCTCTTCTTGGTGATGTAGTCAAGGGTCTTTGGCATCAAGGCAATGCTCATCGCGCCATGTCCACAGGTACATGCCCAGCTGTTGGTGTAGGTGGTCTTAGTCTCTGTGGCGGCTTTGGTCCCATGTCTAGGAAGTGGGGCCTCACCGCCGACAACATCCTCGAAGCTGATCTCGTCCTGGCCAACGGAACAATCGTCACCGTATCAGAAAATCAACACAGCGATCTGTTCTGGGCACTCAGAGGCAGCGGCTCCTTTTTCGGCATCGCCACCCGCTTCGTTTTCCAGACTCATGATGCAAGTTCACCCGTCGTCTCCTTCGAATACCGCTGGACACCCTCCCTAGATACTGTCGACAAAACTCTCTCCGTCATGTCTGCTGTGCAAGCTTTTTCTATGGACCATGACCTCACCAACGAAATCGGCCTCCATATCCAGCTGCGCAAGCCATCGAAAAAAGATCCTCAACCCAACGAGAATCGTCCCATCTCCATCGAGGTCAAAGGCATCTTTCTTGGTGCAGTCGATGACTGGAACAAGCTGCAAGAGCAGCTCATCAAACAGCTCGTCTCTCTTTCCGCGCCCTCGCCAGACCTCGAAAACATCAAACTTCGCTCCTACCTTGAGCTCATGGAGGATTGGGATGAATTCAGCAGGGGCGAACGCAAACTCGACACGGAAGCCATACACAAACAGCACAACAACTTTGTCACAAAGTCTTCTCTCACATTGAATCGCAAGAAAGGCTTCGAAACGGAAGCTTTGCGTCCACTCTTCCAACATATTTGGGACACCAGCCTGACCCAAGGTCAAGACGTAGAGCTTGGAGATGGCAAGCACGCCTTCTGGGCTTGGAACATCTACTTTGAGCTCTTTGGCGGGGGTAGTCCGGCCTATTCACAGCCAAAAGCAAAGGAGCTTAGCAGCTTCCCGCACCGCGATGGTCTGTGGCTCATCCAGATTGCTGTCGGTACCATGGCTCACATGCAGCTCTCTCATTCCGGTCATGTGTATGCGCGAGAGCTTGATGCGCATGTCAATCACGCTATCGAAGCTTCAGGGATTCGCAGAGGCGGTTACTCTTGCTACATCGACTCTGAACTGGAAGGGGATGAATGGAAGCAGCTCTACTACGGATCATCCATCCCACGTCTCGAGGATATTAAGATGCAAGTCGATCCCTCGAACCTCTTCCGCAACCCTCAGACGCTGGGGAGTCGAGAACACATCGAAGCAAGGCGTAAAGCAAGTCAGCACCGCAGTCTGTTGGAACCCGCCTTTCCGTCTCATCGACGGTCCCGATTGTGAATTGCTTGAACAGCATTTCTTGCCATGATTCAATCGGGGCCTCGCCTCTGATCCGCTTTTGAGACTGACACCCCGTCATTTCTGTGTTTGTATTAGTACACTTTGATTCCACATGAGAAGGTTCACCCCATTTCACCGCCCACTTCATTGATGGTAATCGAGACATCAGCATAAGTAAACAAGCTGCTTTGGACTACGCAAGTGATTTCTAGCCATTCTGACGCATCGATGACCGAGATCAGGGCGGTGAACCATTCCTGCAAGAGGCGGACGTTGCAAGCGACAGAGCACCTTGTCAGATCAAGCACCATGGGGTCGATGTAGAGCACGAAGCGAATCGCATAGCCTGGCAATTATTGACATACCTGATCAGCATTCGGATGTTGTTGAGAAATATGAGAACTTGGTCGTCGAAAGACGTCCATTCTTGTCCGCTAGGTCCTGACCCGTTACTGGTGAGGTTTGTTTTCGCCTGTGCAGCGGCCTGCAAGAGCTGTGCGCAATCTCGAATTTCGATCTCGAGCTCGTGAATCGGCTCTTGCGGCTGTGTAAAGGGAAATTTTACAGAGTGGAAAACTTCAGGCTGAGTCAAAGGGACACGATGGGAACGGACAGAGCTGTTGGAGGCAGTACGGCTTACCTTCTCAGGAACAGTGACTTGGGTAAGATCGACGATGAAGTTTTGATGTGCGTAAGAAAGACGATTCTTTTCGCGAATTGAGACGTGGTCCGACGTCGGCTCTTCCGCTATTGTGGGGCAAGACAGAATTGGAATCAGCTTGTTAGTAGCTGCTTCTAATGCCAAGCTTGTCCCACGACGATTACGTAGCAAGGATGAAAGGAAGCATGCAAAGGTCGGAACACTCACTAGGATTCTCGGCATTGATACTGATGCGGTAGTCGAACAGACGATTGGGACAATGAATGTTGAGGTCGGCTATTCTTTGTTTTTGAACGACTCCGTCTTGCTTGATAACGAGCGTTTCGGCGTCCCTCGTGACTCGGACCTTTCCAGTTGGAGCGGGGTGAAAGTAGTCGATCTCTTTCCTTCTCTGGTAGCTGACTTTGGCACCGGTATATGAGGCTTCGCCAGACTTTGAGACAAGCGAGTTCAAAATGCGGTTGTAATGCGCATGTTGAGACTGCGGCATGCATTCATTTTCATAGTTTGCACAGCACAAGGAGCAGGACGTCAGTATTTGCAAACGCTAAGGTGGCATTAATATGGTCTTTGACGAGGGACTCACCACTGTCATACGGCTATCAAATCGGGCTCGACCCAGGTCTACAATGGTCTCATTTCTTACTGGCAACTGTATCCTCTCTCCTGTCTCCTTGTCGATGATCTGTCCGATCTTTCCCTCGATCTGAATCAAGGTGAGGCCGTAAGCAAGAGCGTGGTGGTCAGTGTCAGGCATATCCTGTGATATCCTTGGTCAGACACAGAAGGAAACCCACCTCTAGATTTGGTCGACCCTTTCCATTTGCATACATCCAGTCTCCCACCGTTGTGACAAAATCATCGAGCGGATCCACGGCGAAGATCGAACGCTCGGGAGCAAGTTGTTGTGGTGACGACATGGTCAATGCACGTTCAGCAGGGTACGATGTGGTAGGGCAGATGCGGGGTTATCGAGAAGCTGAGAGTAATGCGCTTGACTCTGAAGCGCAGTTAGTAAACTGTGCGCGTTCGCAATCCTCAAACGATGGGAAGTAGGCTGAACAAGGGCGGTCAGGGAAGGAGCAGTAAAAGATGGTGGTGGTTCAAGATAGGGTCCAGTGTAAAAAAAGACCTAACTCATTTCCTAAGCCAGAATCCAAAAACACTTTTTTTGACCTCAATTTTAACGATCTAATTTGTTTTCCTTCCGCTGCCCAACCCTCACCCTGGTTCGTCATCAACAACAACGCCTTGCTGATCAGCCAACAGCACGCACTAGGTCGGAAGAACACAGCATATCTCACGACCTTTCATGCATCTGTGACTTATCGGCGAAACTGAATGACTGCGACCCAGCTGATTCCTGTCACGGACTAGGTGTGGTGACGGTCCTGGACCAGCTCACGAGATGAGGCACGACTACAGTTGCCACAGCGACTTCGAGGTGATTTCTTCTGACAGTAATGGCGTTTATAGCAACGGTGGTGGATCTTCTGAGAACAACAAAGAGATCATCTACGACGAAAAAGTGGCCTCAAAACTCGAGGAGCTTGACGCCGAAGTCGACTCGGTTCAAAAGCAGATAGCGGAGCTGCAAAAGCTCAAAGACTCGCTTCTGCGCGAGCGATGCAGAATCTACACGGACTACCTCGAGACAGTGCAAGGCGATAGTTCCGGCTCCAAACGCAAGCTAGGTGTTGATTACACGAATACGACCTTCTCATGGAGTGACAACATCCGCCTGGTCGCTATGTCGGTTAGGGTTAGGGTTAGGGTTAGGGTTAGGGTTAGGGTTAGGGTTAGGGTTAGGGTTAGGGTTAGGGTTAGGGTTAGGGTTAGGGTTAGGGTTAGGGTTAGGGTTAGGGTTAGGGTTAGGGTTAGGTTAGGGTTAGGGTTAGGGTTAGGGTTA